>VZRJ01005455.1:290620-438336 GCA_013397565.1 Ptilonorhynchus violaceus
CTTGCTTCCAGGCTGGAGCAGCCATCCTTGGAGGACTGCACCCTGTGGCAGAGTGACCCATGCCGCAGCAGTTTTGGGAGGATTGTCTGCCCGTGGAATGGACTCAGCTGCAGCAGTTTTGGGAGTGCTGCTGCTCATGAGAGTGGACCCATGCTGGGGAAGTTCGTGGAGAACTGTTTCCCGTGGGAGGGACCTCACGGTGCAGCACGGAAAACACTCCTCTCCCTGAGCAGCGGAAAAAAGATCTTGGGTGATGAACTGACCACAACCCCCACCCCATCTCCCTGCACCGTTGGTGGGAAGGAGGCAGGGAGAGGTTGGGGAGAGAAAAGGGTATCTTTAAGGGCTTATTTTACTTCTCATTCTTTTCCTCTGATCTTGTTAGTAATAAATTCACTTTATATCATTAAGTAGAGCCTGTTTTGCCCTTGAAGTGTTTTCTCCCAGTCCTTATCTCAATTCATTAACCCTTTGTTAAATTCTCCCTCCTCTGTTCAGTTGCAGAGCAGAGGAGAGTGAGTGAGCAGGCCTTTCGTGGGTGCCTGGCATTTGGCCAGTGTCAAACCATGACAATATGGTAACGTCAATACTATGTATCCATAAGTTTTCAACAAGAAATAATTCAAGCTATGTGACAAGAAATTAATTCAGCAGGGTATTACTGTGTAAATACATTTATCCTGGACTGGCACAGGCCTTTTCACCTGAGAATGATTCCCATTGTCATTTTAGAGGTACTTCCAATAGAACAGCATCTAAAATGGTAACATGAAAAATCTTCAAGATTTTTTTTTATAATATGCACCTGGCTCCTGTTTAGACGTCTGCAAAGTAAAAAAGTGGAATCTAAATGCAAGCAAAATAAACACTATTTGTTGTCTAATTTTAGTCTCCTGGGTTCAACCTATCATAACGCAAAGAACTTAATATCAAAAGGATGATGACGTAAGGCCAGATGAAGGTCCATCTATGCTTGTATCCTATCCCCAGTGGAGTCACTAAACAAGTTAACAGATCTGAGTTCAGCCTTGCAGTGATCAAGCAGTTGAACTAGATGATCATTGTAGGTTCCTTCCAACTGCATTCTATTCTATTCTGTGACAATAAAAAGAGAGGGAATATGCAATGACATCTCTCTGATACACTTTCCCGGTTACCCATCACCTGTGACCTCTTGAACCAAAGGCAATGACTTTGTGATTGATAGCATTTGATGGACCTTAGTTCCTCTGGACTCCTTCCTAAGCACATGTAATTTAGACCATCCTCAGCTATCTGCAGAAATGTGTATAACAATTTAGCAATCCACAATGTGAGAAGCCATAGCAATCGGCAACAGCCACTACTGCTCACTGGTGTTCAACCTTTATTCACCTTATTTCTTTTCCTTTATCACCAAGAACAGTAGCCCTTTGACTGCAAGATCTAATCCAGGATCTTTGTTGCTTCATATTGAAAGCACCTTGTAGATTAAATCCTTTTGCTTGTTTTCAAGAAACCTTTCTACACTGTAAGATATCTGGACAATATTAAGGGTAAAGGATCTGTGGCTTGAAAGAAGATCTTCTTGGGCCATTGCCTTTAATGTCTAAATATTCCATTCTGAAGCATAATTGTGAACATAACATGCCATGGTCTCTCTTCTCTGTGATGAAATCTTGTAGACTTTATTTTCCTCATCTATGTTCAGCGTATTTACATGTCCTTGCAATAACCATGAACAATGGGGTATTGCTCATCAGTAAGGAACCTACAGGTTTCTGCAAAACTAAAATTTTGGAAATTTATAATTTTAGCATTTTTATGGTCTTATTTAAACAGAGAGAAGCTGGCATATGATTTGTCAATAGAAGTGATTTCAGGGAATCAGCAAATATCTGGAAATATCTGACGGCAGAACTGAAAGTTTGAACCATTTATAAGACTGGGGAAGGTACATGCTGGCAGAGGTTGATAGAATAATTTGTTTATGTAAATTTAATTTTCCCAGCTGGCTTTCCTATGAACATACTGGACTAAATGGTTTTAGACTGCTAGAGTTCAAACTCTGGAACTCAAGAAACTCCAGCATGTATCTGTAAAGCATGCCAAGAATCTTTCTGAAGTATCATATGGGATATGTTCTGCTTATACAGAGAATGCATCAATTTTATTATCTGCACTTTGATAAACATGTACAATTACTGAAAATATGTTTTCACAACAGTTTAGCTATTACTGAAATTCAAAAGAGGCATAGTCCAAGAAAAATCATATTCACTCTCAGAAAGCTCTTTCACACTTGAAGTAAATAGCTTGAAACAGTTTCTCTGGCAAAGCACTTCTCAGTGTATTTGCTTATGTTGAATAAACACAATTTTGTCTCTTAAGAAACAGTGTTCATTGAAAAACCCTTTGCCTTTCCCACTATGTTGGTTAAATATACTTTTTGTTATTTTGTTTCCTAGAACACATTAACTGCAGCAGGCAGGATGAACACGACTTCTCACATGCACTCCAATGCAAAGCCTGACAAACGTATACATTGAACGCATAGCTTTTAGTGTCTTTCCTTGCTGGCTAGCAAATGCCTTTTTTGTAAGCATTCTGTAGTTACCCAATTGCTTCAAAAATATGGATCACTCCTGTGCAGCTGAGATCTGGCATAATAATGGATCATTAAATATTATGACTATAGACATACCAAGTAAATTAAACTTGGACAATTATTCCCAGTTCAAAAAGCAAAACTGAAACAAATGAAAATCAACTTAATTGAAAAGAGAGCAATATATCTAAAAACCAGAAAATGGGCATTGAGTAAGGAGAGACCATAAGCTGTTTCAGAAACACTATGACGGATAAAGCATAACAGTAGAAGGAAGAAGCAATAGCAGTCACTCAAACTGAATGTTTTGAAATTTATTTAGAAGATGGGATATTTATGAGAAAAAAAGACAGTAAATCTTTTTAGAGAAAACAAACTCAGCAAAGGTCATACATAAGAGCACTGTCAGTAAATGCTTACGTATTTTTTCCTGTGCATATGAAGGGACTAAAATATATTATATTATGTGTGATCATAGCATATACCTTTCTCGTAAAAGCACTTCTTTATTAACAGCTCAGAGAATCCTGAATGGAAGAGAGTATTTGAATAAAAAAATCTGTCTCATAATGCATAATTTTCATACTTGGTTGGTAGATACAGTCTCCTTCTAATCTTAGAATATACAATTTCACCTTTTTTAGTGATGATTATGTTAAATTGTTCTTTATGTTTCAATCTATTAATGTTTAAATCCATATTCCTATGAATAATTAATTTCCATTTCATTATTTATTATCAAATATCTTTCAGATTCCTTAAGGGACACCACTGATGTGTATGAGAATTAAAAACAATCTCCAGGTATTTTGGTTCATCCATAATACACAAAATAGAGGAGCTTTTAGTGCAAAATTAATGGAGCTTTCTTGTCTAAGCATCTCATTTTCTCTTATGTCTCTGGACGAACAACCATTACTAATATTAAAACATTAATTTGCTACAAAGTGTCTAGAGCTCTGACCTTTATTTTATACCGTATGAACTCTATCTGCAATTCTGTAACGACATGTGACACTTACTCAAGTTCAAATGATACTCACTAAAAACAGAAAGACTGCCCAATGTGATAGACGTTCTAAAAAATTTACAACGAGCTAGAAAGAAGAAAAAAAAAATCAGAAACCTTTGAAGTGATACCTTTTGTAACTACTTGGAGATGAAGGCAGGAAAAGATTTAAGGCAGACACTGAGACAGGTGCAAAACAAGGACTAATTGCAACTGTAAATTATAATATTTGGAATATGATCATAAAAACGTGTGTGAACCCCCAGTAATTTGTGAAATATCCTTGCATTGTACAGCAAAAATCTCTGTAAATTTCTGTCTGACTTGATGTTACAGTGTATAGATACAGTGCTGTTAAGGATATTCCCTTAACAAGATGGAGTGAAATGCAAAATTTAATAGCTACAGCTGATAGCGAGAGACATTTTACTGCTGCTAGATTCCACAGGATTACTGCTTGGCCTATTTAATTTTTTAAAAAGGCAAATAAATAGAATACTTCTGCCCTAAATAAATGTCAATCAAATATTAATCAAATACTAAATTGCAATCAATACTGTAGCTTAATATTATTGACAAAACAGCAGCAGCAGATTGAAACATTCAGACACAAGTATCCTTCTACTTTTTTCTCACCTGAGCATTGCAGAAAAAAAAAATAAAAGAAGCCAGTGGCAAACAATACACTAGGCTCTTTAGTAAGTCTAAATTCTTCTCTTGCAGAGAAAGAAGAGTTCCAGTTATGTACAGAGAAACTTACCAAAGGACAGAACCTGCAGAAATTATATTTCAAGACTGTGATCAAGGAAACAATAAAGTTCCCCTGCTATACACCTTTATGGGAGTATTGAGAAACCAAATTTGGGAAATCCAAGGTATAGTGATTGTATCTAAATCAAAATAAATTGGGAATATCCTTTTAAAAATCTTGATCCAATCTCAAAAGGCACTTTTCCACATCTACTTCATCAGGTTGTGAATTTCATCAGGGAAGCTAAATGTTGGTAATAATGGGCCTGTGGCATGTGGCATGTGGAATTAAAGGCTTTGTGCTTACTCATTTGGGGAATTCCACTGTTTCTTTAGTAATATTCATTTTCAACATTCCAAATTTGGAATTTATAGCATTTAAGCCAAAGGACATTACTGCAGAGAATACGAAAAAAAAATACTTTTGAGCAACTTTCTGGGAAATAATTTTTATGGAGCAGAAAACAGAAGATACAGTCCAGAGGATTTAAGCATAGAAAAAATATTAGCACAATTCAGCTATGAGAAGGATTGCTGAATTGATTTTTCTTTTCTGTTTTGTTTTTTTTCCCCAATATAGAATTTGCAATGAAACTTATAGATTAGCCCTACCAGTTTCTACTTAATTCCATAGCAGAAAACAATTGGCTCTATTGAGACTGGATTCAGACATTAAATAGATGTGACCAATCTAGCTCATTTTAGGAAACAATTAACTAACCGGACTATTCTATACATACACAGAATACTTTAGCTCAGCTCATTATTAAGCTGATTCACATTAAGAACAAACAAAGCTCCCTTAAAACTGCAAAGGACTGTTATCCGTTCATTAACAGATGGATGTGCAATGCATGCCTTATTTGAACTTATAGAAACAATTCACCTTTCCTAATGTGTTTGACACAACAGCATGGTTACTCTGTTAGAACAGGGCAAAAATGTGGTCTGAGAGCCACTGTGAGAAGTCAGAGCATTTAACACCGCTCAGAAAAATCTCAGCACTTCCTACGTTGAGATCCTGAACCTGCTGATCATATTCTCACTGGAGATGAGACCAACACACTGGATTCAAAACAAAGAGATGCAAAAATATCACCAAATGCTTGTTCTGTTTCTTCCTTACTTTCTTATGTAAGGAATTTACTTCCTTGATGCAATTTATGAAGCACTGTTACTATTACTATTTATTGTTAGTACCTAATCAGACACTGAAGTGCTCCTGCAGACAAATTAAAATCATGGTTTGTAATGAACTTATTCTTCTCCTTAACAACATGTTAAGGCTAACTAACACCATGAACAAAACAACTAACTACTGTGACTCAGTGTAGGAGCAAGTGAAAAACTGGCAAACATATCCTGTTGTTGTATATGGGAAGTGCTAAACTTGAGCCTGCTTTAAAGTATCTGTCTTCAGCTACGCTGAGGTGCACTGGTGTAAATACATTTTCAAGTGGAAAAATTATGTAGTGATTTACTGTAGGAAATCTTTGCTAAGGAGTTGCTAAGATTTTTTTTCTTAGTATCTGTTCTTACCTGCTTTTCTGTATTACTGACACAATAAAGCAATGTCAAGTAATTTATTTCGGGTCAAAATTGGCTTTGTTTATGTTAAAACCTGCCTTCTTGGCATCTTTTTCTGAGTCCTAACTATTGGCCTGAATAGTCTCTTTCACTCATTTTAGATATGTGCAAAACTGTTTTTCATTGCTTGTGCTGAAATCTATAGCTATGCTTTTTTCAAAAAAAAGCTGAAGCAATCCAGAAATTAGACTTCAAACATCAGGGAAAATATTAAAATAATCAATTTACTTTTCAGAAGGGACTCAAAAGGTTATGGTACTCTGACTCTCTTCACAAGAGAAACCTCTTGTTTTCCTCTCTCATTTGTAAACTTCTGTACAGATCTCCTTCATGGATCACATATACAACAAAATTGTCATGTGCAGTCTTGCTCATGTGAAGTCTGGTTTATGCAGACAGGACAACAGGATGTAGCAAGAGGAACTATTTTTGCTGGAGCAAAAATACCTCTTTTACACTCAGCATCAAATTCTAAAGTACGGTCAATTAGCCAAAACATTGGCCGTCCCTCTGAAACGCCTCCTGACTTTTTGTAGTCATTTCAGTAAAGTACTACCAGCTGCCGTCGAGTTTTCCCACTTCCAGTGCTGTACAGTGAGAGATCCAAGATGCAGTCTTTCCTCCTTTATTTTGTCTTTTAATTTCTTCCTTTCTCTATTTTCTTCCTTGTTTTACTCTTTCTCTTTACCATGATAATTTGTTCCGGGTGCTGGTCTCAGGCACTGGCAGAGGGAGCTGCAGGGCTGACCTGTGCCGGAATACTGCAGGCAATGGCTGAGCCCCTCAGCCAACCTGCTGCCTCTGTGGTAATACATTTAAGAAAGGGCAAAAGCATTGCTCCCCACTCAGAGGCTTTTTTCATATTCAAAAAGACTTTGATGAGAAAATGTGAGAAATTTCTGATTTTATTTCCAATACAGAAATACTGAACGTCTGACAACAAGCTATACAAGAATTCTGCAATTCTTCAACAAGCTTTGAACAGCAGCCATTCATTTTTAAACTAGATTCTGCAAATCACTCCTTTGTGCTATATTTTTCTCATTTGAAAGACAACATTCATTGTTCAGCTATTTAAAGTGGTATTATTTTGTCTAACGTCATAAACATAAAAAGAAGATAAAACTATTCATATTTTTAGAATTGTAGAATCATAGAAACATTAGGGCTGGAAAAGATCTCTGAGATTATCAAGTCCAACCTTTGACTGAATACCACCCTGCCCACTAAATGAATGTATTTGTGAATTTCATTTGGTTGTCATGTGTTGAAATTTTCCTAAATATCATGCATATTACAAGGCAAATATGTCAAAAGTACACAATACTGTGAACTTACACTGCCTCTTCCTGAACAGCATATAAAAAAATATTCAGCCAAATACCATGTGCAATTTGGTCATTTGCTGTGCAGAAATGATTTTGAACATGTACTCGGTTGACTACTAGTGTACCCAAACACTTTGTACTATTCCTTGAATACTGAATGTATGAGACATACACACAAAGAAAAGCACGTTTTAAAAGTAGACCTTAGGCTTAAAAAAAATGCTCAAAGGCCAATATTTTTTTTTTTTAAGGAAATAGTCTTGGTATAATCCAGAGTGAACTGACTGAGAAATTACCTCTTTAAATGAAGGTAGTGAATGTACACATGGCTATGTAGCCATGGCTATAGTTCTTGTTTGTGCAAAGACATCCACAGCCATGGCTACAATTCCTGTTTGGAAGACATCTTGATTGAAATTCTGCCCCTTTCCCATTTCTGCTCAGCTGAGTGCAGAAAATAACTGCAGTAACTATCTGACTTTCATCTATGCTGCAAAGCACATATAATTGCTGTTGCCCTTTCCAGTTTCTAGTGCAGATGAAAACTGGTTTTTTAAAAAAGATACTCTCTACCTTTTAAATTAAGAAATTTATATTACTGCATATGAACAAATTAATTCTAAAATAAACATCTCTTAAAACTGCTATTAGTATCTGGTGTTCCATGGAAGTAATTAATTGAAGAATACTTTGATGTACATTTGTTTAACATTTAATTTTGAAATATTGTATCCTCATTTTGTTACATCCCTGTTTTCACTAGTATATTATTCTTTCATTATAGCCTTTATTTTAATTCTTTCAGTCTTATTCAAATATGCGTTTTATAATTTCTTCACTATCAAATTGTATGGGAAGCTTTTATAAATTTTTTGATGCATACCCATCTGTCCTCTCTATTTTTCCTGTGCGGACAGTACCAATGGCATTTTAGCATTTCTAGTCTTTGTATACATTAACCTTTCAAAAATACTCTGAAGTAATCAAAAGCTGTAAGTATTTATAAAATACTTTCAGCTCAAGGGAAAACTGTACTGCAGAATACATACAAAACATGCTATGGAGTGTTTGGCTAACACCAGTGGCTGGGTGACACTAGATTTCACATCATACACGAAACTCAGAAAACTAAGAGCCCTCTACAACACCATGGGTTGATCTGGGCCCTGTGTGGAAGGTTACCATGTACTACATCACTACCATATACTTTCAAGAGCACTTGGCTCTTCCTGGAAAATCTTCCACATGAGAACTTGTCCACTGTGTCTATGCAGATTACAAGTATGACAGCTATAGATCTTGCACTTATGATGCAGCTGGAGATGATATTGCCTTTTCTGATGTGTCCCAGAATATATATATAAAAATGGTAACAAATCAGGTAATCAATGTTTTATCCTTATCAAAACAATATTCAATTAAAAAAAGAAAAGAAAAGAAAAAAATAAAGCCAATCTCCATTTGGATGAGTTTCTGTATTTCTAACTGAATTGAGCATTTCAATTCATTCTGATTTTGTCCAAATAACTAAACTGACTGAGATGTTATAAAATATTCCCGTTGCCCCATGGTTATGATCCAGTATGAAGAAACAAATAGACAGACATAAAAGAAGCACAATAAAGACTTGTAAAGACATGAAATCTAGGCTTGCAGCCAGAAATCTCAGGAATGTTGAAATTTCCCCTAATGCTCTGTAGGTATGAGCACATGCCCATGAAGTACTGCAGAAAACCCTTCATCTACACGATGGACACGAGGCCTTTACAGAGCAGTTAACTGTTTATTTCCTCAGTAGTGACTGCACTTTGAGACTACTAAACCACATGTAAATTTTCTTGAACCCAGTTCTGCTGCCCGTCCCCACAGGGAGTTCACATAAAAGCAAAGAGTTCCATGAACTCATGGAGCAGTTGTGTGTTCTGCACCATGGAAAGATAAGAAAATTGGACAGTTTTAATTATTTAAAAAAATACCAATTTTCTTGGTAAGAATTTTAAAACTTTCTCCTGGCATTCAGAAGTGTGCTGCTGAAGTATGCTCTATTTAAGCTGTAAATATTCTAACAAAGATTAGTCAAATGTGAAAAAAAAAGATCATGTTTTCATTAATACATGCATCTGTCTATGTAATATAATTCTAAGAAGGGTTTTAATAGATCATCTTTGAAATCAGGCAGGTATATAAAAGGGAATAAAAAATGAAAAGGGGTGGTAGAGGTTTAATAAGTAGTTGCATAATAATGAAGATATTTGCTTTGCAGTAGCTATCCTTTTCTCTTTACAAATAATAGTGGAAAACACCAAGTCGGAATGAAGATTGGCTCTCTGAGAGGCCTGCATTTATACAGGTTATGTCAACACATGATCATGGTTCTTGGAAATATCATGGGACATGTGATAAACATAATATTCAAATGAGTTAAATCTCCTTTTGCATTTACCAACACCTATTTCTTGATATTTCTCTTACCCTAACACATTCCCCTTTTGAGGCAGTCTTTGGGAAACTAGATAAGCCATTAGATAGCTTAAATCTGACAAACATATGAACCTCTAATCTATTTGAAAGCTCAGTAATACTAACTGTACAACTCTCTCCATACCCCAAGTAATCATTGACAGTATAGTCATGCTCTTCACTTTTCTTCTATCCTTTTGCAACCCCTTTAATGATTTCATTAAAAAAAATCAAGAACCATGGACTACCTTTTCTCCATTAATAAAATTGTCAAAAAGATTTGAAAATGTGAAATTTGCTAGGAACAGACAGAATACGAGCAAAACAGTATTTTTAAGATTCTTTTCCCAGCTGCACAGTATTTCCTATCACAAAACTATATTGCCTTACCAACAATAGCATAGACTTTAGAAGAGAAATCTCCTTTCTGGAGAAGACCAAGTGTACCACCTAGGATCCTATAGAAAAATCAATGGTTTTTTTTCCACAGTTATTCATAGTTTATTTTTGCCCTGCATCTTGGCCCGTGAGAAGAAAATAAAGAATAATGGGTTTATGTACGTACATTTTTCCCGTAACTTCACGTACAAACCTGTGAAAATTGTCCAGGACAGACTTATTTTTGTCCAAGCAAAACAGATCAACCACTGCAATGAAATCAGAATAATTTTGGGTTTTTTTCTACTTGTCTACCCTTATCACTTTATCACTTGCAATACGATGCTTCACTCTCTGCCCGAGTGGTGAGCAGATTATTTTAAAAACTACTACAAATATGTCTGAGTCATCAGGCTCTCTGTAATGACTCAGGCACTCTCTGAAAATTAAAAGGTCAGAGTAGACCAAACTCAACTACCTTTCTTAATTTTTACCCCCAAAATATATGGGGCATTAAATGAACAGGAAGTGGAGGATATAGGCCTTAAACAAAAGTTACAGATAATCCAAGAGAAGGTATGACCTTCTTCACCAAAATTTCTAGATGCAGGCAGCAAAAACACTGAAAGAAGTCAAATGGAGAAATTATGAATAAGCCAAAGCCATAAATACTTGTTTCTAGTTTCTTTAACCCAGATAGATATTCCTGGCAAAGCATAAAGATTAGAAAACTCCAAATAGAGTAGAGAAGGATTCACTTGCTAAAAAAAACAATGTTCACCTACATGAATAAGCCTGTGGCTTGTGAACTATGGCAAGTCTAGGAGATCACTTAGCATAATTTTTAACTAAAGGAAGCTTCTAAGTCTGTTTTTAATGTGGAAATAAATTACAAGTCATTATCATTCACTCTTGTTGGCCAAAAACTTTTGAAGATGAGGCAGTAACAAACTATATCCACCAGGATTATTCAAAACCAACCATCAAAAATCTATCATTGATATTGTAGGAACACAGAAATTAGTATTCCATATACTTTTTCTAGATGTAATAAAAGATCTCATTTCCTTTAAGCAGTGACCTTTTTATTACAAAGAATTGTGGTATGTTAATATTTATATGACTTATCACTATATCACCTGTATTTTAATATTTCTGTCATACCCATAAATTCATATGCACCTATGTTTCTCTCCATATGCAATGAATGTCCCAGCCCATGGCAGGGAGGTTGGACTAGATGATCTTTAAAGGTCCCTTCCAACCCAAACCATTCTGATTCTATGATTCTATAACTAATAATAGGAAAGCATTTACAAGAAAGTAAGAGGAAAAAAATAAAACATTTAATGAACAAATGAAATGTGCAGTAAATGGAACAGTAACATTACAAGTTGTAAAGAAAGATGGATGTCAGTTGGTGAGGAGACAGCACAAACTGATGGAAACTACAATGTACATACACACATACAGAAATACAACACGTGCAAGCAGCTGTGTCAGTAACTCTCACACTCTCTTTTATTACCTGTCTGAAGACCTAAAATAATAATGTCCCTCCCCTGAATCTTCATAGCCACTGAACCCAAATGTCATGGTTTTGCACACAGATGCAATTCTGTGTGATCCTAAGTGCAGATGCAGCATGTGCTCATCCTACCACTACTTATCCTGTCTCTCTGCCTTCCCCACACTGCACATTGCATGAATTCTCTGAGGAGAACAGGAGAATTTGGAGTGCACTGATGAGTCACGTCTGAAACACAGGCAGAAGCAAGAAACAGTGAGTAATTACAGTATTTCCTCCCGACTGCAGTAGTTTGGGACAATTTATACATAAACAAGGTAGTGAAGCTGTTCTAACTAGGATGGGATTCTCAAGACTATATCTCACTCTTTTTATACATTCTGTGTAGGAGAAATGGAAGACGACCTGCCCTACTCATTTCAGGGTCATACCTGTTTTGTCTACATATGCATACCTGTAACGAGTAGAAGTGAAAAGACACATATCAGCCTTCAAAACTGCATGGGTTGGTGTACTTAGGTGTAAGATTCCTGAAATCACAAAGTAGAAAGCATGTAGTTTTTCAGGTCAGAGCTGTGGTTTCTTTGCAATAGGAACCTGACACATAGAATCATAGAATATCCTGAAGTGGAGGGACTCACAGGGATCATCAAGGTCCAACTCCTGGCCCTGCACGGGACAGCACCAAGAATCACACCACATGTCTGAGAGCACTGTCTAAATACTTCTTGAACTGTGGCAGGATTGATGGTGTAACCACTTCCCTGGGGAGCCTGTTCCAGTGCCCAACCACAACCCAGGTGAAGAACTTTTTTGTAATATCTAACTCAAATCTCCCCTAACACAGCTTGATGTTGTTCCCTTGGATCCTGTCACTGGTCACCAGACAGAAGAGACCAGTGCCTGCCCCTTCTCTTGCCCTCGTGAGGAAGTTGTAGACAGCAATGAGGTCTCCCCTCACTCTCCTCTTTTCCAGGCTGAACAGACCAAACTACCTCAGCTACTCATGTCTTCCCCTTAAAGGCCCTTCACCATCCTCATGGCCCTGCTTAGAACACTAATAGCTTTATAGCTTTTTATTTATTGCAGTGCCCAAAACTGCACACAGCACTTGAGGTGAGGCTGCCCCAGTGCAGAGCAGAGCGGGACAATCCCCTCCCTTGCCCAGCTGGCGATGCTGTGCCTGATGCACCCCAGGACACGGTTGGCCCTCCTGGCTGCCAGGGCACTGCTGACACATGTTCAACTTGGACCCCCAGGTCCCCTTCCACAGCGCTGTTCTCCAGCATCTTGTTCCCCACTCTATCCGTACATCCTGGGTTGCCCTGTCCCAGGTGCAAGAATCTGGCACTTGCCTTTGTTAAAACTTCATATGGTTGGTGATTATCCAGCCCTCTAATTTGTTAAGGTCTCTCTGCAGGGCCTCTCTGTCCTCAATGGAGTCATCAGCTCCTCCCAATTTAGTGTCATTGGCAAACTTATTCTAGTATCCCTTCAAGTCCTGTGTACAAGTCGTTTGTGAACATGTTGAAGAGTACTGGCCTTAAGATGGAGTCATGTGAACTCCACTAGTGACCCGTCACCAGCCTGATGTAGCCCCATTTACTATAGTCTCTTTTTATTGTCCCCCACATTTCTGGGCAGCTTCAGCCCCAAGGGTTCTCATCAGCCCTCAGTTCCTCAAGCTTTGACATGCCATCCTACTACTTATCACTGGCAATTACTTACAGCTGGTTTTGTCCCTTTTCCCCTTCCAATTTAGTTCAAAGCCCTCTCAATGAGCTTTGCTAGCTCCTGTGCTAAAGTCCTTTTCCCTCTTTGAGAAATGTGCTCCGTGTTCTGTAAGTGAATGTATGGGGGTTATTTTGGATTCAAGCGGCTGCAAGATAAGATGCTAATATATGGTTTTTGATCTCACTTTAATGCTTGTGTTCTCTGATATTGTGCAGACAACAAAAATTAAAAAAAAATCTTCATACCAAATCTAACTTTGAATGGTATGGAGCAAGGCTAAGTAAATCTTCTCCCCTGTAAAAGTGGCAGGCTTAAAAAGACTGTAGAAGATCCCACAGTAATCAGGGGGTGAACAGTGACATTCCTGGAGTGTCTCAGCTTTGAGGTTGACAGAAATGGCCAAAGAGGAAATAAGGCTGTTAAGAGTGGCAAATCCAGCAAAGAGCAGCCAACAACAACATCTGTCATGACAATGCAAATATGAAAATGATAGATATTCAATTGTGTTTGCTCACTGCCTCTGTCATTCAGACACAGGGATTAGGTCATGGAGAAAATGAAGGCATTTCTAACAGCTAATGTGTAATATTGTAAACCACATCTGATTACAGATAAACTGGGAATGTACAATTTAAAGCAGTAAATTACTGTGGGTGTTATAAAGCGCTGGCCAGACATCACTCCAAAATATCATCAAAGGCTCCATCGTTATAAGATTGAGGAGAAACACTGGTGAAGTCTTAGGGAGAATGGGAAGGGATTGAACTCTGTCATTATCAAGTATAACCTTTGACCTAATACATTCTATTCTCTTTGGTAAAGATATTTTCACTGGACAGATATATCAAATCATTAATTAAAACAGTCCCTGTGTAATTTTGATTTATTGACTGGAAATGTAGCATAATAAAATCTGATTTTGTATAGGAAAATAGTTTTTTATTTCATATACCTGGTCTTACAAGTTAATCTGTTGTTTCTTGTGTGACTTTATCCAACATGTATTACTTAAAATAGATAGTCTCCCTGTTATGCCAAAAGTACTTAAAAGTGGGTGGAATCTTCAGTCTGTTACAGTCAATGGAGTTTTTTCCCATTATTTTCAACAAGGCCAAGTTTTCACTCAGTTGGCAAGGAAAGCAACACTTAAAAAATATTCAAACTATAACTTATAAAAAAGAAGAAAATACATCATTTAAGCAAATATCTGTTATAACTCTGATATTTTTCAAAAGATTGTCAATAGTGTGAATAGTGTTTCACTAAGTTGTTGAAAAAATAAACATGTTTTGTTCTGTGTTAAGATCTTTACTCTTTAGTAGTGCAGCATTTTGCATAGGAAATAGCTAATTCAGAGGAAAAAAATGAGATTAGTTTATTTTCATTTAAACCCCTGCTAAACTTTTGCATTGTGGATCCTCAACTTCTTGAAGGAAAAAACAAGAATCAAAGAAATTAAAAATATACAAATACTGCTAGAATACAAAGCTTTGGCTGTAAATCAAGATTAAGCAAGTATAAGCAAATAATACCACTGCCTGAAAAAGCTTACATTACAAGCCATTCCAATTGTTTTCCAAAATGTTTACCTAAATTAGTTGAAAGGCCACAATTTTATACAACAAGAAATTTTGATTAAGCCTTGTGCTTGAAGTGTTTTTGCAATTACTCCCTTTGGTTCCATTAGGATGTAGCCTCAATTAAAATGTATTGTTAATATTACAAGATAACACTTGCTGGTGGTACAAAATTGAAGATATGCCTCCATGTAATTTTAGATTATTCCTTGCTGTGAGTTTTTTGCAATTATTTTTTGTCAATAATGCTTTTTTTCTATTCTGTTGCCAATGTAATATTTTTAATCAGTACACTCAAACACTGAGCCTCTGAAAACAGGCAAGTTCTAAAAAATCAAATACCTTTTGCACCATAGAATTCAGTTAAAGCTTTTTGTTATTCATTTTTACTCTATTAAAATAACAAGTGAAAAATTAATAGGGACACAGGATTCTCTGACTGTACCAAAAAAAATTTGTACTTGTGAGGGTAAAAAAAAAATCAGAATTTCATCTTTCCACTTTAATTGACACCATCAGTCCTTATATCTTTTCACTTTAATTGACATTGTTAGTCCTTTCTCAAGTGATAACGCCCATTGAGGGCATATATTTTCCCCACTGAGATCCCTTGTCTATTGTTGAGTTATCCATAAGAAATAAATTTACCAGATTAGAATCTTTTCACATGCACTTATTTATCTGTATTTTTAATGTCTTTCACTTATGTAATAATGCTATGCAGAACTAGAATTGTTCTGAATTCCTTACATGTGATAGTATGTAAACCTTGTTGGTTTTGAAAACACAATGAAGTTAATGGTCAAGTAGATTTTAGAACAAACTCTTGTCATATGGGGAGGAAAAAAGGAACAGTTATTTTCAATGACTAATAAAAATAGCAGTTCTAAATGCACAAGTAACACCATATAAGCATGCTAGTATTTGTTGGAGGATCCCAGTGATTATTTTTATAGAGTGAGAAAAAAATAAAAATTCTATTTTTTTATTCAAGTTACAAGTACTTTCCTAAGAATATATAAAAATTTGACCCACTTTTGCATAAAGTGAGTAACAGAGATCTTCAGATTTCCCCAATTCCACCCTATTTTAAAAATGGTTCTAAGGAATGACTAATTCTCTGAATTGTAGCCAATGGTTTGCAAATATTTAGTATCACATTTTTCAGTATTTATTAGATTAAATCAGAAATAAGAATTTGTTTAGGTTCAATTTAACTGCCCAAACCTTTAAAACATTGTTCCAAAGCCTGCAACCACGTTTGTATAATAATTCACACACTTCACTCCAATATTCCTGTTAGACTGTCCAACTCTCTGTGAAAACCCTTGAACAGTCTGAAGTACCCCTTTTATCTGTGAGGACTCTCTGGGTTAGGGAGTGCACCTTGTGGGTATTAATGGCTCATCATGAGATGGTGAGAGTCTCACAGAGACAGTACCAAGTCAGTCTTTGAACAAAGTGTTTCAGCCCAGAGCCTGACCCTGGGAAGGAGGGTGATTTCCTCTGAAAGCTGAGGGAGGAGGAGACAGCAGAGGATGTGTCTCACACATCCAGAAAGGGTGGACATTCCCTGCCCTGCACTCCTCTTGTTAGTGTTTGTGAGCAGCTGCCTCAATCTCCTCTGCCTGGTTTCTTCTGAGGTGAAATGAAGTGACAAAACAATCTCCTGACCAAATCTCACAAGCAATTGCCTCTTAAAGTCATATTCCAAAGATGATGGAGCAAATGAGTGTGTGAAACAATCAAATTTCAGCACATTTACAGAATCGCAGAATGGTTGAGACTGAAAAGGACCTCTAGAGGTTTTGGGGGAGTATGAAGAAATACTTGAAACTTCCTTTGGAGTTAAGTGCGTAAAACGGGTAACAGAAACATTTTGGGAGGCTATGACTTTTTAGTGCTCATATTTCAGTTGCTCCAAAAAGTCACAGAAGGGACTATTTTTTTTTTACTTATGTTTAAATTGAAATTAAACAAATCATTCTGTCTTGCTTCTCTCTCAGAGAAAATAAAATTCAGAAGAATATTAGTCTGCAAGCTCAAGGCGATGCCTCAGCATAGCTGTTAAATCTACCTCTTCTTCCTGGACTGTACTGCAATGCAAACTCACAGTATGGAGGTGGTCAAGCAACGGGTACCACAGTGTCATGCAAAAAGCGGTATGAGGAGAATTAATAATATATTTTGCGTGCGAGGGTTTATTTGGGTCAAGTTGGGGTGAGCAATTACATATTAACAAGATGGCAGCTCCCACCATTAGATGAAATGCTTGTGTGGTGCACTCTTATGGGGTCCACAGTGAAAGACATGAGTGTCAAAGGGATAGCTACCCTTCAGAAAAATCTGAACCACATGTATACTGCAACTGTTTGGCCTCAGAGGACAAACTGTATCTAATTAAAAGCAAAGCACATATGATAGACATGAGAAGAACTCAGTACCATCTGCTCTACTACTGATTAAATCCTTTTACACCACACTGTTTGCCAGTGAAAACATAGCCTTTTGGAAAAAAACAGTACTCTCTCTCCTGACAAATCTAAAGCCCTATTGGAGATACTGAGTCATGCATCCTACTAAGGTTATATTTCTTAATGGGCTACTACATGAATAATAGGAATTTTACTAGCCAGATAGTACACATTATTAATGAGTTCAAGTTGCTTCTAAGTTTCAGTAAGATGTATATCAATTTTATTGATAACTTTGTAAATAAAGCCCTAAAAATATGGTTATGATTTTTTTAGAACTTTCTATACATAAAATTTATATATATATATATACACAGATATGCCTGTAGGTGCTAGATAATAAGTGTAATAAAGTCCAAGACAACTTTTCAAAAAGTGAGAGTTTAGAAGGATTTTAAACTGAACTATTCTGGTACAATTATTACCCAGGTGATTATATTCTTGTCTAAATTGCTCTGCAGCTGGAGGGAATATACTACCCACTTTCCATACAGTAAGGAACAGACCGTGCTTCCCATTTTAAACTTGTGAAATGTGTTAGCTAAAAACCCTTCCTAGCTTAGAAGCAGAGTCGAAGACATAGGCAACATTTGGATAATATTTTTGCATCTGTCAGTGAAAGTATTCAATTATCAAAACCAGACAAGCTATGACCTTTCAGCATCCCAGCATATCCTTGCTTTTATCCTTCATGACATCCTACAATTTGGTTTTGTGTCATAAAACACCCATACTTTACATTTCCAGTTAGCTTGGTCTCTTGTGATACATTGAAATCCCCACTGAGTTTTTGCTGCTTTTCTCCTTCCTTTTCAACATATAAACTGAATTACATGAATTAAAGCAGCTCTCCTTCCCTGATGAGTTCAAAATTGGCAAATTCCACCAAGTTGTTCTTCCTAACATGATATAAAAAATAGGGGGAAAGGAGTCTGCTCTCTACAGACTTAGCTACTTCTGAACTACTGTTCCCAGTCTTTTATAGCTGAGATGTTAAGTGTTTTCCCTCTCAGATCGCAAAGTGTCTACTTCCCCAGGATCCTCTGCTGAACTTTCCTAGGCAGCAGTTGACAGCTCAGACACCCACAGCATGACACGACAAAAACCAGCTACACAAACAGACCAGGAGAGCTCTGAAAAGTCTGCTTTCAAATACAGTGAAGTCAAGTCTCATACTATGGCTGTTTCTTGGTCTCTGCTTTTTATTAGTAGTATTTTCTCTCTGTCTCACAGATTTTTAATTAGACCTACCAGTTATGATTAAATAGCCAATGCTAAAATGCTTTAAACATTCCTCATCTGTTTACCACATATCAAGAAACAGATTTTTTTTCCTTTTGTGTTTAATGGCATACTCTATATAAATACACAGTTCTAAGAGGGTTATTAAATGGAATCTATACAGTTATGTAAGAAAGCAACTGCAGTCTAAACTAGTGCCAAAGAGTAATTACATCCTAATTGGCTTGGCTTGTTTGGCATGTCATAAATGTTTTTACAATGGTTCTTAGCAGATGAAGAGTCAGAAAACAAATTTCTGCAAGTTGTGGAGAAATTACCACAAAGTAGTGAAACACAGCCCATTAAGGCCTTTGTAAAATTGGTTCCATATTCTACCATCTGCAATGTTCAGAAGACATTTCTCTGAGCTGTAAATGCTATTTGTCTGATGGACAAACTTCTTTATCTAATACTTAAATTACATTTCAACAAACAACTCGGTATATGATAGTGGTTAAAAATGCTGTTCTTCAAGGAGTTAACTTTTCCAACATGAATACTAAAACCCTTAGAGATTATATACGATCCATTCATTTGTTTCTTAGAGATTTAGCATTAAACAAAGGGCTAGTGCAACTTCTGAGATGCTCTGTGAAACAAAAACCTGTGTCACATAAAAAAAGAACAGTGACTTGTCTCCCTAACTTGCTGACTATGAAGGACAAAGTCCACATATTTAGTGTTCAGTTTTCTAGATGCAACTCGTTCTAGAAAACTAAGGATTTTTTAAAAATCTGTGAAACTGGAAAGAACATAAAGAATGTTAACAGCAGTCACACCAATTGTTGAAGCAGAGCTATAGGTAATTTTGTTGCCAAGGAACAAAGTGTGAATTGCACAGGACACAAGAAGAAAGTGGAAATATATGCTGCAAACTTCTTCACTAATGGATCTTTTCTGGTGACCTTAGACAATGGGGTTCCTTTCCATGGTGCACTAGCCCTGGAGGTACTCTCAGGAGACGTTAAAAAGACAGTATTGTGGATACCACATATTGCTACACAGAATGGCAGAGAGGTTTTTCCATTAAAGGCAGACAGTGTCACACCACTTTGCATAACTTTCCCAGAAAAGGAACACCATTTTTTTTTCCCCACCATTTTCAGCCATTTTGTGTGTCTCAGGGGACTTCTAACAAAATAGAAGGAGAAAAGATTGGAAATGAGTGTGACAGCAAAATACTAATTGCATTCAGTATAAATACAGAAGCTAAGAAGCGATCTAAAGATAAAAACTTGGCACACATGAATTTTGGCACAGAAATTCTTCTGTCCTGATGGTTCCTCATACCAATTCAAGCATGCATCAAATAATAGCAGTATTTATCAGCTGATGATAACTGAAACCAGTAGTTACAATGTATTGATTTTAACTAATATTTTTATTGTATAGCATACTGTGTCCCCAAACCTTACAGCTAGCAGGGACATTTTAAGGGCATCTAATTTAAAGAATTCTGGAGGAAATCCTTTTGGGACAATTCAGTATTATGTGTAGATTTGATGTAAAAGAATTATCTTTTCCTTAAAATCCGATCACTCCTACCAGTTGATCTGCAAAATTATAATTTTATTTGGTGATCTTTGGGGAACCTTTAATATGTTGATTGCTTTACTTTTGTGTTTAATATTTATGTTAGATCAAGAATAGTTACTCTGTTTTTCATTTCTATAACCCTCCAATTTTTATCAAGTGTTTCTAGGATTGTAACTTTGTTCAAGTGATGGCAAAATAACATAAAGGGATGGATAAGTGTAAATTGCATTTTCTCTTTAATTACTGCTATTCAGTTTTACTCTATCCATTTGAGAATGCCAGATAGTCTTAAAACCAGACAAAGCTCATCAATTTGACTGAACACAGAAATTGTTTCTAATATTCTGATACTCTTAAGTATACCTTATGGCTCAACAGCCAAGAGAAAACAATCTTCTTGAAATTAATACTGTTTGTCATCTACTATGAAAATTCACAGTGTATCTCAAACTGTTAGATTTCATGCTTCAGTTTTATGCTTAAATTAGAATTTAATTATTCAAAAACGCTGAAATTCTTCAACTCTGCAGCTAAGTTCCCAAGCAATTTCAAGGATTATTTAAAAAAATGGAGCTCCTGATGTCGAGACTTGCCCATGAGATAAAAAAGTGGCTGTTTTCAATCTGAAGTTGGTACATGGCATGCGTACCATTCAGAAGGCAGTAAAATCTGCCACTACACAATAATTACAGACCTCTGGATAAAGACAAAGAAAGAAAAGTATTTAATTTGATTAGCCTCCCAACTTTATTCATTTAACTCATCTGGGACCTATCCAGCTATAGTTCTTCCAATGAAGGTCATAATTCTTCTTTAATTGTTTCCACCTGGTACAGTACTGTCATCTATCCCCTGTTCTCCACCTTTCTGTACTTGGCTCTCGGCCCATTACTCATGCCTTCCCAGTCTACTCTTGCACTACCATTAAGGAGCAATGGCAAAGAGGTTTGGGTTTGTTTTTTTTTTTTGCTGTGACAGACCACAGAACCTTCAGCCTGGCATCCTCTATTGCTGGATGTTTTCATTGTGTTCAGTCTCTGTTTCTGTTTACACCTCCTGGGAATTCTTGCCCTGTTTCTGCTACATGCAGACATGCTGAGATTTTCCTTATAACCTGTCCCCACCAGCCAGAATTCTGCAAAGTTCGCTTTTCTAACTCCTCCCCTTTTCTGCTCCTTTTATAGTCCTCCCTATACATCACCCCCCTGGTCCCCCCAAAATCTCAAACAGTTAATGAAAATCCTTTAGCAGACAAAAATCTTCATTAGCAAATTAATGTACAAGCAAGAAAGTGAAGGCTCACTAATTCAAACTTTAAAGACACTCATTCTACAAAGTCAAGATCTCTTTACTTAGGTAAACTTCACTGCTTAGCACTCTAACCCAAGTCATGCCTTGTCGTGCTCCCAGGCATCCTGAGGAGAAGAGGGAAGCTGTGGGACCCTAAAGAAATTAACCTGGAGAAAGATGACCTCTTACTTCCCTTCCTAATACGTTGCTTTTATGCTTGCAGTGACTTCATTTTGGAGAGTCAGACTCTATACATGAAATGTGTAAACATTTTGTTACTCGTCATTTTTCTCTGAGAGACTTTTATCATGTTTCCTCATCGGAATGATCATGAGAGGAATTTTAATTTTGGAACACAAATGCAGTCTGCACACTAGTAAGCATACACACTGTATAGTAAATATGTAGTGTTAGGGCAGTAAGCAGTAAATATTTTTTAAGAAAACTTAATTTGAATTTCAATCAGAACAGGTAAGAGTGATTATTAATGGTGGTGAATATATTTATCCAGGAACACAGACTTGCCTAGACAGGAAATTTTGTTTTAGTGGAACAGCATTTCTCAATTTATTGATTTATATCTAAACTAAATGAGAATATGTTCTACTGCTCTTCAGGTGGATGACATGAGATTGAAGTAGGTATTTTAATATCCTGTTTAATGTCAAGTTAGAAAATTAGGTTCTTCCTTAACCTTTGAGTTTTAGTCATAAAAGACTGATGGTTCAGGACCTCCCAGTGTTTGACCATATACTATCTACTCAAATGGAATGGGCTGACAGTTCCAGGCTGCAAAAATCCTTGGCTGTTTATAGGAAAAATAAGTCCTGTCAATTGGGTTGTGAAGGTAGCTCAATAATTCTGAATGAATTCATGTAAAGCTATTTGTACATATTGTTTTAGATATGCTAAAGAAAGTGAAAATCTGTGTAGCATTGCTAATAAGATTTATCTGGTGAGATAGTTTATATAAAAAGAAAACACATAAGGGAGAAATGGGTCCTATCAGAAAGGATAACAAAAACCATTGAACTGGGAGCTTCATGTTTTGGGACAAATACATTATCCTTCCCTTGTACTTACACCATTGCTGAAGAGAAAACTGTTGTCTATTTATATGAAAGGCCCTTCTCTACCTATAATATTGAAGTTAAAAAGAATCCTATTATATATTTACAAAACAAAGACCTCACATTTGCTTAAGCAAATTTGACACGCTATTAGTTCAAAAAGACAGATTATCTTGTTGCTTGTTTCTCAAATTTTTGCACAACACTGCCTGTCAGCAAATTGGTTTAAGAAACTGAGCAATTATAATTCTGTAATTTTTCTTCAACATTCAATGCCATCAGGAAACCATACTGCAGAGCATCCTCCTAAGACAGCTTTCATATCCACGAGTCCTAGCAAAGTGCTTCTATTAGAAGACTGCCTTTCAGTTCAGTTTGTTTATTTCAATTTTTTGTATATATCACATTTTCAGCTCAGAGCAAGAAGATGAATGGAAATAAACAATGACACATTTGCAGTAAGAATTTTGTGGCAAAGACCTTTAGTAAGATATTGTGGTTTCAATGCAACCACAAAACAATGACAAACTTCCTTTGTAAGTGACAGATCTAATTGTACAGTAAAAATTATAGTTCCATGAAAAGAAAAGAACAAGTGCTGAAGACACAGTATGTACTGTGTCTTCAGCACTGTATGGAGAAATGTAGGTATATCACAGAATATGTGTATTCCCAACAAAAGCATCCCTATTATTTATGGGTTGATTTACACTTTTTATCTTTCCAAAACATGCAGCATTTTTTTACGCTTACATTTTGAGGCATTATAGTTTCTGCTGACATGGGTATTTTCCTAAAACAGAACATTACAGCAGTCCCCTGCTAGACATTTAAGCCATGTGTATGTTTATTTTATAAGTTTTTTCTTGAACTTTCTAACTGTGAGCAGGCTGGGAATGTAGAGTCATGATGAATGAGAGTTTGCTTTAAAAAAAAAAAGGAGAAATGTAGACATTTGATGTAACACTGAAAAATTCACAGCCTCCTACCTTGAAAACAAACATTTCTCGGCGAAGAATAGCCAGAGTGTTGAAGTTCCCATCACAGATGTTAGGCTTGGCTCCGGGATAGGAAGGTTTGTCACCAGTGGGTGGCCGGGGAGGTTTAGGTTGCCTGTCATTCTTTCGTGGGTCTGCTGGAGGGACTGAACGATGTGGGGGCACTGTTGGCAGAGGTCTTGTTGGTGGTGGTATCCTGTCAGGTGGACCTTTAAAAATACAGCAGCAGGATATAATATACAAACCCACTCAAAGGAAACATATACAACAAAAGCCAGTTGTAAGCTGTGCAAACCTGACAGTGAAAGGGGAATGAAAAAGTGACCTAACATGCCTTTCTCATATTTTTAAATCATAGAATCACAGAATCACAGAATATGCTGAGTTGGAAGGGACCCATTAGAATCATCGAGTCCAGCTCCTGGCTGTGCACAGGACACCCCAAGAGTCACACCATGTGCCTGAGAGCATTGTCCAAACACTTCTTGAACTCTGTCAGGCTGGTGCTGTGACCACTTCCCTAGGGAGCCTGTTCCAGCGACCAACCAAGCACTGTTTATAAACGGTATAAAGAATGACTACCAAAACCAAGGAAAATAATTAGTTTTCATTATTCAGAATCTTCCTTATAGGAACAACGTTCCAACAAAACCTTTAAAGGATTCTTAGGCCACCATCATTTCAGATAAGTAGTTCAAAGCACATTATTTACCAACTGAGTAAGAGCTGTTATTACAGAATCATTGTCTCTTGTACAAATAAATGGAAAAAAAATAAATTCTGTTTCCTATAAGATCATCATCAGTCAATAGATGTTCAACCTATATTTTTAATCTATACTCACCAATTCACACAAGTGTATATGTAGCATACCTGATATTTCCTACTGACCAAATTTTTACATCAAGTTCATGTTCATTACAGACAGTACATTCAAGCTTTCCCCACTGTCTCTTGGCATATACACGTGCTCTTAAAACT
Organism: Ptilonorhynchus violaceus; assembly: GCA_013397565.1. Classification (NCBI taxonomy): domain Eukaryota; kingdom Metazoa; phylum Chordata; class Aves; order Passeriformes; family Ptilonorhynchidae; genus Ptilonorhynchus; species Ptilonorhynchus violaceus. Next base: position 315,189 of record VZRJ01005455.1, read on the forward strand.
GGACCACAAATCCTAGGCATCTATATAACATCCCTCCCCATTTTCTTCAATATTCTGAAATTAGTTACTTCTTTCTTTTTTTTTTCTTTTCTTCCCAGTAAGTCTTACAAAGCTAGATACCTGATAATTAAAGGAACTGTTCTGAGGATAGATGGATTAAAAATAATTGAAATTAAAAACTAAAACTGTGGAGAAGTCTTGAAACATTTTCCTTCTTCCGAATGTATTGTTTGTCATAATATACAGAGTTTGATGACAGGTGAGATAACTATCCCACTAATAATTTCTCTACCTGAAAGTCAACAGGCCATCCTAGACAGATGGAGATCATAACCCTAATGGCATACAGAATAACTTGAGTGTACTGAAAATGCCTTCCCCTCTCTAAACATATTAGTAACATTTAAATTTATTTTTCATGTACACAAAGATAAGAAGCTTCAGTTGTATTAGTAAGATTTCTGGAAACAAGACAATTGTTTTAATTTTGCTCATTCTATTTAGGCCTCCCTCCAAATCATTTAAATAGATAATACACTTTGACTTTAAAAGATAAGTACCATTTGCATGACCAGCTTCAGAAATACTTTTGAATAGTAAGACAACTCTAAAACTGCAGAAATGGCATTTGAATTTCTGAGAATTTTACAAAAAACCACATACTTTTTAAAGAAAAAAATGGATTGTGTTAGGAAATCTTAAACTCACCAAATGGTTGTCATGCAATTTAATAAGGCATTTATTTCATTCACAATTTTAAGACTTCTGTCATTTATAATTTACAGTTAATAATGGTCTTTCAAGGAATACTGCAATACTGCACACCAAAGTAATTATTTTAATAGGTGTGACATTTTTATTGAGGCATATGATTCTTGATCACATCTTGATTTTAAAGGGAGCAAAGGAATCAGTTTGCAGTAGCTCATGCTGGAAAGCTTTTAACCCCAAACCAAAGGTTTTTTATGCCATTTGGTGGTGATGTCAGATATTACTTCCCAGGGGTAACACATTTCTCCTAATGTGTAGCCCACAGCTGTTAGAGCTTAGCAGCTAGTTTTCAGCAAAGTATTCTTGTCTAGCCCTTAAGTCTAGACTACTAACTTATGAGGTCATGAGAAACAACCTTCCTTCCAGCTAATCACACAGGAAAAAACCCAACCAAAGAAAACTCAATCAGCCAATCATTTTGAAATTGCTATTTATGCTTTATGAAAATACATATCTGTGCTTGTTAATAAGATATTTTAAAAAGCTTGTTAATATAAAACACCATGGAGGCTGCAGAGTTCTAGTCAGCAGTGCAGTAATTCTACATGATCATAGTTTTCCTTTCTGGTAGTAAAGATACAGAAGGAACAGCCCTGACAATATTCAACATAAACATGACAAACAGAAAAAATTAGGAGTACAAAATTGAATCCAATGCAGATTTACTTAAGCAATATTAAGCAAGGTAATCTCAAATTATATGCTCTGGATACAGAGCATTAACACAGAGATACCAGATTTTTCACTGTGGCATTTTAAAAATAAAATATATTTTTAAAGAAAAAAAAAAGACTATTTAACATACACCAACAGAATCAAAGTCTTTAAAACCAAACCCCAAACTATGTCTTTGGAAATTTAACGGATAGTAATATGTGAGTTAGTGTTACTTTCAACCCATAATCACAATTATGTTATTGTTTTGCCTTTTTTAAAATTTTCAATTGCCTTGTTAAATGCAGAATTTATTTGCATCACCTGTACTTTATATCAGGCCATAAAAAACCTAAACAAATATATTTTAAAGAAGTAGGCCCCTTTTTACCCTAGGTAGGGGCTGGTGATAACATTATTTTGAGATCAATTTGCTATATTTATCAAAACAAAGGGTGTTTTGGGTACCTCAGATTTTGAAGGGAACTTTTATGTATTATAACTGATAAACTGAGAAGCAATCAATTTATCCAGTTACATGAGCTTGGACATCTGTGTAAATAATCTCATTATAGTTAAAGGCCTTCATTTCTTAATATTTTCATAGTTTGGAATCCTTTTGCAGATATTTTCTTCATGGATCTTTAAAATTACTATTCCAGGCAAGTGCAAATTTGAATAAAAATGGTGAACAGTGAGAAACAAAGTAAAAGGAGTGTCACCAAAATCCTTGGATTCTCTACTCACGTAGACACTGGCATAACAACTGGTGAAGTCCACACTAATGAACTCTTTTGGAGAGGTGATATGGACAGGAGGACCTCAAAGGTATTCTAAACTAAAAAACCTGCGTTGTCTAACGAGCGCATGACATACCGTATATCTTCTGGATGCCCTGTAAATCATCATTAGGTAGTTTGAAGTTGTCAGTTTCCATATACTGGTAAAATGGAGCCATGATTGCAGTGGGATCATTAGAGTGCTCCAAGCCCAGAGCATGTCCCAGTTCATGCACTGCAACTAGAAAGAGATCGTTTCCTGTGAAGAGAGGAAAAGGAAAAAAGACCTTTGAAACCACGAACATATTAACAGAAATAACACACGTGGAGGACTCCGCACTTGCAAGACATTTTCACTGCATTTGAATTTCACAAGGTAATCCTTAGTAACTAATGGATCATCAAGGATATCAAGGATAATGTAGCAGAAAAGGCAGTTTTATATATTTTCTTTTTTACAAGGAAACCATTATGTTATAATAGACAGTACTTTTACAGACATCATAAACTTTTTAAACTGATGCACATGATAAGTGAAGGGTTCAAGTGCCACAGCTCGTGTCTAGGCTTGTGTGCAATTTATGACTTGATGTTGCAGTGAACCTGACTAAACATGCTTGCATCAAGACATAGTTTCAAAAGGAAAATATCCTGGCTTTGTTTGGTAAACTTCACAAACTGAGGACTACCTATTTAGGACAAACCCCACAGGGCACTTAGCCATCCAAACACTTGTAATCAGACCCCTGCTGATTATTTGTAGACGTTGTCCATTTCTGAATCACCATAACTGAAATCCTAATGAGGAAAATAGGAAGCCCTTATATATTTCACTGTGCAATTCCCTTATAACTGCAGTTCCTTATTTAAGCATTAGAACTTTTTTATTTTTGTAGGACTAAAAAAAAAAAACAACCAAAAACCATGCACTTGTGTGATAGACCAATTTAACTTTTTTGTTATTCCTTCTAAAAAGCATATTTAATATTTTTATTACAAAGTATTAGACACAACTGGAAGATTTGGCAGTAGAATTATGGCACCCTTTTGAAGCAAACATAAATTAAAGCCAATGGGTTTGTTTCTAAAAAAGTTTCAGAGCTGGACCTCTATGGTATTAATTTTGTCTATTTTTACTTATATGAGACTTAGTTCAGCATATCTTTCTATGAGTCTTTCATACCGATTCTGTCGTAGTCAACCTGTCACAAAATGAGACTGGAAAAATGTTTTACATCAGGAGAAAGATTCCAGTTGGCTGGAAAGGATCACATCCAGAATATTGCTCATTTCACCACCTGGGGGTGGGAAGAACCATCCTCCAGAAGAGTGACCCTGTCCCACTGAAAAGAGAACCACTTCAGATCAGCAGCTTATGCTGCTTTTAGATGGCTGGATCCAAGTTAAACTGGTGCCACCAATAGTAGGTAGTTTCTTGTTGAAAGAGAAGTATAAATAATGAAAGGCCTATACTCTGGCCTAATAGTTGTATATTGGAAAAAGAAAATGCTCAGCCTTAACTCTTTTCCTATAATCTGTAGATTCTTTGGGGATAGACAGTTATTTTCCACTGCTGGCACTCGATCTGGAAGTACTTCTATAATATCAATAGTAATAATTAAGTTGCATTTGGCAAAAAAATTACACATATATACATTACAGAACTTTGAGGACATAGTTGACAGTATTTCAATTTCTCAAGTATTTCCTCTTGTTGACACAATAAAATAAACTTTATCCAAAGTACATATGAAACAGGAAACACTTGGCAGTAGATGCCTTCATGATGTATGGAGCCATGCTGTTGCTTGTAAAATAAATGTTTGAATGAAAGCATGAAAACAGACACAAGTAAAACTATATGCTTAGGTCACAGAGTCTTCTCATAACTTCTGATTCTTAATTTGGAAACATGAAAACTAAATGTTCCTGATCTCCTATTCAACGTAACTGTGGAGAAAAATCACATCTTTCAAAAATTAATGTGATATAATGTGCTTTTAGAAATGAGAAGTTTATCATTTATAATTATGTGGTTTCCAGATGAAATGTTTTATGACAATATTTTTCTTAGGTGCAGTTCTCTTTATAGTAAAGCAGATTCTCACTATGCTGTTGCAATAGGTTTGATAAGCTTGACTGTCCTGGTGACGAATGCTCTTGATATCTGAATCTGGCCTTCTATTAGCAGACAAAGCTGATCTTGACATCATCTCATATGAATAATCCACAGCTTCTGTAGCTAACCTCAGCATTGGAAGTGATGCACAGGAAGAACTCTGTAAAGGTTTTCATTCTGCACTTATAATGAAATAATTACTGTCATTTTAAATAATCATAGGTTTAAGAAGGAAAGACAACAAAGAAGAACATGTTACTGTACTACAGATATCATACTATGATGACATGTCTCACATTATTTTTCAATTATTTTCTGAGTTTTATGAAAGTTAGAGTTCTGAACTAGATTTATTAGAATGCAAAATTTCTTTTCCTGGTATATCAAATATTTAAGAAGCAAACTTCTTTTGCTTTTCAGACCTCGCGAAAGGCAAATTCCCCTCCTATACCCATGCTTCCTACATCATAATTAAGAATATTAAGTAGTCTGAGTCTTATATTAAAAATTTCACTACCAAGTTGGCCACAGTGTTTACTGAACCATTTTCAAATAGTTTTGAATTAACAGTATTTAGTCTACCACTATTATTAGGCTTATTAGTATCAGTAGACCCAAGAGTGCTCTACATATTTTACCTTTACTGTTGGAGGCAGGAGGTCTGGGAAGTTAACTGCTTATAATTTCTAAAATTTCAAGAAACCACAGTTAATCAACAGTCTCGGAAGAGTCTACTGCTTCTATTTGTGCCAGTTATGCAACACATGAAGAATCCTTTGGTTATCAGTCCTTACAGAGACCCCTTACAGATTTCCAGGAATTTCTATATTTTGTTCCATGTTGATCTGAAAGACGTAAAATACGTACTAACAGGGAAATAAAGAAAGCCCACTTTCAGCTACTGGCATATCTTCCTTCCAGGATCACAGATAATGAGGATATGGTAGAGCACTTTTAAAGTAGCACTTCAAAGTGACAGCAGGACCATGTCAGACAACAGATATTATGCAGGAGTTGGCTGTTTCTTAGCATGTCTTTCTTCTTTTGTCTTTTGGATAGATGACATTATGTAAAGAGGTAAAAAAAAGAAAAAAAACCCAAACCTTACATTCAACATCTGACTGCCCCTCTGGATTTAGTCTTTATTTCCACCTCGTGCAATGCAACTTGTAGCCATCAGGGGAGCCATTAAGTATGGCAAAGGCAGAGCAGCCCTTGAGCAAATGAATAAGGGGGAAGGGAGAAGGTCACAGGAGAGAGCTGAGAGAATAATATTCTTGCCTGGGGTGACAATGATTTAACAGGGAACATATTTTCTACTTGTAGTCAAATAGCCCCATTATTCATAATAATTTCCATCAAGAGTCATGATTGTCTCCAGGGCATCCTGAATTTAAACTGACCCAAATAACTTAGTGCACTCAAAACTCAGGTTTAAACCAGCTCAAGATGCTGTCTGAGACCAGTACAGGTAGGGCCTTATTACTATCTTAGTTTCCATCCTTTTTTCTTTGCATATGATTAGATTTCTCCAATTAGGCAACAATTATTCAGTCCCTCTTTGCTTTAGGGAGCAGACTTGCCCTGAGTATCTCAATGTTACTCTAAAAAGCTCCTGAGAGTGCAGAAGGACAACCGTAAGTGCTCGCTCCTTTTCTCAAGGCTGCACAGAACTGTACTTGTGACTGCAAGGTTGATTGTAGGCCAACTTCAGTTCACTGGCCAGTGCTCAGAGTAAATTGAAGCAGTGTAAAGGCAAGTGAACATTCATACTTGCTCAGGCTAGCTTTGTTAACCTATTGACACTGGGTACTTTTTACATTTTCGGTATCCACCACTGAAGGAGAGAGTCCCAAATGATTCTTTATTTCAGTATACATAATCCAATAGGACATATTTCAGTCCACCTGGCAAAATGAAGCACCGTCACAAACCTTAACAAGTCATGACAGAGTTAAAACGCATGTGACATTGATGATTTTTAAAGTCAAAGTTGACACTGAAGGATATATAATGGTGAATATTCATTGCAATAGACCCAGTTAAATCTTGTTGCATTCATCTACAGAGTAGTAGAAAAATATTGAAGAATACATTTCACAAGTCCAAAACTTGTGCATCTCTATTCTTGTGTTCCCCATTAGCATGGTGATTTGGAATAGAATAGCTGTAAGCTCAAAAAGATTGTGATTGTTTTTCTTATTTTACCTCAGGTTTGATTTCACAAGGGAAAAAAAAACATACTGTGTGTAAAGAACTAAGATAAAATCATTATTTTTATACTGACACTTTTCTCTGAGGCTATAAACTATTTTAGGCACTAAATCTGCCTGACTTTACAAACACTGCCCAAACTCTAGAGTATAAATATGTATTAATATATCAAATATTCAACAGCCAGCACTGTGGAGCATGCTATATGGGGAAGGCTTTCTCTGCAGCTAATAGACACACTATTTTTCACATCTACAATAAACAAAGCTAATATGTTTGTTCACAGTAAGCTATTAAGAAAACCTAGTTCTGAAAATATTAATTCCCATTTTAAACGGTATGTGAGTTCAATTTATAAAAGCAATACCCTAATGGCTTAACATGTGACCTCAATTCTGAAGACTTTTCCATCCAGAGGGGAAAAAAAAGAAACTCTAGAAACTGAATTTCAAATGACAAACAAACTGTAAAAATACAAAGATGTTTTATACACAGGCATATGCTCTTTTTTCCAAAGACTATTTTACTTTATTTTTCATGTGATGCAGATAGATGTTTTCTAATTAAATTCATATCAAACTGAAATGTAAATCTGCACAAGAAAGACTTCTATTATAGTCCAATTACCAACAAGAGCGTACCTCAAAGGCAAACTTACAATTAATCAGAAATATTACACACAGATACACTTCCCATGAGTTTCTGTTCAAGGTATTCAGAATTTGCATTTTCATTATTCTGTTCATTTGTACCACCACCAGCTGCATCTAAACAGCTGAAATGCTGCAAACTGTAGAGTAAGATTCTTATTCAACATGGCATACAGAAAGTTTAAAAAAAAAAAAAAAAGTTTTGTCTTTGTTATTATTATCCTTTCCAGACAAGACAGAATTTTGAAGATGCTATTTCAACAGTCAGTCATAAAAGAAGATTTTTTTCTCTCTCTGACCTTATTACAACATAGCAGAAATGAGCATATACATTATGTATGCACTTACATAAGCACCATATATGTATATATATGCTATACTGAAAGTATACATGGACCTAAATATAAATCATAGGCATACTCTTACCCAAATAAAGGTGCCACCTTTTCCAGTCTGAGAAATCATATATAGTTGTTTGAACATTATCTCAGACTTCTGCCATTGGCATTAAAATTTGGCAGCTTGATGGTTATTTTGGTAAGAAAGTTTTGCTAAAAGATGGATGGAGCACGTTTGAAGAATGAAGAACAAAACTAACTTTTTGTCAGTTTAAATAAAAATGTATCATACCCATTCTCTATATGAACTTAGTGTATCTATTTTTTACATGCTGTATTTTAAACAATCATTTTTTAACTATATATATATATTTAGGCTTTTTTAATTGTGACAAAATACAATGACATAAAAATGTCTCCTTTCACTCTATTAATACATACAATAACACACATAATAAAATCCTTTCAAGCAGGCTTACTGAGATAGATAGATATGTAGACAGAACAGGAGGTACAGACAGTTTGTTATATACAACGTATGTACTACTCTGTGTATAATTTAGAATACGTACACCCATATGTGTATATTTTTGATAAACTATACTATTTTTAAAAGATGAACAGATTAGTGTGAAATTTAAACTTGCTTGCTTGAAATTTGACAAGGGCACATTCCTACAGAGCAAGGCTGTCTTCAGGTGACTCAGATTGTTGATGAGATATGGCGAGAACATTTGAGTTTAGTGGTGTGTAAGTCCTTCCTGACAGTGTTTTACTGTTTCTGCATATTGTGGGCATAACTTAGAAGAAGTCAGAAGCCCACTTTATTTTATAATACAGATCAGCCTGTACTTTGGAAGGCAAGGACTTGCAAAACATAAGAATTTCTGCCTTAGATCTGTTACCATGTACATTCTACAACTTTTACTAAATTGCTTTAAATGGGTGGAATTAATTAATTTCTAGAAAGAAATTTTATTCTTAAATTTCTTTCTATAAAAAGCATGGACATAAGAATATTTCCACTTTGTTTCTCACAGTTTCAATCACTAGTACCGAAAAATTTTGCAAACTATTCTGACTAGTGAATCAATACCAACTTCTCCAAAGAGAGACAAGTGAAGCAGCTGGAGATGATCCTGGGGGAGGCAGAGAAGACATGAGAGCTTGCATCAATATCATGGTATGTGTTCCTTCTGCAAACATCATGCTTATGGCTTTATTTCATGCTTTGAGGAAATCCTGCTGTGACAGGGAACAAAGCAAACTAAAAAAACTCCTACATTTATGTTGAATATCTAGCTGGGATCAACTTCTTCATCACTCAGGTCCACTACTGAATTTGTATATTATTCTCATATGGCATTTTCTTTCTATTAGTAATAAAGTCATATTGATTAACAGACTGAAAAGTTTTATTTTGGGTGTTCTCTTGGTCGTCTTTAGATAATAACTATCTTAATGAAATTTGAATTTTAATGTAATTTTGCATTTTTCTAGAAAAGTTTTTCATAAATTAATTTATCTCAGCAGGCTCACACCAATAAAAATGTTTCAAATACAATGGTCATTCCCATTGTTGCTAAATAACACTTATGCTGTTTTTCCAGTAGTCCAATGCAATCACAAATGCTGCAAATACTGTAACAGCCTTATCTATTTATACTCTTTCCTGTCTTTTCTTTATTTCTGTTTTTATTTTTTAGTGGGAATACAAAGCTAGAGAAGTACTTAAAACTGCTTTCTGAAGGCTGTGAGAATGAACACATGCTGGGATTGAAGATTTGGATATGTGCATCAGGAGAGCACGTATAACACAATTCTCAGCTATCCTCCATGGTCTTGTCCCTGCGGGTCATTCATGTGAAGGGAAGGTACATCTTTCTACCACTTCTAAGTGGCACTCTGGGTGAGAATAAATGTAAGAGAACCTTAACTGTGCATGAGGCCATAATAAAATTGAATCCTTGCTTTGACAAAAACAAATGTAGGGTTTGTCTTTAAGCCACTCAGCTAAAGTGCTGGTTTGTTAACACAGTGCCTTCTTTTGTTTTATTTTTATTCATGTACACCTATGTCCTGTGTGTCCTCCTACAAAAAAATATTTGTAAATAATAGGAGGAAGGCCAAGGTCACTGCAAATATTCACAATAGATGTAACCTGCCAGGGGCAGAAATCATAGAAGCATAGAATGGTTTGGGTTGAAAGGGACCTTGAAGATCATCCAATTCCAACCCTCCTGCCATGGGCAGGGACATCTCCCACTAGACCAGGTTGCTCAGAGTCCCATCCAGGCTGGCCTTGAACACTTCCAGGGATGGGGCAACAAGTTGTCTGGGCAACCTGTTCTAGCATCTCACCACCTTTTAGATGTCTGAAAGGGTCCTACAGATCACTGAAATCCCCACAATAGAATGTACATAGAATTTATGTGTAAATCTCATGTTGGCTAAATTTTTGTTAGATGAATTTTTTTACCCTGTGTCAGTTGAACTACTGAGAGTAATTACAATATCCTCTGAATTAACTCACATTAAACCCCATCAAACCCAGGTTATTATTCCTACTGTACCACTATATCTTATCACAGACATAGGAATTTGAGATTTTTTAAAAGAGAAAGTGACATAGTGGTGTATATATATTTATACATAAGTATACATATAACATTTTTATATGAACAATCCTTCCATCACTGTTATTTTGCTTTTTTAATTCACATTAACAAAAAAAAAGTCAAGATGGATTTGTCCATAGTTAGGTTTTTTCTTCATTGAACTGGTGATAAAAAGAAGTGGGAATTTTGAATCGTAATTGGCAAAATGATTAGAAGAAAAAAATCATTAAAAGTTCTCTGATCTGGAAAGAAGACATGTTTTCTAAGAAGTCTGCAGACTTCAAAGGAAAACCTGATCCAAGTGTACACCATATTTTAAATTGAGACAACTTGAAACTGGGGATCATGTATACAGAGAAAGTGACAGAAAGACAAATCTGCTGCTTTGGTTTTACTTTGTTAAAATTTACTCATATGAAATGCTCTGATCTATTGGACAATCTGTTGCTAAGATCCTAGGATTCTACATCCATAAAGCTGTATGCTCCTCTAGCTAGAGGGACCACTGTAAGTCTCTCTAGCACTTGGAGAATATGGTCAGTTTGGCACTTGGCACAAGTGACCCTTGGCACTTGTTGGCATGGAGATGACTGAGCACTGCCATGGAGGGGCAGCCTCCAGGATGACAGATTGCAGAGGGCAGAGCAAAGGGTGCTGAAGAGGACAGCAAAGGGTGCTGGTCAGGCAGCCAAGCCATAATCCTGAGCCTCCCAGCAGAAGCAAGCCTATGCAAGAACTTGCTTAGAGAGGAAGATGAAGGCAGGAGTTCATTGCCATTGCCAAACTTCAGGAGAGATTGGACATGAGGATGTAGGCCACAGCAGAAGCCAGTCCTGGCACACTTTCCCTTCTGTGAGTTAGGAACTCAGCAGGACCCCAGCCTGGGGCGACAGCAGCTGGCCCCGGTAGGGAGAAGGGACAATGCCAGAAGTTCCATGTATGATGGCTCTCAGACCAGAGCTTCCCACTGGAAAGCAGAGAGCTGAACGCAGAGTCAGCTGCTCTGCCACATCCCACACTCAGGCAGGTTGGGACCATTATCTCTGCACCTCTGCCAGGCACTCTGGCCAACCCTGCCAGTGTCACAAGTGATCATTAAAAACACAAACCAGCTAAGAACTGACTGTTGATTATATATGTATTTTAGTTGCCAACTCTTCCTGAAGCTCAGGCCCTAATACTTTTGCTGCTTCTGCTGCTAGCTGGAGCACAGCTAACAACATTAATTCACTACCAGATCTTCAGTATCCTGAATGCTCAGTGGTAATGGTAATCCCATTTCCTCATACTTACATTGTATCAATTCCTAAACTGCATCATAAGAAAGGAGCTCTGTATGATTCTTAGAAATGGGAAGCTAAAAGTATATTTACACATTACCATACTACCAACTATGCATTCAGTATTTCAGACGTGCAACTCACTTGTGAATTACCATATTCAGACCGAAACAAGAGTGTTTGTCCTGCCGTACTGAGAGAGATAGGAAATAGCCTACTCCAGCAACTGCCTTTTCTGAGTGTTGTACTGAGCTGCTCCCAAAACAGCCATCTCTGGGGCTGAGACTGATTTCTTTTGACCCCAGTTGGTGCCGCTATTTTGAAGTACTTATCACTTCAGTTCTCCTCTAATCTGAAATGGCACAATTCAACATCACTGGTGGAAGTTATCTAGCTATACAACACTGTAACACAAATGCCTATACTTCCACCTCTCACAGCAAGAGATGAGAAACAGGTATTTCAGAACATGATTCATCTAGTTTATTTTAGACACCTGCCTCAGGATGCAACAAACCTTACCCAGGAAGGCAATATATCTCTCCTCTAACTCTAAAGGGACTCCATGAGATTAACTCAGATATAAACATCAACATATGGTCAGATTAATTCCACCCCCTCAAGTCTTCTGGCTTTTGACTTAGCTCTTTTCATTTGAGTCAGTGGCAAAACATTAATTACAGAAATACAGGATATGGACTTCAGTGATATATGTACAAACCCAGGAAGCAGTCATCATAGACTGACTTGAAGCAGAGACTTAAATCTGTCCACTAGGAAAAAAAAAAAAAAAACTACAAAAACCTAACACGATTTTTCACAAAAGATATTGCTCTTTTAACTTATCTGGTTCCTTTTTACTTTTCTGTTTTTGTCCTTTTTCCAAACCTGATGTTTTAGCTGTATATGTTTCCAGCTATTGGTGTTAGCTGCTCAGCACTTTTTGAAACCCAAATCACTTAGGAAGGAGTCTAAATATAGATTAAAACCATTTTGGCCTCAAGAACATATGGTTCGGGCATTTTGAAGTGAAGAATTGTCAGGAAAAGCACAAATTATACTCTAGACTTGAGAACACTGATATTGTAGAAAATCTTTCATTAGTTAATAACACATTATTCTTAAAATTCAAATATAGTATTATATTTTAGGGTTATCTTACATTTTTCTATTTTTGCAACATCCATTACATTTCTGCCTAATAAATAAATCTGTAATTAAATATGTAATTACTGCAAAATTCTTGTCTCGTTCTCTCAGGAAACCATGACAACATCCATATTAATTGGCAACATGATTTTTCAGATTATGTTTGCCCCTAAAAAGGCAGGGGAAATAAGATGGCGATAATATTCTATAGAACATCTTTGGTATTTGCTAAATCTGCCGTCTTGAAGAAAAAGAATCCATTAAGTGGCCCTAGCAACAAACAGAGACTTGAGAAACCCTGGGTCACATGAGAGTTGGAATGCTAAGCCTGGTGCCTGCTTTAAATGACTGAAATGTCACTTTCTGTTTAAAGGGAGAATTTTAGGTTCATAATGTCTCTTTCCTAAAATACTGCTACTAGGAGACCAGACTGAAAAGAAAAATAAGTCATTTCAAGCTATTCATTCATTAGCTGATTTTTCAGTTGTAAACTGTTTTCAACTTACTTGCAATAATAAAGGGAATTTTCTCTCTCTCTTTTTTTTTTTTTAATTCAACGTATTTGAGCCTTTCGCAAGCTCTCCATAGCAAATAATCTTTCAAGAACCTGAAAATTCAGTCTCTGGTGTGAAATCTCATAGCTCATAAGGCAGTTTCTCTATTACTAGCATTAGTTTTATTACTATTATTTTTGTATCATACATTTTAAAGAAATATTGCCTTTTTGTAAGCTGATGGAAAACACAAAAACGCATGAAGGATAAGAATAAAAAACACTGGAACATGAGTTTTTTTCCTTTTTCTTCCCATTCTCTAAAACTTTCTGAAACATGTAAGAATTATATGAAGCTCTCTCAGATTCAGTACTCAAAATCTGCTAAGCTTCTTTCTAAGAGAAGGAAAGATTAAGGTAGGAGGCAGGTTTATTCATTTGTTTGTTTGTTTGTTTGTTGTGTGTGTAGTGTTACCTTTTTTTTGATGTGTGAGGGGTTGTGGGTTCATAAAAACAATCATGAAGGGGCTGGCCCACATTTAATGTTTGGACTCATTCAAAATAAATCTGTTTGCCTGAACAAAAATGGCTTCCCAATGCTCTTTTTTCTCATACTGAAGGGGGAAAATGAGAAAGACAAAAAGAGAAAACAAAGCCAAAACCTCCAACATTGTTAGTTTCAACTTATTAATCACTTTAACAAACACTTTTTAACTACATTTTACATTTTTCAACTAAATTTCCTCATGTAAACTCAGTTCTCCTACTATACTAATATGAGGGTCTGATTAATCCATTTTGGGAGATACACTTGAATTCATTGTTGCATAAACAGTTGTTTGAGACAAAGACATCTTTGAAATTAAAAAAAAAAATTAAAAAAAAAAGGCAGTTCTTTTTCAGTGACTGTAGGTGAAAACGCTGCCAAAACTGTCTGCAAGGACCTATGCTGCCTTTCAGCTAGATGTTTCCTTGGCAGCAAAGTTGATGTAATAGACAATGTGAACTTTCCTCATTTATTTCCATGCAAAGTCAGCCAGATCCGCTTTAACACTTTTCATTAGCAGTTTAAGATAGGCCGGCTGATTGCAAACTGAGGCAGATGGCAAGCGCAAGCAGTTTGTTCTGCTGGCCCTGGTATGTGGGAAATAACCTCCAGTTGCAGTTTGAATGGATAGCTGAGCTTGCAACTTCCCCAACTACTCCACAAAGGCTTGCAGTGATCTGTGTTTACCTTCGCCAGGATGGAAGCAATATGCAATTTAGTGGCTCTGGTTGTGCTGCCTTTTTGGTCTACAACCTGCATCAGAGCCGTCTCTGGCCATTAAGCTACAGTTTAAATAGCACCTTGCTTCTATAGACATGAAAAGCACAATGTAAGATGTGCATCTTAGTCTACAGTCCCATTGCTTTAACTAAAAATACACAAAGTCAATCCTCTTAACATTTTCCTCAGCTTCTTTTATAGTTTGCATAATCGGGCATGTGGCAATGTTAGGCCAAGATGGAAGCTGAGAGTCTGATACTGCACGCTGATAGCCCCTGGAATGCATTAAAAGCATCTAGTCAAACACACATCTAGAACATGGGGCTGGATTCATCCACAAGACTGCTTTCACTGACTGCCAGTGTTAAACAGATTTCCATTTTAGCAACATGCAAATGAAGTGCTTTCCTCAAAGCTAAAAGAGTGCTCCATGAAAGCAAAAATCCTCCCCAAAACATACAAAAATGAGGTCAGTACTTTGCCAACAGTTAACATTTTCCATCATCTGGCTTCCAGCCAGTAGATGAGGTCCAGCAGACAGATCCTCTTCTATCAGCATAGTCCTATGTCCAATGACTGAGTCCTCACAAGCAGCCAGGGCCATTAATGACTTTTTTTATCATCTCACCTCTCTTCAATAACTGAAAGGGATCTTTCTATTCTCAAGCGCAACTTTGCATATCATGATAATATTTTCAAAGATACGTTTTATGCATCAGACTCTGAATATCTGAGAGTAACCATTTTAGCTAAGATCTTGGAGTCACTGGATATGGGACAGGTGCACAGCAGCAAGTATAATCCAGGAAGGTTTAGGAAGTTTGAGGACAGATGACCCTGTGAAGTTCTGTCAGCACAAAATGCACTTACTGATAAGGGAAAGACTGGTTTCCTTTTCCTTACTCAAAACCTTGTGTTTTAGTGGCAGCAAGTATTATCAGTGTTAATTGATTCCTGAATTAAATTGAATTTCAGGGGAAATGGTGAAATTAAAAGAATCAATCGTTATTCCACATGCCTGCAACTTGCAAAGTTCTTTGAAATATTATCCTGGTATCTTCATCATTGTGTTATATTATAAAAGCAATAATTGGGTTTTGCCATCCTTTATGATATTGCTAATTCTCTCATTTTGCAATTTAAATAGTTTCAATTTAAAATAGAAGGTTTACTTGCTTAAACTTATAACTATATTTAAACTAAGCTGCAACTCAACAGTCTCAGTCTCTTTATCCTCTAAACAAGATATGACAAAGGCCCATAAAATAGGAATGGAATAGATAAAATTATTAGAAAATTACTTCCTTAAAATATGAGCATCCATCTGTCTAAAAAAATTCAGAAAGTAGTATTTCATATCTGCTTAAACTATAGGACATATAGTCACAGGATGCTGTGGATACCAAATGCTTACATGAGTTCAAAAAGAGATTACACCGATTAATGAAAGGAAATCCCTCACAGGATACTAAACACAAAAATATAGCCTGTGCCTCAGAAATTCAATGAGCCACAGATTACTGGAAGCTAAAAGGGAATATGCTGGGGTTTATTGCCATATGTTTGGCCTGCTCTTATTCTCTTCCTTAGGTATCTGTTAATAGCTATTAACAGGAGATAGGATATTTTGTAGGATAACCTTTGATCTGAACCCATGTTTGCAATTCTCTATTTACAAGCATATACACAAGTACTATATAATAAAAATTCAAATAAGATATTAATCTTTTATATATTTATTCTAGTGCAGAACTAGAATATAAGCATGTGACAACTGCAAGGTCACACTGCTTGGTTACAGATCAAATTTGATGTTGATAATTGCTTATTAAAAACATACATAATCAATTAAGAGCACTATGCTTTATGAAATTAAAGCCATGTTAACATTGTCATACAGAGCTTCCTTTGATCTGAAATGCTTGGCTTCCTTTATACCAAGCATATGACATGAGCACTGTTCAAGACACAGAGCTCCCTTAGGAGATGGTTTTCACAACTCCACGGGTTCACATTTCCAGCATCATGTATCTTCTGCACTGTGTCAACCACACTGGCAGCCAAAAGAAATTTACTACAAGTTGATCTATGCAGTTCAGAGATCAGGATTTTCATAAATTTTTCTTGGCTGCCAGCACAGTGCCCACAGCAGAATCTACACACTAACTGGAGTCCAAGTACATTACACAAGATACTGTATTTGCATCAGGTCCAAGAAGCTCTTACTTGGCAATCTACAAACAGCATGGTACAAAGTGACAGGTTTGTTTGCTTGTTTTCTTTTTATTGCCTGCAAAACTTGAAGTTTTTGAACACTGGAGAGTTAGCAAAAAATCCCCGAAACTGAATTCTTGAATTTTTGAGTTTGTTTCCCCGAAAATGGAGTTTTATGTATACACAAGTTATAAACCTTCCGCATGTATGTAAGCACTCTGCAGCAATATTCTCCTTGCATTTAAATGTCCCTGTACACTAAAACCATCTATTACTTCTGTAATGGAGTTTCACTTGTTATTATCTATCATATGTTCTTTGATGGAAGAAATGTTTTCTGCAGAATTTCAATATGGTAGAGTAGCTGCCTTGGTAAATTTGCTACAGAGGTAAAAAAAAAAAAAAATTTAGTTTGACTTCTATTTCTCTTGCTGATATGAAGATAACAGTATCAAATTAGATCAGATTACTACTAATCTACTGTGTTTAACTCCACTTAGTTTTTACCAAATATTTTCTGCTGCTGGAAGACACAGCTCTATGGTTACATTTTATCCAGTAATTGGTACATTACGTATCATGTCTAATGTGCTTGAAAACTAAGCTCCCAAGAAATCCTTGTTTTCCCCAAGCACTACTTCTAAATCTTGCCCTGTTTTAAAAAGCTGCACTTGTGCAAGTAGGTCAATCTTAAATTAATCTAGTTAAAAGTAGTGCACTCTCAATTTAAACTGGTTTAACACTCCCTTAAATAGGTTCAGATGCATTCAGTAATTTCCCAGAAAGAATAACAACTTTAAAAAAGTTTTAAACTAACTTAAGTTAATGTAGCCAGACAAATGTGAAATCAATTTTCATAAACCAATGCAACAAAGCTAATAAGAAAGCCCCT
The DNA here is from genome assembly GCA_013397565.1 of Ptilonorhynchus violaceus. Lineage (NCBI taxonomy): Eukaryota > Metazoa > Chordata > Aves > Passeriformes > Ptilonorhynchidae > Ptilonorhynchus > Ptilonorhynchus violaceus. The sequence goes on from VZRJ01005455.1 coordinate 332,627, forward strand.
TTCAGCTTCTGTACAGAAAGACAGGGCATAAGACAGGATTTTTCTGCAAGCTGCTAGAAAATGTACAGAGACAGTACCTATCCCAGACGCTCCCTGGCAGCGACTTTGAATTTCATCACAATGATTTGAAATATTGCCATTGAAGAAAATACTTTGAAAAAGATTTTTGTTGAGGGTTTTGACTGTACAATATCTCCAAAGTACTGCCACTTCTATGAAAAGTCATTGTCCTTTTCTGGATTTAGATACATCATTCATTGTCCATAAATTTTTAATTCAAAAAATGAGGTGATATATATATCACGTAAATGGATTGGAGTCATGGGAACAAGGAAATCTCTCCGTAGCCTCAGGACTGGTATATTGAGATTTCTTTCTCTTCCTTTTTTTTCTTGAGTTCTTTTTCTTTATAGTTCTCAAGTTCAGAAGAAAATAAGGATTTAAAGCTTTTCTTAAGAAGTGCTCATTTTTCAGATATCTACTTATGCAGCTTGATTTTCATCTCCTGTTTATTCCTTTATCTTTTTGCATCTTTAAGTGTAGATATTGTGGAACATTTTCCTGTAATAATCCTATCCATTCTGATTTGCTATTCCTGAACAGTGTTCTTCTGCCATAGTTGTCAAGTGTTACCAGAATAACCTGAGTTTTAACTGAGACTGCCTAGGAGCACAGGATACATTGTAAGGTGCATGAAGAAACCATTCTGTTCCAAATAATTTACAAAGCTAAGGCTCTCATCTCACCTGAAGTCTAGATAGGCAGATCATAAAGGAAATGGAGTCTACTGTAAGTGAAACAGTCTACTCCCATAGGAATTTGAGAAGTAGTTGTCCTAAAAGGGCAAGTAGAAGATGAAAGCTGACTTAAGAAAGGCTACACTCCAATCAGTCCAATGCATACACTTCATATAAAGTATTGAAAGAATACTATACCCTAGCCCCGCGGAAAAAACCCAAACAAACAAACAACAAAACCACTGCATATTTTATCCTCCAGTATCTCCCTCATTCCCCAGCAAAAGAAATTCTGTCCTTGTTTCCACTGCTTCCCTGTGATGCTAAGTCTACTGTCCTTCTTTCTGGCCAGTACTTCCAGGATCACCTGCAGCACCATGGACGGAAATTCAGAGAAAAGACTTCCACAGCTCAGCTGGAGTTGAGGTACCAGCTGTACTCTGCTTACAGGGTATTATGAAAGCAAAGAAATATATCATTGTAGAAAGCCTGCAAGTGTAAAATTGTATGACAGAAGGTTTTTTCCTGAGCAACGGGCCCATTAGTCTTTACTCCTACAATAGCCTTACTCATTCTTCAGAATGAGGGAGGAGTCAAAGCACAGATCTCTTCCCAGAACACGATTGATAAGATAACATACCATTGAAGTGAGAACAAAGGAAAGCAGCAATGCACCATGCAGATGACATATTTCTATTGCAACTGTCCTTTGAGCCTAGAGTATTATTAAACCAAAGCAAAATACAAGAAAATTGATCAAACGTGATAAGAAAAAAACTGCCAAATTGGCCAAAAATTTGAAGTATGAAGACACTGCACTTAACCAGCCAGGATAAATTGCTGTAGTAATTAACTATACTCAGAATACTGATTTTGTACATGATTCCTTAATTGGAATGCAAATTATTTTAAAAAGGAGAACAGTTTATGAAAGCATTTCAAGAAGCTGTCTGTCTTTTCTGAGGTAGACAACATGTAAATTGTTTTCATTAGAACAGTACAGGGTGGAGAATGAGACTAGAACTTTTTAAAAGGACGTTATTTTCGCATTCTTCCTGCTAAGTAAACAAGTTGCTCTGTGTTTTTGAATCTCTGTGGAATATTAGAATAGGAATCAGAGAAAATCAGCCCATTGGGGGGGGCAGTTAGTTTAAAAATAAAAATAAATCACCAAATCTTTTTCTCATTCTACTGGATTTCAAATAATACTACATGAAGGTGACTATTGGACTATTGGAGCAATGAATCTTAAAATTGACAGTCACCTGGGAAAAATGACTCATAGCTAAGATCATAAATATATTTTTCAACTTTCTGCTTTTCACTGCTCTGAGACTCAGCTCAAAATGACAGGAAGCCTAAGAGATCTGTAAGTCTTTCTTTCCTGTCAATCCCAAATGGCATGCTCATCTTCTTTTTCCCCCTGGAAATTTTTTCCAGGAACAAAACAAGACCAAAACAAAACAAAACAAAACAACAAAAAACCAATCAACCAACCAAAACAACAACAGTATGGTCCTTCAGGATTCCTAAACATAAGCTAATGCAATAAGACAATCAGGAAAACCTGGCCTACCCGACAGCTAGAAGTCACCAATCAGACAAACAGGTGCTCTGCATTTTCAGATGAAATGCACATATATTGCTATTTCTAGAGTTACAGTGACAGGGGAGTTTTCTCTGGACAATAGCTTTGACCTATGATCCATGGTTCATACCATTTCAACAATGAAACTAACAGTTGCCAAAATTCTTCAGAGAACTTGCATTGGTAAGATGGTTTTTTTAAAATTATCATGTATTTTCAAAAAATCTTTCCATTTTTACCATGAATATTCCATTCTAACAGGAATATATGTCCCCCAAAAAAGTACATATGAGCACACCAAAGTAAATAAGTTATTAAATTTGCAGAAAAAATTTCCAATGATAATTATTAAATCTTCATGATATAGATAGCAAACCTTTTTATTATAAAAGTTCAATGTTCTAAGATACATAAAAGCACAGTTTTAGCAATAGCATCAATTTACTTTCCCTTGCTTTTTTCTTTGAAATATATTAAAATTCATTAATATAAGAAATAGCTTTTGAAAACTGCTCTATAAAACTCAACCTCAAAAGCCCTATAAAGAAATGAGTGCCATTTCACACTACAAAAATTTTTTGAGTGAAAGGAGAATGAGATAACCAGAAGTTCGCTCACTTTCATACAAGGTGTGGAACTGTTCCAAAAGAGTTAACACAATTTAAATTGACATCTTGACTTCAATGTAGACATGCCTGTAGATTTTCCTGAGTGCTTGAAGTAATAGATCCAAAACCACAGAACATTATGCACAGTGTTGGTCTCCAACCAATATAAAGAGCAGACACATAAAACCACCTTCATTTACCCTCACAATGCTGTGACTGACTATGTACCTGAACTGTGCAAACAGAGGATTCCCACTGGTGCTCCTTTGAGCTAAATGTGTGAAGAGGGCAAATATGAGCTGTGCAATACCACAGATTTTGCTCCAGTAAGAATCTAGTGCTTGGTTCACAAGAAAAAAGTGTGTTAAACCCATTGCACTGCTAAGGGCTTTCACAGTGCAGTACACAGCTCTTCCTTCAGAAGTATTGCACCACTGGAATAGTCGCAACACTGTCTTTGCACTCCTAAAATATTAAATCAAGGTTTTGTTGCAAACTCCAGGCTACAAATACTGCTACATGAAAAGCTCTGAATTTTACTTGAAAGATCTGAGGTGAGAAATGGAAAGGAAAGAAAAGAATTAGATAAAGCCTCTCATCATTCACAATTTCAGTGTAACATTGAAATACAACAGTTCTGCACTTCTTGTCATCTCTATCGTCTTTTGTATGCCAGAAAAATCCTATTTGTGCATCTGTGTATCTTCTTTTGTGCATCATTGTTTGCTGAAGAGATTCTTTCAAACTCTATGTAAACTGGCTTAGAGAGATCCACTAGGACAACTGAAGCTGTTTGGAAACAAAACCTGTCACAGGTCAAACACAGAAAAAGTCTACAGAAAAACTCTTCTTTGATACTGTTCTGCAGAGATGCAAAGGCTAGCTTTAAATTAAGATTTCTAGACAATGGCAGTAATTTAGTCACATCACCTTAGAGCTTGGCAATGGCCAGATTTTAGTTGTGAAGACCAACTTTAAAGGGTGTATTTAATCTTTATTTGGTAAATTTTAGGTATGTCAACTGCACTATGCAATCATTTATTTGACCATGGGGAATGTACTAGTTATGTAAATTAGACGTGTTAAAATGAACAATTCCAAAAGACATTCAAAAGTTATTGGGAAACACCAATTCTGCTCTCCAAACGGCATCTTTAAGACTTGCCTTTAAATGCTGCCACTCCCTTATCATAAATACAAACTGAAGACCAGGTTTTACGTACATTGGTATCCACTGTATTGGTGGGTAGCTGCTGTAGTTCTTAACCTCTCTTATATCACTGCTAAAGAACATTCCACATTTTCCCTAAACCTATATATGTTCCACATATCAAAAAAATTAAAAATCAAAGTAGTTTATGTAAACATTCAACAATACAATGTTTGAATGAACACAAAGGTTCCTAATAAGAATTCAATGTTTTTCAAGAAAAACACATTTTCATACTGCATTACATTTAGACAGATACTCTTCTGCCTTGGATTCAAAGAGATCGATCAATTGAAGACACTTCTAAAATAATGTGAACCTAGGAAAGAAAACTCTGTGACTTTAGGAATAGGGGAGCATGGAAGTAGTTCTGTTAGCTGAAAAATCACGTCATTTATTTATTTTGTTTAAAATTAAATCTTCTCTTACCATCATGATTGGGATTTCCCAAAGTCCATGGCTCATCTGAGTCAAAATGAGTGTCTCCCCCAATTCCTGGCCCAGGGAAATATGCATGAGCCAAAAATCCTCCCTCCCCGTCAAAGGGAGAACTGTCTCCATGAAAACCTGATGCAAAAATGATAGTAATATCCACGTCTCTCTTGCCATTTTCTAATTCAATATAAGGAACTTCTTCAAATGTTAGAGGAGTTACATTCTGCCACACATCGAAGGCACGGCGAATGGCTTTACGAGTTTCAGCATCACCTACTTTTGGAGTGACGTTCTTTATGCTGAAAGAAACAGAGAAACATTACATAGATTAAATTTGACAGAGTGGTGACACTGCTAATATCCATTACCCCCTAATTATTACAAATTCTATGCTTTTAATAAAACATCCTAGTCTGGCATTATATACTTTGAATATTTTTAAACAAGCTGGTGCAAAATTATGGTGTCAATCTTTATAGCTCTTTATGCTAGAACTTATGTTAGCTAGCTTACTCCCAGAAGTACAAAAATCTTATTTTTAGAAGATTAAAAAGATATTAAAATGAAAAATTCTTAACAGTGGGATAACCAGATTAATCAACCACTGACTGTTTACCTCCTGGACCACAATTAGACTCCATCACAGCTAAAGAATGTCATGTCCTTTCTGATCAAAAGAAAAATGTTTTCAGTTAAATGAAATTTTAACTTATTAGTGAGTTCATTAACAAAAGCAGAGCTCCATACTGTGACCACCAACCAGTATTCACAAAGCCTTGTTGCATTTACAACTGGATAGATAAATTCCTTACCAGAAACAAAGCCTTTTGACTTCAATACAGGCTAAGATGTCCTTTTATGATCTGATTACATCTATAAATTTTTCATAAAACTGTAGAATCCATCAGAGAAATCATTTTATAGAAGACAATTATGTGCTAACTCAGGAATATGTATTTAAACAGAAATTTAAATCTCCACCACTTCTTCAAGAGACATACAAATGAGAAAGGCAAAAATCCATCAGAACTGACGTTTACTGTCATAGTTATTAGTAAATTCTAGTGAAATCATCTTTAAAAAAACTTTATTAACTTTCATTATTGAATTCAAGAAAAGAATGTCAATAATCAATTTCAGACCTATCCAATTTTCTGCATCATTTTCACTCGATTCATATGGCTATCAAAAACTCTATTAGGTTTGTGTCTGCTCTGAAACTGCCACAATCAGATTCTCTTTGTTCATTTGACATGTGCTTGACTGATTGTCTAGCACAAATTTCAGAAATTGCATAGTTCTAGAATATATGTAATATTTGTGTCAGTTTACACAGCATGGCATGTTAAAGGAGAACAAATATACTTTCATGAATAAACCTTGAATAATTGATTTGTTTGGCGCATTAAAGGTGCTTGATTATGTGGTATTTATGTTTATATAAATGGAAACAAATCTTTCAAGACTAATTTTATAGATTTTACTTCACATATACATTTTGTTCGTGGGTTCATGTAGAAAACATTGTTACCTATGTTGACTTCCACTCAAAAATATTGTATTGAGTCTAATAGTGCTGTCTAACCAAAGCATAATTTCTTTTTAGCTGGTATTTATGTTCCAAGGATATTTCAACACTGGATATAAGATAGTATGCTGTAAAGACTCCACTGCTTTCCTTGATCTTTTGTTCCAAAGATGATTTAACCAATCATTACATACCTGTGCCTATTCTATTGTTTGCCTGGCTTGTAATATTGGTTCTTATTCTGCCTTTCTCTTTCACATACATGAGCTCTAAGAACATTTTTCCTCATATAAAAAGACATTTAAAATACATTTCTGCACTGCAAAGTCATTACCTTTTTTGTTGTCTTTAAGAAACTAAAAGTTTGAGCTCTTTAAATCTCTTGTTATAAGACATTGTCTCCTCTCTGTTAAATATTTTCTGTGATTTTTATTGAACTCACTCCAATTTTTCAATGTTCTTTTAAAACTGACTCTGTCAGAATTACAAAGTACTACTGCACTGATCTTGCTGTCAGAGAGAAAAAGTCCTCTGATTTGTAGGCATGACCTTACCCTACATGATGTAAATGTCATATGATTTAAAGTGCTTTCTAGATGCCCTTTCATAATTATTTGCTCATCAGTAATTTTATGATCAGTATTGCATTGCTTTTCATGTGATTAAAAATTTATTGGACACACTGGACCAACTATCGGCCCTTGCAGAACTGCTCTCTGAAAGCTCCCTCCTCTGTGAATTACTTTTTTTGAGATGTTTTAATTAGCAAGTTCATAAACTACTCAGTCTGTGCCTCTTGAGAATGTACAGCATTTTGCAACCTGTCACGTGACACTAAATCAAAACACGTCACAATGGCACACTTACACTGCCACTACCAAAAACTTGACAGCAGTTCACCTGTTGCTATGCTAAGAATATCACTTAAAAGCTGGCAGATGTGCTCTTAGTCAGTCCTGCCATGTGCTCTCTAAGGCACGTGTATTGCCTGAAGCAGAGCTCTTTGAAGGATTAGAGCCTCTGTTATTTGCTTTGTATAACAAATATGGCAGATGAACCAAAAGGTTCCCACAGAAAACAGAGCATGTCTAGCAAAACTGAAATACTGATGTAGGAAAAGCTCATCTGAAATACACAGCTTGTGTTTTGGTTTTATTTTTTTGTATTTAGGGATCTTAGCAATTGGTCAAAGTCACACTTTGATTTTAAGTAAACAGAACAAAAGGAGGTTCTTACGCTGTTATATGTGAAATAAGGAAACAGATACAAACAAATTGGAATTTTGTATTGGTGATAAATCAATTAATTAATTGGTCTAAAAGGGTTTGACTCACACTTTAGAACTTATCATTTTACATTTTCATGCTTTTTCAGTGCCTTGAATTAACTTTTAATCACAGGCAATTGAAAAATTGAGCCATTGTGATAGTTTCACACTCACAAATTAGGGTTAACTACCTAAGATAGCAGACATTTCCCATGGGATTCCACTATTGAATTACTTTCGAAATAGCATCCCACATCTCCAGATTCATTGTAAAGAAACATTTTTCAAAGCATACTTTCTGTATTAAAACTAGAGAGATTTCTGGCTTCCAAACCAACATTCTGCAGTGGGCAAGATTATACTGAAAAGTGTGGCTTGAAAGAGAAAATACATAAATCAGTAGTTATTCCAATATAAGAGTATTTACAGACAACAACTGTCAATTTTAATCTGTTTAACACAACCCATGTTCAATCCTAAAAGGGCAAATACCAACACTGTGCAACACAAATGTTCAGGTGCTGGGAACTTTGCTTAAAATAATTCACCAATGCAGACATCTAAAATCCAAGTTATGTTACATTTCTTTCATGGTGTTGATCATACAACCTCCAAAGGGGAAGTCCAGGAAGATCAATCCATAAAGACAGTCTATCAATTACCAGAGATACTAGGACTCATCTTTTAGAAGCTTTCAGTTTAGACCTAGCATTGCAATAGCAAATAAAGTCTCATATGAGCCCTTTTCCTATTACATTTGGCTCTACATCTTAAAGCCAGCAATCACCTGAAGTAGTGGCAACTCTCATAGGCAACAAAAAAAAAGAGAGGAATTGGGTATCTTACACTCAACACGTCCAGATAATGGAGCTCAAGTAGAAGTAAGTGACAGCTCAGAACTACTCCTGTTGCAAGGTGGGAGCATAGCAAGACAAAGACCATCATAATAAAAGCCCATTTTTTTCTAAGTATTACTTTCCTAATCTCAACGTCTGGTGATTATTTCACAGGAAAGAAGTTCATACGAGAGAAAGATTCAAAGCTGGCTTTTACCAGACTGGCAGTGAAACTTTTTATAAAAAGGTTGAAGAACATACAATTACTGTCAAAGGGAAAGTATTTTAGTAAACAAAAGGTGATCTATAAGATGAAACATTTACTTTTATGCCATTTTCTACAAACTAATAAACTGAGTGATACTTTGTATAAGTCCTAAAACTGTTATTCGTAGACAACAACAGCCATGTATCAATTGATTACGCTTTTTTGTGGTTATTGATGCTCGTTTTGTATGGTTTTCAACCTGATAGTTGCTTCAAGCATTATAACTTTAAAATACATGTCTTGCACAAGAACAGTTAGATTTTATCACTGATATGCACTTTTCACATTGATTTACTATTTCTACAGGTGCTTGAAGAGTCTTGTTTTGGAGAGTGTTATTCTGAAATCCTGGGTCCTATTGATTTTAGAAAAGCTTTGGGTTTTCCTTCCCTTCCCACTCCTTCCCCAAAATATCCTAAAAAATAAATTATCCATGTTTCACTGACACATTTTTGGCTGCATCTGCCTCAGGAGCATTGCAAGATTGTCAGAAGATACCTCACTCGACTGTGTAAAATCAGTCATCTGAAATTTAAATTCATGAAAAAGTAGGAATTTCAACTGAGTAGGTAAAAAGATGCAGTCAGTAATCTGTTTGAAGTAAGCCAGTTACAGATCTATACTCTATATGAAACAGTTAAAGTAAAATTAATTGAAATATACATTAAATTTGAAAAACTTGTTGACACAACCTTTTTGTTGACATTGATGTAAATCAAACCTAAACTGAACCAAAACTTCGGGGCTTTGTTTGTTGTTCTGGTTTTTTGTTTAATCATACTGTTACTTGTATTGAAAGTAATAGATTACCTCCGGTCAAAAACATATTTCACTTTCTGCCATCATTTCTCTAGAAATACTTTCTATGAAGTTGCTTCACTAATCTCTCACTGACGTGGGTTTTTCTTAGCTTCAACTTCTTTCCAGTCTTACTTTGCTAACTCTTTTTAGCTATAAACTAAGAATGTTATCTCAGTTTATACAGCTCCTGCTCACATTGATTAAACCCAAATCAGAACTACTACTCCTTTTGATTTTCCGCGGCCACATTAAGAGTAAAGCTAGGGTTTACTGCCAGGGTGGAAAGAATTTATAATCATCTTGCCTCTTTATTTTCATGTATAACATTCTCTTCAACATTCATTACAAAGAGATGAAATGTGACAAAGATGAGATTCCTGAGACAAAAATCCAAGATTAGCAAAATACTTGATAGATAAATGCTTTTACAGGAAAGATGTTTTAAGCAATCTCATGTTATAATATACTACTAGGTAATCTAAAATCAATGAAAAGCAACACAAACATGGAATGTTTCCCTAAATATTACTTTGTAGTAATACAATCAAAAATCTTTTTGCTACTATGAATCAACAGTATTTTCAAAGTTTTTTCTTGATCCAGTATTTCCTTACTTTTTAGTGTGGATTTCAAATATCCAAGAAGAAATTCTCTTTCTATGTTCTACACAATATGGACCATTCAGACCATAGAAATTACACAGTGTACTGCTAACAAGCCAGATAAGACTTTTCATTGCATACTGAAGCTCCCAGCTAGCATTAATTCATTTATCTGAACGGCATAAAATTAGACCCGTCCAAATCTTTCATATTCTGTCAGAGATGAAATCCAGGATGTATCTAACTCGTAAAAGGAAAAAGATATTAATATGGGGCTTGACCCATTGTCCACTGATGTTAAGAAAAAAATTAAATTATTTATAGTGGGTTTGGGATGAAGCTATTGGCTATCTACAGCTAAATTTCCTGCATCAATTAAATTATTACATATTGCTGATCAATTGAATTTGGGTTTTTTTCTTCCTCAAGACAGAAAAAATAAATTAGAATAGCTTTTAAATTATTATTTTATTTAAAATCATTACAAGTTTTAATTAATGGTTATAATTCAAGGCAAAACTTGTATTTTTACAGAACATTCTCCAATTTTACTTCCAAAAGTATTTTGCAGATAGAATAATCTGAGCAACTGACAAATGACTGGCTGCTGGAGTTCAAATTATGAATAGTATGCCCAGAATTCTGACGAGGAGGGCTTCATATTCAATAATTCTCTGTCTAAAAAGGACATATAAATGCTTATAGTCTATTTTTACAAAACTGAATGCTTTATTGATTACATTGTTGCTCCTTCTTTAAAGTACTGGATGACTTACTTCCCGGGCAAAAGAGAAGGGGATCATATTTTTGAGAATCATATGTGTCTTTGTAAATAACCTCTTAAAAAAAAAAAATTAAAACCTAAATAATTTAAAAAAATCCCTTCATAGGTTTCACAAATTTGTTTTCTGATTCTGTACAATGCTCAGAGGTTGTTGCATAACGTGACACAGCCTAAAATACTAAGGAAGGATTAAGACTATATAAGATCTCTGTAGCTTGTTCTGTAATGGAGTTGTAATTTTTATGTACTCTAGATGTTCTCCTTCACTCCTATAGTCTTCAAATAAGTACTTTCTGTTTCTCTCTTTGTAAAAAGCATATTAGTCTATGGCATATGTACTAATAATGTTCACAAGGTCTATCAGCATGAACTATCCCAGGCAGAAAAGATACAGTAAGCTGTATAACTTCATCAGAATCAGAAATTCTAATGAACATCATGCATTAGTTCAAACAAGCAAATTCTCTCAAATACTCTTCCCTGAGGGAGAGTAAGTATAATTAATGCAGCACAACGTCCATTCCATGCTGTTTTTCCCAATACTGGAAATCTGCATTTCGGTACTGCCTGTACACACATTGCTTTTTAAGAATAAATATCACCTTAGTCCAAAATTTAATATTTTCCCAAAAGGACATAATAAATGTTCAAAGTATAATATGTAGCAAAAACCACATAATGAATGTAAATTATAATTATAATTGTAGTCACTTCTTTGAAGTTTCATCTTGAAATTTTGCAGAACTGTTTCAGGGTGAAAAATTACATGTTGAAAATACAGATAAGTTCTAGGGCAAGTGGGGTGGGGAGTTTGCTTTTGGGGGTGTTTGTTGTGGGTTTTTTTTCCAGAAAATTGTAAGATGTAGTACACACTGAAATGAGGGAGAAATCGCTCTTTCTGTGGAGGAATTACTAAACTGGCTTAGCAGGCACACTTCAGACTACAAGGTTTGACTGGCCAGGAAGGCACAGAATACAGCTGGAAACCTGCAGGCTACAAAGAGACTGAGAAGTGTCACTGAGAAAAACGGAGCAGATAAATGATACTAGAGATATGATTAAAATTTTAAGAAACAAAGCAAGTTAAAATGTCATTCATTTAATTAGTCATAAGCCTGTAAGCAGGGAATGAATGAAGAGAAGTGTGTAAAGGAGTTTAGTTTTTTTTTTGGTCCTTATTTTCTTTGGGTTATTTTCTAATTCAGAAATGTAATATTACATTTTTTTAATTCTAATAAAATTCAGGGTTTCTATTTTGAATTGTCTTTTGTACTGTAATTCACTGCAAAAAATATTATAGACTTATTCACTTTAAAGCTCTGGTTGACTGGAGGTCTTGTCAAACTGAGAGAGTGAACTTTTTAGAAGAGGGGAGGCAGGAGATAAAGAACTGCTATAAATTCTTCAAAGTGAGAAAGATTACTAAATAGTTTTCACTTCGTTTAATGCTGGGCACCTTCATTTGTCATTTGGATTAATGCCTTGGGTGACAGTCCAGAAGATATACAAGTGGTAAGATTTAGACCATTGTAAAAAATTCTGTAATGAAATAGGGAATCAGACTCTGTACAAATCAGAGTGGTAGAAAACCACACACATTAGTAGATGACCATGCATGCCTCCTAAGTGTGCACACACTACATTTAAATTCCAAAATGCAGATAAATGTAAAGTCCTGTAGGTGGGCATTCTTATTCTAACCAACTATATATTACATTTACATTAACAATAAAGGGCTCCAGCCAATGCAACATACCAACTGCAAGGCAGTCAGTTCTCCATTGCTTGATGTTATATCAGAGTGTAATATCTTAAACTAGAATTCTTCAGTTCAGTCATAAGGCATAGTAGTGATACAGAGGTACTAATGAAACTCTCTCTTCACCAGGATATGAAGAACAGTTTATAAGACCATTAGGGCTTATGAACTTTAAATTTAATACTTGTATGGGTTCATGAATAATGGCACCAGTTAATTAATTTGAAAACTATTTTATCCCTCAGAACTTACCCCTGTTAGATATTACAGGAATCCATGATGAGGCTGTGTAAATTTTCCAACAGGCTATATTGGAATCCTTGGTTTGCTGGCAAATTATGGATTTTATATTATATCCATGACACACTCTCTGGTAGACAGAGCTCTAGGAAGTACATCTTGAAAGTTTCCATCTAACTTTCCCTGCAAAGCTCAGTTTTGAGAGCAGGCACATTGTGCTAACTACATGCCAAGCTCAGGAGTTATACAGAAATACTGCCATGCACACATCCCCATGCCCATCATCACCTAGGCAGGAAATGGTCGGGTCAGTGACTCATCGAATTACAATCAAATTAATTTGTACTTAGAAAAGGCCCATAGGCCCTATATTTTGTAGAGACTGACTTCTTTCAATAACCTAGTTTACATACTCAAAGTAGAGATCTTAGTTTCTTTACAGCACTCCTAGCTTCCTAGCATTATTCCCTGAGAAGCTGCCAAGAAAGTTGAAAGGTAAGGTTAAGGACATATTGGATGTTAAAATGATGCTGTAAGCTTTAGAGAATTTACTGGCTATTACATGCATGCAATTTTAATCCAAGAAAACAACTTGGTTCTTATGTAGCACATACATACTTATGAGAGGTAACCATACTAGCACTTTTATATCATACATTAATAATAAACTTCTCAAAATATTGAAAAATATTCAGGAATTTACATTGACTTTAAAAGTCATCACTATTAGTGACATTTATATACCTATATGAATATCTTTAGTACCTGTAAGTGATATGTTTGTGTTGCCATTTCTGTCCTGTTAACGCGTAGCGTTTCCGACGAATGTTAAATTTGGAGCTACCTCTTGTTTGGTCAGGCACACCACATCGAGGCTTCTTCATCCAGCTGCAAGAAACAGCACCATACAGTTAAAATAACATGAAAGAAAAAACATAATCACTGCATCCAACAAATAAAAACATATAATTATATATACATACATATCTGTAGATATAATTTTATGTAACACATAAGCTAATAAAAACAACAGAATGTTGGGGGGTGTTAATTTAAGATACTGAAACTGCTATCTTTATGATACTATCAAGTTCTTCTGTCTTACTGTTTTTCCACACAATGAGAAGTATCTCATTGCAACTGTAAGCTCCTTGTAGAGCTATATAACTCAGAAATTATGCTTAAGAATATTTAATGTTCTGCACAAAATCAAGCCAAAGAAGTCAAAATTGCACACAACCAAAATGACCATTGCAGCAGCACTAGACTTCCTAGAGAAGTGCTGTATTTCTACAGTGCTCTTCAATAGTTCAATGTTTTCCAATATTCAAAAACTTTAAATTTTCCAGCACTCAAAATATATTATAATTAAGATGATATCTAATTCAAAAGCACAATTTCAACAGCAGTATCATTGAACTGTTTCTCGCTTGTGGTGTCAGGCACTATTTAGTTTGAACAAAACTCAGATCAAGTTTTTATTTTATAAGAGTTGAATGGCTGCAGAACAGCCATTTGTAAATTGTTCAAAGTAGTCATATCCTATATTCAGACTTGCATGAATGAATTTCTGACCATTAAACTGGCATTTTTTTATAAATGAAAGTACACACCAGCTGTATGTATGTATGATTGGATGACAGAAAAGTAATTAGAAATGTCATCTCAGAATGTGGATTCCCTTTAAAACATACACAGGTAATAAAAAACTCAAAAAAAGCAGAGAGTCAACCATCAGCCTCACTTATTTTCATAAATGTGTGTGAAGAGGTTTAAAAGTACTGTTAGTCTTGTAACACTTTATATCTGTAGCTGTGGATATATAGCAAACTGTTTTTCAACAGCACAAGTAGGTGTCAAGCTCACCAGCCTGTGGGAAAGAAGAAAATTTTATTGATAGTACCAAGATGGCACTGCACCCCCTTGCACTGATAAGAGCTATAGAAGTGCCTGAAAAAACTCTGATGGGTGACAAATCTATTGAGTAGCACAAGTGAGGAACCCAAAACTCATGAATTTATCTGCCTAAACTGAATACACCAACTTCATAGTTACCTGTTCCAAATAAGAAACATAGAATGATTTGCTCTAATTTCTGGTCAGAATACTTATGCGTGGCACATAAAATAGCTGATGTCCAAGGAAGACAATCTTCTCTCCCTAGGGCCTGCAAAGACCATACTGCAAAAATCTATATAACCTTACCCCACCACTATCTGCTGAAACACCCTGCAACTTTACTTCAGGTTCCTTTGGTTTTTGAAATGAAATAACAATTCAACAAAGTAGACATTAGGGATTTTTGGGATGAAATATTATTGAAAAGTTTAATTTGCTCATTAGCAATAATGAAAGCAAATGATGGAAAGTAGACCTCAGTTAAAGACCAAAGGGCAATTATATTCTTCTTAGATATATTTATACTGCATGAGATTAAAATTGGCTCAGACCTTCGAAAACTTTTAGACACATTGTCAGTAATACTTTTTCACAGTGCATGTTAGATCAGTATGCAGCATCTTAATGGCAGGGTATATATAAATTATGCTGTTGAAACTGCACACACACACGCACTGCAGGAAAAGACAAAAACGTAACAAAAGATCAGTGTTCTCACCTTAAGGTGATATCCCTACATCAAGAGCAAGAAGCAAGGAATAAAGCAAAACCAAATAACTATTATATTTTGTTAGAAATATTGTACAAAGATATTGTATAAAATACATATCATTTATCGCTGTATCAAGGGCAATGACTTTAAAGTCATTTAAAGTCATTGAATGAGGCCTTCCCCCCCCAAAAAAGTTTACATTATTTAGCTTAACTTATGGAGACCTATTTTAATAACAGGGTTTGCTCACTGGCAAGTTAGGGGCAGATAAGAGTAAATATTCTAAGTTCTGAATTTAAAAATTAATCTTCAAATCTATTGAAATAATCTCCCAAGTCGAAAGATTAAATAATCTTACAGAAAATACTGTTAACATAAACATTTTTTACACTTAAGAATTAATACCAAAAGTCAAGAACAGTAGGTAACATGGATTCAAAAGTCAACATTGTATTATCTTGCTAGATCTACCAACAATCCATTTTTAACAAAACAAAACATAGCCCAAAATAACATGTTATGAAATTCAAGCAGTCACAATTTGTTCTTGCATTGATTTTGAAGTATGTACCTATCAAGGACATTATGCCTGTATCCTTATTGGTTTGGACAGGCAGGGGATGTTCCAAGTTGTCATGATGTCTGGACCACTAATGTTCTTATTGTTCTTACATGAGGTCTGGGACTGTGGTTCACACAATATAAATCCAAATATAAATCAAATGGAAGTCATTGCACAAGTGGTCCAGTAGCTTTTGGGAAATTATCTTCATGTAAAATTTAAGGAAAGATGCAATTCACAGCTGAAGAGTTGGAACATCACCAAATCTATCACCTAGATCTTAGCTGAGCTAATTATAGCAGTAGAATTTTAAACAAACTAGTGCATGACTAGTATTGGAGCTCAGTATTTTCCAGCACAGAAACGAGGCAAAATGTTAACAACTTCAGGCACATAAATTTTCCTTCTATTTCTTTAATATTTAAATTTTTTTTAAAAACAGTAATTGTACTCACACTCACCAGGAGGAAGAGTTCTGTCAGTAGTAAACATTAATGCTCATGACGTTCAGGATACTTAGTGCATAATGTGGTCTTCCATTGGGGGAGTTGACAAATAAAACATTGATTTCTATTTTCTTCCAAATACAGATTCTTTTAACATAATATGATCAAGGTCTTCCATGTTCTTGATTGCTTATTGGAGTTAAATTTCTTTAAATGTTTTTTAAAATGTTTTTGAAATGTTTTGAAATATATTTCATTTTAAAAAGATGCATACAGGTAAAGACTTTGCTTCTCTTTCATCAGTTTGTTTTTGAACTTGTAGAAATCTTTTCTGCAGCAGCCCCTCAAAATCAATATTTTATAAGTACTCAATAAAAAGGCTTAATTGTGACTAATGTTTTTTATCTGTACACTATGTCACATCATATTCCTCTTCTAACTCCATTAGTTTGAATCTTGAGCATCTATATATATCAGGAAAATTTAAACATTTTAGACTCACAACTAATCTAGAAAGCTTAAAAGAAAAATATGCAGCAAAACTGTGATGCTCTTCCAGTAGAAAGAGTGATGAAACTGTTCTTCTACCTCAAGCCAGTTGCCTAACCATATTTTGTTCTTTGGTGGTTAAGAGGAAAAATCTCTTTCTGTCTCTTATTTTTCCTAAGCCTTCAGGAAAAAAATTTGGCCTAACATAGAATCGAAACACTAAAACCCTGCCTTTGGTTAAATGTTCATACTGGTTTATCCCTAATCAAAACTGCAGCTAAGGTTGCACAATGGCTTTGTTGTGTTTGGGATATGGGGGTTGTTTTGGGCAGAGGTATAGCAAAAAACGATACTAAAAGGGAGGGTTCAACTTAACTTACTACAACTTAACTTAGTGCCTGGAAAAACTATAGACATCTATTTAAGAAAACTAATGAATTATACCCTTAAACTTCCAGTGAGAAGAAATAGGTATGTTTTCTAAGCACCTTTGCTTTTACCTACTGCCATTACAGGACTTTACTGACGCTTGCTAAGCAATAGGAAACAGTCAAAGTGTGATGTAAGATATTGTATTTCAGCCCCGTTACTGATGATTTCTCTTCGAGACTTCTCATTCGATATTTGCTGAGGGTACAGACCTTATGTATACTTTTGTACAAAAACATTTACTAATTTACTAAAAAAATAAACCACTGGATCAATTTCAACAGCTCAGAATTTACTCTGTGACTGATAGTTAATATATAAACAGCAGAGAGCATAAACTTGGTTAGAAGCTCATGTAAACATTAAAATAAGCACATTTGCCATTTATTTATAAAGGTTAACATTAGAATAAAATGAATTTGTTATTATCACACAGATTTAGTCAGCATCCTCTACACTACCATTCCATCTGTATACCAAGAAGTTTGCAATGTACTCCTTGAAATTGCAAAACAAGTTTTGGGAATAAACATGTATTGCAGTTTTAAGAAAAGACAACAACTAGTCTTTTTCTACAGTATGTTTGGTCTAGGGATGTGGAAGACCAGGAATGCCAACAGTTGGTCCAGTTTCAGAAGTGTCCCTTTTCATGAAACATTGACTGTGTTTGGTAATATATAAACGAACTACAGAAAATACTGTGGCACCACATGCAAACATCAGACAGTATTTTCATTGGGTTTGCCATTGTCATGGTACTTGTATGCAGAACCTCCCTCATATTGTTACACCATTATAACGATATCTCTTTCTACCACTCACTCTTCCTTATTCCCAGCAATAAGTAATGCATCATTCTTTTCAAGACACTCGAGGAAAAAAACCAAACAAACAACTAAAAATATAGCAAAAACAAGTGCATGCTGAGTGGTAGGGAGAAGATGAATATTGTTCATATTTATGCATACCAAAATACTCATTGAGGGATTATCATTTTTTTTAGAGCAGCATAATCCCCCCAGGAGACTTTTGATGCTGCTGCTGCTGCAGGACATTACTTCTTTGTTAATATCCCCAAAGTTGGTTCCTATCAAGTTATTACTATAACTTTTTTTAATTGTTTGTCCTTCTGAAGATGAAGAGGCACATCATAATCTCTTCTCAAGATGTGTAAAAGAAGCAGGTAAATCCTCATGCACAAGATGAGAACTTATTTTTTATGAGCTTCCTGCTCTACTCATTATTTGCAACACCAGCATTATTAGTGATTACAAAATAGTAATCCCAGAGAAGCAAATTAAAAACTGTCACATAATTCTGGCCTAAAGAGTACATATACGTCCTGTGTAGATGAAAGGGAAAATTAATTCCAAAATTTACAAAATAATGCCACAAATGAACAACTGAAAAAAACTTCTACCCTTTGTTATATAGTTATATGTTCCATGAACATTCAGTGATGTGAACTGATGGTATCTTGAGGCCAGAGTTTAGATAAAAATGCGTTTTTTGCTGTTTTGTTTTTTCAATACCAACGTAAGTGTGACAAGCCTTTAAGAATCAGTTCTGTTCCTAACTTACCGCGACTCCAAATACCTAAGTAAATGCAGCATTCATCCGGCAGGAGTTACATATACCTAAGGATTGCAGTGCATTAATACATCTTTCTGTGTAGATGAAAATCATGCATCAAAAGACCTGGAAGACTCAATATCCACCAGTTTACAAAATTAATTTTTTGGATTGCTGCATAGATGGATTTCTTCATCTCTTACATAGCACAAGTGAAGAAAACCATGCTGGCCAAAAAGCCAAATTAGCAACATAAACCACCTTCATCTGAAATTATAATATTGGGTTGGTTTGTTTCTTTTTCAATTCTCCAGGTGATACTCTAAACTAAGAGGTGGACTCTGCTTTTCCTTAGGTTACTGTTTTCTTCTCTGTTCTGCTGTGAACAGACTATTTTACTTTTAGTGAAATATATTGTCTCTTACAAAGCTGCTACTGATGTGTCTTTGAAAAGGTTCTAGTTACTGGTGGAGCAGCACTCTCCCCTCAAAGATGAATCACTCAAGCTGTATGAAGAGCACAGACTCTTCACCCTGCAGACTGGACCACAAGCATGGCTCTCTCACAAGGCATTTACTGCTATTTCATTGCATGGTCTAACATCCTTTAAATTCCTAAACTGAGGGATGTGTGATCAAATCACCTCCCCTTAGGGCAGCCACAAAATCTGCTTTGTTTTATTGCTTTTCAATGCAATAGAGTATGTGTCAGTGGAATAAAATGATTTTTCCAATCCTGCCAGCATTTTGTGTAGTCTTTTCTCTAAACTCTAAATGATAGAAAAATCATTAATGCCAGCTACTTTACCCTAAAAGAATAACAAAAGATGACACATCAGGTTGGGGGTGGTAAATGGGAAACAAAGGAGGATTTTTTTCCCCCCCAAATAAGCATTTTAGAGCACTAGAAATATATTTCAGTGAAGCAAATGTTGGATATGCAGTGACAGTACTATTTAGTTATGGCTTGCTTTTCAAGCAAAGTAACTTCTTCTGAAATCAAGATAATCTTTATTGCAATTTAACTGGAATGAGTGCAACAAGCACTTCAAATCAGAGAATCAGAGAATAGTTTAAGTTTGAAAAGACCTCTATGATCACTGATTCCAACCATTATCATGGCACTGCCAATCCACCACAAAACCATGTCCTTAAATGCTGGATCTACACTTCCCTGGGCAGCCTGTTCCAATGCTTGACAACCCTTTAGGTGAAGAATTATTTCCTAATATCCATCTAAACCTCATCCGGTGCAACTTGAGGCCATTCCCTCTTGTCCTGTTGCTGGTTTCCTGGGAGAAGAGGCCAACCCCCACCTCCTTTCAGGCAATTAGAGAGGGACAAGGTCCCCCTGAGACCCCTTTTTTGTCAGGTTAAACAACCCCAATTCCCACAGCCACTCCTAATATGACTTGCACTCCAGACTCTTCCCCAGCTCTATTGCCCTTCTCTGGACATGCTCCAGCACCTCAATGTCCTTCTTGCAGTGAAGGGCCCAAAACTGAACACAGGATTCAAGGAGTGGTCTCACCAATGCAAAGTACAGGGGCATGATCACTGCCATGGTCCTGCTGTCTTAATCCCAGATACATTTTCTTAATTGTGCACTAATACTCCTTTTTAATTTTTTTAACTTTCCTGGCACATTTAAAAACGTTGGCATAGTATAGAGTTGTTTGATAGTGCCCTATAATAGCTCTGTTTTACAAAGTTTCTCTGGGTCCATTTCATCTCTAAAATCAGACACTGAAAGCCTGAAACAACTTCAGAATTGCAAAGGGCATGCAAAACGAATTTAATTTTACTGCATGTTAAAATGACTACACCTGGTCTTTTGTTACTGGAAACCACTAAACGAATGGGCCAGGGGAGTCTGCCAATTTTTTTTTTCCAATGAGAATAAAGAAACTTACACTAAAGACTTTCTAGTAAAAAAAAAGACTCCTCTAACTGTGAAACATTTCATGGATTCTTGCCAGTTTCAAATATGTTTCTCCCCTTCCACAGTGATGACGTTTTGGTTCTTTCTTTGGGCAACCCTGTAACATCTTGTTTACAATCACTTGCCCAAAGGCAGACAGCAGTTAGGCAAGTGATGACCTGCACCATGAAATACAGAAGATGAAGAAAATGAAAAGGCAAGGAAAGAGAGAAACAATTTAACTCCCCATCTGAAGCTGCAACACTATTTGGATCCCCGGTTACACTGCTACTTCCCAGTTCTATTTTACCCTGCTTGAAACAGAAAAGTCAAGAGCAGTTCAGTACTGGTTACTTACTCAATTGTGTTCCTGTCCACTTTTCCTGTCATATTAATGCCATAGAACTGCTGCATGGCAGCTATAGCTGATTGCATGGTTTCTGCAGAGCGCAACACCGACATTCGGGGGTCAGTTGGTGGAAGGTAGCCATACTTTTGTAACCATACCTGCAATGACAAGTGCAGTGGCTATTAAATAGAAATTAGAGGTAAATAAAATGCTCCCTAGTAATTAGTTTTATACCATACATAATGAAGTTTCTAATTCAACAAGTATAAGTCCTGTTAGTTTGGGTGCTTGGGTTTTCTTTTAATTTATCTGCAGATAAGAAATTCTTTGGGGATTTTATTTCCCCCTCTTTCTTAAAGATTCAGTAGCTGTAAGACTTACAGTGTTTTCTACCCAGGAGCCATCTCTCTTTATTATCTGAAACTGCCTGCTTCAATTATTTATGTAATGTATTTATTTATTTATTTGAAGTTACAATTTAAGCACCTAACCCTGGCTCTAGGCACTTCAAGAAGCATTTTAAGCAGACAAAATATAAATCTACAATATATGCCACATACAATTGACTACCCACAGGGCACATAATAATATTCACCATCTACAATAATAAATCCACAATAGCTCTCACACATTTACACTATATTGTTATTGTCTCTCGAAGAATATGAAAGAGAGGGTAGGGAGACATTCAGCTTTCTGAGAAGAATATCAAAATCACATACTTATAGGCAAAGCAGGTGTCCAGGAGATAGGGAAGTAGTAGAGCCTGCCTTCACTTAGAGAAAACTCCCTGATAAGAGGAACTGCCTTTTTAAATCAAGATGAATTTAATGCCAACTGTTTATGCTCTAAATTCTGTAGAAGTGTGAGGTCCAAATTACTGAAAGCTTCATGGATTAAAGCCACTATCTTAAGAACACTTGGACAAACCCTCTGAAACATGCTGTCCTCTTCAGGCAATGTTTCATAAACAAGTAGCTGCACTTATCACAATGTTTCTATGTATTCTCAAAATCAAGCCTACACAGAGCACAGTGTAAGACTTTTGAGGAAATGAGGGCACTGATACATCTTTAAAAATGTCTTATCTTTTCAGTTAAAGGGTGGAACTACTCACTAGAATACAATGCCAATCTGCAAGACTTGGTTAAAATGTATTGCTGCAATTTCACTCCTCCCAGTAACAAAGTATTTGTGACCCCATAAATCTGATCTCCTGTTCTTTAAAAAAAAAAAAAAAAAAAAATTAAAATTTATTCAGCCACCTCTTTCAAACACATCACATCACAGTTCCCAGAATCTGAATCATTACAGTAATGAATGCTATCTACACACTCTACCCTTATAGTGCTTTGTGGGCTCTCTCTGCCTTGTACAACACTTCTGGGTTCTACCTGTTTGTATACACACTGTTTATATGCAGCCTAACACCAACCTGTGTAGCTATTTTCAGCTTTAAGTTTATCTTGCAGAGTCCACCATTCCAGTTTTGTAGCAGGTTAACCATGGTGGTGGTGCATTCCCCTTTTATGAAGACAGTGAAGATGATCACGGTGAATTAACTCATTATTAAGGTTCACTTTACTAACACTGAATGTGTATTGTAGGTAAACATTGGCTCAGTGTAAGTAAAAGATCAAACTGGCATTAAAGATTGGAGAAATCTTCAGGTTACGAGTTCAGATTTTCTAATTTAAACATGTTTACCTTCCCATGGTGCAGTTCACACACAACCTCAACAATCACAGAATCACAAAATCACACAATATTTTGAATTGCAAGGGACCCACAAGGATCATCGAGTCCAACTCTTAAGTGAATGGCCCACAGGGATCAAACCTACAACCTGTTTGTGAGCTCCATACAACAGGAGATAGAACAGGAAAGGGAGGTATAGACAGGGTTAAGATCTAGACTAAAGTTTTTCACCTTCACACTATCTCTGTACACAGGAACCATTCAGAATAAGAACAAAATTTTGTTTAGTAGATAGGAAAATGCTCTTATTTCAAATATAGTTGAATTGCTACAATCAGTACCTACATCCAGCTTTACATACTCCTACCTTCTTGCACTTTTCAGCTTTAAGGGAGAACTTGTGTAAGATGATTCTTGTGTGCAAGATTTTGGTCATTACAGAAATAATTTAGTTTATGTGCCATTTTGCAGAGGAAGCCTGTTCTTCCTTCCGTTATTGGAAGATAGCTCTGAAAGGCCAGATAGAGCCTGAAAGATGTCGAGAGCAATGCAATATGTGGAAACAAGACCACAGAAGAAATAAATAAATAAATTTGACACAGAGTGGGTTGATTTCAGTGTAGTACCTAGAGTCTCTTTGAATTAATATTTACAATGAGTATATTTAAGAATGGGGTTATTTTTATATTCATCTTCTCAAGTCACTGATACCAAAACAAATAGTCAGGGAAGAAAAATAATTCTGAGTAGCATGTCATGGTTATCTAAAATGATAGATAGCCTTNAGAGACAGAGCAAGGGCTTTTTATGAAACTCTCAGGTGCTAAGAGCAGACAAAATTGCTTGGTAGGCTTGGGAGGTCACCCATCACGCCACAAAACCATCCCCGCTGTGGCATAACTGAAGGAGTCAAAGGTATGGGGTTACAAGTAAGCAAATTTGCCAGAAGGTAAACCTTCAGATATCTGAATTAGAAAAGCTATAAAGACAGAAAAATATCTTGGGGTATACTGCTCATGGGAGAAGTGGAGCAGGGAGAACAACCTGGTGTCTAGCAGAGTGCCACTGCAAAGACACTCAGCAGAAAAGAGAGTTGGCTCAGAAACAGCAGAAGAGGACAGTGCAGCCTTTCCCTGTATAAAAAGACTTACATACAAGTCAAATACAGGCTGCCTGAAAGCCACCCCCTATCACTGAACAAAGGAAGTAGACCACCTGGGTCTTCCCTCAGCCTTCAAAATAGCCTAGAAGACACAGACAACATACTGGAAAGTCAGATGACACTCTGAAAGCAAGTTTCTTTTTGAAAATTCAGAAAAACTGACCTCCAGGCTGGTGAATGTTTGAGAGTTAGCAGCATTTATTGTTGCCAAATTCTGTGCTGTGTCCGTATGAGAAAGTATTATGAAACAAGGAAAAGACAGCAAATCCAGTTCTGCAGTTTTCTGCAGGAAGGATAGAAAATTTTGAAGGTCCTTGGCTCAGACTGCCAGATATCTGAAATATGCACCTCAGATTCTATCGTGCATAGCCCAAATGCTGTGAACTATGAAGGAGAAGCTTAACTTAAAGTCCAAAATATATATGTGGGTAGAACAGCAAAGAGAAGAAACAGTATGAGGCAGGATAATGAAAGAAAACAATTTTCTCGCTGTCTTGAATTTTTGAGGCAAGCTATCAGAGAAATTATATCCAGAATAATTTCCCCCTCCCTTCTGATGAAATTAGACTTAGTCTGCCTTCATGTACTGCAGCAATGACAATGTCTTGGCAAGCCTCATCCTGAGGAAATCATTGGATATTTTGTCTTGGAACAAAGAAATAGTGAAATAGATTGATCTAACATGTCATGTCTAGGATGCCAACAGAGACCCTTTGCACAGACTCCAAAACAAGTGATATGTTTCATTCCTTTATACAATTTAAGAAGATAAAATACTGCTACTTCAAGTGAAGTTTTTGGCAGGACTTTCTTGTCCTGCTGCAAAACGAAAGCTATGGTACCTCTCATGTAACCACAGAAAAACACAGCTGCAAGACAACAGGTTCCACCACTTCCCTATCTATTATAGTGCTTTAGTATCCTACTGCTGTGAAGTTTGCTTTAGAGTTCAATCCCACTTAGTAAAATTTAAGCTTGTAACTTTTTATTTTACCTGCTATGGGTAAAGGGAATCAATTATTCATTTCCCATCTGCAGCAGCCTTTTATGTATTTGAATTTTCTTGATGTGAATCACTCTTTCTACTATTTTAAAAATGAACTAAAGAAACCTCTTTTGTTTAATCATATTTCATTATCTGCATTAACCTCCAGAAAAAGCTAAAATCTCTCTTTACTAACCATCTGCTTGCACTAGATTTCTATGCTAGTTCCCACTGTTGGCCTATTAACAAACACTGGAGTTTAGCTGAACTGTTAAGAGTAATTCAGAAGAACATGGACACTCAAATATTTCATTTTGGAAAGAAAAACAAAACCCCACAAAAACTAGAAATAAAATTAGCCTAAAATATTTGTATTCAGGAACTGAACTTCAAGGCTTATGTCCCATTTATCTATATATTTTAAAATTTTAAACTGATTATTTGCACATTTTTCCCACCAGAAAAATTTCTTCATGCTAATTCCACCTTCTGTTTCCATGACTGTAAAGAGAATGATAAACAGAAGCCATTAGTGATGAATTCTGTAGAGATGCTAGGAGTTTGTTGAGGACCTGACACTTCTACAGGAGTCTATGGAAACTGTAAGTGCTCAGCACATGAACTGTACCACCTTCCAGATTTTGGATGTCATTGACTAGCTACCTAGGGTTTGGGGTTTTTTTCTGACATGATGAAAAAATCTTTCCATTTTAGTTTGTAACTGCTGCTTATGCTATGCTATATGGATCATCTGGCTATGGAATAGATAGCACTTTCTACATGGCTGTATTTTTTTCTCCTCTAAAGGATAAAGAATGGGTTAACTTAAAGTGTATTAAACACACCAAGGGATTTAAATCATTCAGATCTTTGCTAGTTCAGGAAGAAAGACTGGTCTTAAAAACAGTATGCTGAAACCAAACTGTTATTAAGCAGAAAGAAAACCCATATATCATCATTAAAGATTAAACAAGAATATTATTAAGATAATCAGAGTTTCAGAGAGATTACTGATTTCTAAGATAGAAGAAAGCTTAGCAACAAATTATTAATGTTCCTGAATAACAGTACATAGTATAAGCTAGAGTACAATTATGTTCTGTGAATCTGAAGGCTTAGTAAATCGGTCTAATAAAGCACAGATCAAAACAATTTCATAAACATCTTCAGTAGTGCAGCTGTATATCATTATTATTCATGTATTCCTGTTCCTTTTTTAGATTTTATCTGCAAACAAAATTCCTGTCTGCACAGAGTAAAACTCTGATATTTCATAATTTCAAAATATTTTGACTTCTGTTTTTTAATACACTTCCACCGAAGACACTATAAGTGAAATCATTTAAAGTGTCTGAGTAATTCAGGAGATTTATATTTTCAAAAAGCATACATCTATGAATCTAACTTATGCTGATTATCATGGGATTTAGTTGTTCAAGTGCTGATGTAATTTTGAAAAGTGATTTAAGGTTTTAACTATGGTAAAGATAAATAAGCTAGCTCTAGAATTAGTATCCATATGACCAAGTCATTTTTTCATTTAGGTCAAACAATCATGGCTAATGGTGTGTTTTAATTACAGACCCACCTATTGCAGCTAATACTGACTTTTCAATGACAACTTGATAGACAGATAGCCAGAAATAAATAGAAGTGTTTACACAGAGCATTATATGAAACCTTCTGATGTTTTTCCTTCTTCTTGTCTCTAATGCCACCAGTTCCTCATCAGTGATGTTCTCTGTTTTCAACAGAAGATACTCATGTGAATTTACAAAATGGATATATGGTGCATCTATCTAGTAGGAAAAATACTTCCAAAAAAAGCACATAAGAAGAACATATAGTCCAGGAGAGTCTAACCTATTCTATCAGTAATGTCCACAGAATGAAAATAAGAATTATGATAGATAAAATAAAAGGTTAATGGTCATGATTGGTTTAGCACCTATGGTTTTAAGTTGAGATAACTAATCCTCAACAACTGAAAAATCGGCTTCCATGTTCAGAGTACACTGAAGCTCACAGACAAATCAATTTCTTGGAAATTATATAGCAGTGTGGAAAAGATCTTAAATAGAAGGAAACATCTTCAGACCCAGCAATTATCTTTTTTAGCACTATGAACATGCCAGAAAGAAAAAGTCAAAATACCAACTTGCAAAATTTAGTTCTCCACTAGTCTAAACTAGAAAGTGACTAACTTATTTTCTTGTGAATTATTGTGACAACCCCCCAAGAAACAATTTACATGTGGCACTGGCGCAGTCTTAGACACATTAATGATGGTAATCTCTACTGGAGATTACAAAATTTGCAGCAGGGACTTAATAATTCAGAAAAGTCTGAGGGATGTCTATGTTGCAGCCTGCACTGCAGTAAATACTTAGGTACAGTACTAGAAGTAGCGGAATTGACCTCACAATGAGCCACAGAAGAGAATAAATTAGGCTTCATTTGGTTCAGTGTTGCTGCAGCTAGTTAGTTCAAAATTAATTGAGGCACCTCCACTATTATATTATGTATATGTCTACAACTTTTTTCCTGTGTTCTAGCTACAAAATAGATGTGAAACTGAACAATCTTATTATGTTAGTCTCCAGTACAAAACCAGATTTACCAATACGTGATCCTGCATGTCAGCAGAGAGGTGACAATCTGGAACTTCCCCACTCATGTGTATGGTGACAGAGATAATTTTAAAAGAGTGCTCACTGTTCCCAGTGAGAGGTAGTTCAAGAATCAAGACTTCAGCCCAAGGCCAGAATCTCTGCCTTGTTAGTGACTTGAACCAAACTCAGAGCCCAAGGAGTGGCAAAAGTAAAAAGGCAAAATGTACTCAAAACTGTGTGCTGAATTCCTGTCATTTGTAATTCAAGTTTAGCCTAAATATTCTAAATAATTTCTTTTACTGCCACATTTACACATGGGAAAACCAATGCAGTTTGAGCCAGCAGAAGTGGGAGGTGTAAAAGAGCCATCGGGAGCACCAGGCCAGAGCCATTTACAGATCCCAGGCAGATGGGAATCTACCAGTAAGCAATAGATGTGAGGTCTGCATATAGCACTGTCCTTGAGTGACTGAAATATGCTTGGACAGGGATTAGATACAACCCAGCTCCAAATGCAGAAGCTACATTGTTTATTCACTACTTCTACTGTAGGAGAGTGGGTTAGTGGTATGACAACTATGACACAAATCCCTGGCCTGGAAAGAAACTCTTGGTCATTCCCTGTAACACATTTATTACTGACTGCAGAATGTGGACCTTATTCATTAGTTGCTCAGGAAAGTTTTCTTTAATCCCTAATAGAAATCTCTGGCAAAGTCTGGCATAGACCCAGACCAGTGGAAATACTTCCACAAATAAAACTAACAGTTCTAGTAGATGCAAATACTCAATCATACAGTCCATGGTAAAGGACTCTGTCTCTACATCTTATTAGAATTTCTATAGCTTCTAGAAAAGTACTAAATGCTCCACAGGGATAAGAAAGCTGTATTGAATAGTCTGGCTGGAGATGTTGATGCCAGTTTTATGTTTTTTATATTAGTAACATTTTTACTTTTATACTTTTATATTATTAACCCTATAATCCTACAGCCTTTACTCCACAACCTTGTAACTAGCAAATTCCCTGTCCCATAGACAAAATAGAACCAAGTTATCAGTCTTTAAGCATTCCAGAGCTGGACATGATATCTGAAAAATGAAGCTACTGAAGTAAGCAGAAAACTTCCAACAGAAATCCGCCACAAGGAATAGTCTCATCAAATTCTGCTTTTCATTGGAGAATATTTCAAAACTGTTAATTCACTGAAGCCCTATAATAGTAGAAGCCTGAACATGCACAGCACGCTTTTGTAACCCCTTTTTACCCTTTTTATCTTTGTATAACTTACACTTGCTTTGTTCCACCTGCAGGATTGGGCCCAGTTCCTGCAAATGTGGCCGCTCCCGGGGTGGGGTACCCCAGGGAAAAGGTTTTTGTTTTCTCTGAACCTCTTAATAAATTTTTACTTTTTTTACCCTCTTATCTGGCCTAAGCCTCTGCTTTTTCAAACATGTAAGGCAACAATGTCATGACTGGTTCCAAAAAAAAGAAAAAAAAAGAAACTTCTAGGGCCATCAGGATGAATAAGTGACTGGAGCGTCACTACTATGAAGAAAGACTGAGAGAGCTGGGACTTTTCAGCTTAGAGAAGAGAAGGCTCCAGGGGTATCTTATCTATGTACACAAATATCTGAAAGGAGGGAGTAGAGAAGATGGAGTCAGGCTCTTTTCAGCAGTGCCCAGTAACATGACCAGAGGTTATGGGTACAACTGAGAGACAGGCAGTTCCTTCTCAGTCTAAGGAAACACTTCTTCACTGCAAGGGTGGTCAAAAACTTGCAACAGGTTGCCTAAAGATGCTGTGGAGCCTCCATTCTTGGAGATACTCAAAAGCCATCTGGACATGGTCCTGGGAAGGGGGTTGGACAGAGCTCTCTTTCCACAATACCTATTCAGTAACACATTTGGTTTATGAATTTCAAACTAATGAAGAACATGGGTGCAACCTTGCAATTTTTTGCCAGATATCTAAGCAATGGTATATATTTAGAGAGAATTGTTGTCTACTTCTTTGATAACCATTATATTGTGGGGAGATGGAGATTGCCCTCAAGATTCCATAACCTCCAGTCCCTTTAAGACTCAAACCTTTTACTTTTTTGGCTTCTTTCTGTCCCTCTCTGTGTATCTTCTGAGAGGTTACTCACGTGGTGCTACTTGGAACATCCTTCATCTTTCCTGGGTTTGGATTTTTCTCTTTTTTTATGGTTCTTTATGGTTCATTATATGCAGCTGTGGAGTTCATTCAGATGCCTGGATCCTAGAACACCACTGGCCAGACCAAGTGACAGGCATATAACAAAAACAATGATGAGACTGGAGTCAGAACAATTCTAGTTAGACCAAAGGCCCATGTGGTGTTCCTTGTAAAATCATCACTCATTTTTTTGGTAGCAAAAGTGAATGATTCCTCCCAACTTTCCTCATCACAGCATTGCAAGTATGTAGACAAGGCTTTGAACATATCAATCACTATATAAATGCAACCGTTGTTTGGTGATGTATCAAAGAAGGCAAGAGTTCCAAGTAAGTCTTTCACCACACTCCAAAAGATCACCCCACCTTTTCATTGCCTTGGTATTAGCATCTTTGACCCCTATAGCTTTGCAATACCTCATCTGCAAGCTGATTATTTTGGTCTAATCCAACTATATATTGATGGCATAATTTTGACTATGCTTAGCATCACGATATTTTAGGGCAGAGTTGTTTATTCGTATGAAAAAAAGCAAGCAGGGAACTGAACAACTAGGGAAAGAGAATTTGCTGCTTAGATCCTGCAGCTTAGCACTTCCTTGAACTTTTGTTTCTTCTGGTTTAGATTTTTCAAGAGAGAAATCAAGCCTATCTCCCCTCACATATTCTAAACAATCAAGGCAATGCATTTCATCATGAATTCATAAGGACTGCCTCACTGCTTCAATCACCATCCTACAAGCAGCAGAGTCTCCAAGTGGTTGGCACTAGCTGGAAACGACTGCGTTTTAAGGCTCTGAGAATATCATTGCAGGCAATCACATACTTCAAACAGAGGTATTCACATCACTAAAACTTAACAATAATATAGGATTTTTCCTCATAGGCTGTAAAATCATTAGCAGTAGCAGCAGCAGCACCAGGCAAACAGAAACTGTATTCTACTATAAGACTAAATAAGAAATCTTGGTTATTCAGTATGTCTGTCTTCTATGGCACAATTATAAATTACATGCTGTCATGTAAACTAAAACAAAACACAAAACCAGCAGTGTATTGACCAAAAATACAGTAATGATCACTGTTCCTTTTTATATACCCCAATGCATTGTTACAAATAATTTTAATAAAAATACTAAAACTTTGTTCCAAGACATTTATATAGGAAATACATAAATACATAATGTACCAACAGATGGTGGTGTGCTACTTTAAAAAGGCTTGTGCGAAGGTAGTTCATTGTAATAAAACGAAAAGGTCAATCTACGAAGTTTCTTTGGGGAAATGATTATTCAAACTATATCTGGCACTTGGTATTTGAATCCATTACATAAAATAACTTTACTATTATAATTTATACAGTTTTAATTTACAACAGTAAAATACATAAAATGCAACTTAAACATCTAAAGGAAATGTGACTTGAACAAACTTTTTTTTTCTCCATATCACCTTTATTTAATTTTTTTCATTATAATACCTTTTTTCTCACGTTATAAGAAACATCATATTCTGAGTCAGAGAAACATACACTAAATATCTACACAAATGTTTCCCAAACAGATATCAATATCATGAATATTCTTATATTATGGGTTAAAGTAAAATTGCATTAAAGCAAAAGAATAGAAATGCAAAACCACAATGCATATCCTTTGTTGATTTGTACTTCATAGGTTTTTTACTACACCTTTACAGATAAGATTGCATGTAAATGCATACTTTACCACACATAAGCAGTGTTTAAAAGTTTGTGTCTGTAAAAAAACAACTGGCTACGCTAAAGTCAAGAACAAAGCCGCCTCCAGAAACAGGAGGTATTTAACTGAACCAGTTAGTTCCTTTATTTGGATGCATATAATTTTTACTTTTATTTCTTTCTACGTAATTTTAAGCAATTCATGATGTCATGACTATTAGCAACATAAGCTTTTATGGCACTCTATGTTTGTTTACCACAGTCAAAAGAGTTTTTAAATGTAAATATATAAATATATACTACATCCACTTCTAAATTGAAACTACCTTTTTTTTCCTTCTGCTTCTCAAAGTCATATATGTAAGATGCAAAATTTTGGATCCTGCACTTCCTTGCTGGATGTCATTGCATATTTTAGAAAAACTTTCTTATTTTGACCGGTATAAGATTTGTGATATTTACAGTACTATAACAGCTCTTTGAAAAATCTGATTTATGTTTTCCTGCAGAAATCTGTGGATAGAAGATGAACATGGATTTTATAAATACATAAAATTGATGTATAATATCAGTTTTTCACTTCCCAGGGAAAGACAAGAAGAAAGTGTAGTGAACATAAAAGGTAATACTATGTTTCCCAAATTAGTTTATTTGGTCCACACAACAGAATGAAAACAAAACAAAAGTAGATACTACAATGGAACATTTGAAGGAAAAACCTCACAACATCTGCAAGGAGGCCAGGGAGCTAATAAAGAAAGGAAGTAAAATCCCTGAAATGTATGATTTCTTCATGAGGAAGAAGGACAACATTTTAGTTCAGCCACTGTTTTGCAATGAACACAATCAATTCAGCTACATAATGAGTCTATCTGATCAGAGGCTTTAATGATGAAAAGGAAAAGGCAATACAGAAAATAGCTTGTCCTCTATCCCATACTCTTTTAGTTTCTGACTTATTCACCAGTTTTGAAAATGCTGGTCCAGTAGAAGAGTTTCCATGGGATATTGATCTATAATTAATGTTTCCCACTTTCATTTCCAACGCTTCTTCAGAAAATGCCCGTGGGAGATGACTCTGCCACAGGGAGGGCAGGGATCAATCAGAACCTAGCACTGCCATTTATACATGCTTGCCTCTAATGATTCTCTTTGATAATTTATGCAAATTACACCTGTCTTTATTTTCCTCTTGTATATGTGGTTCAAATAAGCCAGACAGTGCCCTATAACTAAAGAAGTAACAATACTGGTTAAACATTTTTACTTTTTTGTATTCATCTTCAACAATGATCACATACCTTTCATTAATTCTGTTTTAGCATGGATCAGAATAGACAAATACAGTAGTTTTTATGTATAGAGTTCAAATTTTATGTAGCAAGAAAAGGTGAATTCAGCACCAGAATTCATGGCATGTGACTCCTACCTATGACTCCTCCTATGACTCCTATGTTAAGGTGAAGGAAAAAAGACAGGAAGTATAGAGAAAACTATCTTGCTTGCTATAATAAAGACACATAAATTCCAAGGTAAGATATTCCCTTTCTATGAAACAATGTCTGTGTAGATTAGTGACAGAATATGACCAACTCAGGCTAGCTCTATCAGCCTTTTACTTTCATAAACATAAAAACATCCTTATAAATCATTTGATAAGTCTATTTTGCTTGCACTACACTAACTCACCCGCTGTTTGTAAGCCTCCTGCAAGTAGCAGAAAGACTGAATATATTTCAGTACATCTGCAACTCTCCTTTTTATGTCATCCTCTAAACTCTATTTTTGTTAAAGGGCAGAATTACAAAAATAGAAGGGGGGAAGGGGAAGTGGTAGATTGATTCATGTGAGGGATGTGACAAGGTGATTCCTGCAGGCAGAAAGGGACATAGAGTAATTGCTTCAAAGCAAGCCACGGGATTATCTTTTATTAGCTCCACTACGGGCTATGGCAATGTGTTTTGCAATTTTAAAATGTAGTAGAACAATTTCAGCTTTGCTTAATTAGGACCTGATGCTGTGAATTCCTGAGTGCTCTCAGTAGCCATAGGTTCAGATGGATGCTTAGAGCACTCACTACCCAGCTCAACTCAATCAAGTGTCTCTACCAACAAACAAGATTAGGATTTATCCATACATTTATATATATTAAAAAAAATAACTTGCTTAAAGAAAATAATTTCCTTCCACTCATCACTGGTAACATTTGCAGAAGTTCAGACATTTTAGAGGTTTGTTTTGGTTTTTTTTTTTTGATAAATACATTGGTTTTTTAGATCAAACATGCAGATAGAATCACAATAGCAGAATAGGGAAAATTGTATGTGTATGCTTTTCTGTTTTCTTTTTCCAAAAGACATGTCCTTCCATGAAATTAAGAAGGATAATACGCAAAACAAGTAACCTCGTACATGTTGAAAATTACATTTGCAAATAATAATTATCAGAGGTCCTGTATTCTCATAGCAATGTCATTAGCATCTGAATCCCGTGAACCCAATTTTTAAGCATCCCAAGCAGCAGTTTATTTGATATTAATTTGTTTTCAGTTTAAAATACATTTTTTAGACTTGGTCTATCATAAACTAGAGGCAAAATTAGACCTAGTATTAGCCATTCATCAATTAAATCAATTAAATTTCAAAAAGTATGTATACATTTTTAGAGATTCAAAGTGCAAGTGAGAACAGATTTTGTGTGTATTAACGACAAGGGTGTTACGGTTTATCTGTGTATGTATATATACGCTTAAGAGAAAAATAATAATTTTTTTCCAGTTTTGGGCTTAGAAACAAGAAAAAATGTTTTATTATAGTAATTGAATTAGCAATTTAATGAATAATCTGAATATTGTATTTCTCAGCTCCTACCATGAGGAAAAACCTTAGGAAAAAGGAGCAGTGTAAGTTTTGCTATATTGAAAACCAAAAAAAAACCAAACAAAAAACCACAAAAATAAAGAAAAACAAAGGAAAAAAAGAGAAAACAGAGTCAGGAAGCAAACAAATCCTGAATTTTGCAAACATTAGTCTATTCTATGGATTAAGGTACCTCAGAACTGCAAGCAAGGAACCAAAAATACCTCCAAGTCAGCCTGAGACCCATGTATACTGAACAAAAAAAATTCAGATTATGATTGATGTGGCACAAATTGTTCAGGATTCATTGTTCTAGTCCATCCTATCCCAAATCAGAACAGACACACAAGATATTTCCAACTGAGATATTCCAAGAGGTGTGAACTTCATGGAAGTAGTATTCCCATTTTGTTGTGCTGTTTTTCTGTATGACAGCTAAAGTAGAACTACTTTTAGAAACTTGGCAATATATTTTAACTTTCTACAGAAGAGGTAACAGTATGTTTTTGCATTGTTTGAAAGTGATATTTGTATGATAAGTATCTGCACTGTAAATTCTATTTTCATCGAGTTACCTCCTTACTTTAAAATTCTGCAACTGACCATCATCATACCTATTCTAAGATTCAAGTTTTTTAATATATGCTTACCACTGTAATTTTTTCTGTAAGCAATTTTTCATGAAAACTAATCTTTCTTCTTTCTTCCAGTCTAAGAAATATTCTGTTTAAGAAAAGGCATATTCATTCCATCAGTTAAAGGTTGATTTTTAAAAAGTAATTTTCACTTTAAAGTTTACTGTCCATGTCAACTGATCCACACTAATTTTTGAAAATATAAATAAAACTCAGTTTAGCTTTTCTTATCCTATTGATCCCATTTAGTCTTCTCATAGAAACAATATTAATACAGAACCTTACAAAACGGCATTGCCATACTCAAATTTCTTCTCACCCTTTTCTAGAATTCTGTCTTTTCTTGATGAATCACTTTCTGAGATTAGCTTGTCAGAACCTAAGAAACCACATGTAAGAAAATAGAACAGAATATCTTAATGATATCCAAATATTTCAGGATTTTTAGAATTGTTTTTAAATGTCCTAGCATTTTCCTTTTGTAGCACACTGAATGGCTGTTTTGCTGAGCTGTCTAAAACATTGCCCAAGTCTCTTCACTCAGTGGCTACAATTAATTTAGAAATCTGCAATGTATGTGAAGAATCCAAATTATCCCCTCTAGTAGGCATTACCTCATCAGCACCGAATTTCACCTGCCACCCTCAATAAATTGACAACCATTCACTCCTATCCACACATGCTGAGAACTGTACTACAGCACTCAGCAAATAATGTCTTTCTCTCTCTCTCTCTCTCTCTCTCTCTCTCTCTCAATTCAAAATCTCATCATAAACTTCTCAACAAAATCTGTGGGAAAAAGTCTTGCAAGGGTAAGTAGCTAAGTGAATAAGTTTCAAAGTTTTAAGGAATTTTGTTTTCACTGGAAAGCTGAAAATCAGGAGGGATTGTCTTTTTCCTAAAGGATATGTGTTATTTTAAAGTAGAATTAGTTTAGGGAAGTCCTATGAGCTTTACTATGGAAGCAGGATGATCAACAGTATTCTATGAGAAAAGGTTTCACATTATTTTTCTCCTAGAATTAATGATCTTCTCAGCGATAATACTTTTTCATGAAGAGAAAGATGTGATGGGATACTTGTAGAATCACCATGGCATAGTTATTAGATTTGAATTTTTAGATATCATGATCTAGAAATCACCAGTTTGTCTTCTGTGCCTGTTCACTTTATCTCATCCCAACGAAACACATGAGGCTGTGACAGCAAAGAGGTAACACTTTCTGTAAGCAAAAGCTGTGCATTTAAGCGATAGCATCACAAAACTTTGGGAGGTCTGGCAGTTGATGCCTCCAGTGGACAGTGCAGAAGCCTTAATGAAAAAAAGCAGGACATAAGTCTGCAGAGGGACTAATATAGACCAGTCTGGGGTTGGAAGGGTCTGGAAAAGATTCATGTGGTTTTAGTGAGCACTGAACTGCTTTGTAGGGAAAGGAGTCTGAGAGGAACAGATCAGAAGTCTGCCACTGAGGCCTGGGATGGTGTATTGGATCACC
Organism: Ptilonorhynchus violaceus; assembly: GCA_013397565.1. Taxonomy (NCBI): domain Eukaryota; kingdom Metazoa; phylum Chordata; class Aves; order Passeriformes; family Ptilonorhynchidae; genus Ptilonorhynchus; species Ptilonorhynchus violaceus. Next base: position 369,012 of record VZRJ01005455.1, read on the forward strand.
AGCTGTTTATATGAATGGCTTCATTTGTGCACACAAGGTCCAGACAGGTAGAATGTATGTATACATCCTTTCAAACTTAACCAAAGCCAGTTTTCTGACATATGATTAAAAAAGTCTTAATTAAAATTTGCTAGCAGATTCAAAATGAGCTATTTGTTTGTTTCTGTGGGGCTCTCAGGGCAGCTGATACAAGTTCTGTAGATGTCACTTTTCGTAATGCAATACTTGAACTAAATATTGTAAAATCCTTCCCACTGATTAGTGTGAGAAAAGTATATATATATAAAGTCTGTTCCCAATCTTGTGAAGGTCTTGAAATATTTCAGATAGTGCCAAGTAGTGCACAATTCAACATTGTAACAGAAATGCCTGCCAAGACTTTTTTCTTCTACTCATGCAACTTTTTATGTTCTTCTTTCCTTATTAACTGTAAAATACTGAAAACTTGTAACAGCAGGAAAGTATCTGAAATCTCTTAGAAACATTGTTTTGATTCTCATATCAGGTATTGAATATTCTGCTGAAAACTGCTTCAAAGTACCTCTCCGTGCAATATGGATTTGATACCCTCAGGGATTATTCTGCCAGTCTGAAAGGCTTCTGGAGTAGCTGCTCTTTTCTAGAAAGGCATAGAATCTAATTTTGAAATACTCAGACTTTAAATTTAATTTCCACACAAGACTGGAAAAGGTTTATTACCGGGAGGTTAATTCCATGGACATGTACACATAAAAATCTATCATAGAGCTTACGTTGTCTTAAAAAAAATTAAGTTTGTCTGAATATTTTGCAGTCTTAAAGGATTTCTTATAGCAGATTAGATGGGGAAACAATGGTAATCTCCCTCCCTAGATGAGGAACCCTTAAACAACCCTTAAACCTCTCTGACAAGAGACTGAGAGGAGAGGAGAAAGGGTCTTGGACATCAATTGTGCTTCCTCCCGGTACCACAGAACAAACACAGTGATACTTTCACATTCCTGAAGTTGATTAAACTGCTTTCACCTTGATGTTTGACTAAATGGTTTGTAAAATACATAAAAATACCCACAAATGAAGGCTTCAGGAAATTTAAGTCATTTGCAAAACGAACCCCATGTACAAAAGCATATATACTTCTATAATTTATTTCCATATTCAGATATTAGAGCCAATTTTATAAGTTGTATTTAACTGTTAGCTAATTCATAATTTGTTTTCTATTTAAATATATACTTTTAAAAATAACCCCCCATAATGGTTAAATACTAGGGCTTTAAAACTCTGCACCTGTGACTCTTGCATTAGTCACTAACTTTACAGATGTGACCCTGCACTATACTTTGAATCATACATTAATTTCTCAAAACAACTGCAAACTTGTCATACTCTTAAGCAAGTAAATATATTTATATTGTATTAGTATTACAAAATACACAGTATCAACTAGCATGCTGTTCTTTCTATGAATAATTAAAATCTATGGAAATAAATAAATATTTATAGATGAGAAAATAAAACAACTAAAATAAGCTGCTATTTGAACTTATATACCCCATGATTCCTTTAAATCCCTTATTGTAGAACACTGTAGATTTGGTAACTGTTCTAAGTGCATTACCTATAGCACAACCCTTTTACTTTTTGGAGACAAACACATTTTCTTTGGATAGCATAAGCATTATCCCAGATTCCTCAGGTTGCTTTGAATTCAGGTTTTTGCTATTCAGAAAGATTTTTTCTCACACAGGTATGCATGAAAATTTCCTCCACAGGAAGAGCAATAAACAGTCTTTGGTCCCATTCTCCTTTTTCCTATTCTAACCACTGGAATACAAATCCATACCGTCACTTGTGCTCTCCCGTGTGGCAGCATTCCCACTAATACAGGTAGCATTCCTCCTAAGCAGTAGTTTTTTTCTCCAGAGGGTGGAGAGTTTCAAACTTGCCTGTAGTCTAACAGTCTATTGCAAGGGACTAGGCTAAAGAAGAGTCTAGAATATGAACAAATGCTTTATTTAAAAAACCATAATGGAAAATTTGATGACTCCTTAGCACCAGTTAAATACTTTTCAAAGACCACGCTACTCAATGAGCTTATTTAACTTCAAAAAAATCTAAAGAGAGTAGCTGACACAAACTTTTCTCATCCATAGTTGTGACTGGAAGCTGAAGGTACTGTATAAGCTGAATACCCTGTTCTCCCTTACCTGTTAAAAGAATGCAGATCTGAGACACGATTTTTTAAATTCTGTTCCCAGTTCAAGCTGTGCTAACACTCAGCTTTGTCACATATATCTGCCTGTTTTCCTGGGTGTGACATTTTCATGTGATTGCACAATTCAGGATATAATACAGCGAATATCAATATGAACTGCTTAAAATACATAGGCTCAAAAAATTTAGGAAAAAGAACATAACAATGAAAAAAAAGATCAGGTCGTATATAGAAGAGCAAGCAACCTAGAGAGGCATTCACCCTTGTGATCCAAACCAGCTCATCTTTTAATTGTCTTCCACACCCTTGTATGTAAAATTTGGAATGCATCTACACTTTTACAAGGCTCATAGATGTCACAAAAAGAAGAATAACATGGATAATTACAGCAAATCCTCAAAAGTCCTCAAATGGTAGCTTAAGCTGTTTAAGTCTAGAGCAGCTACTCAGAGGCAGAGTGAGAAATCTAATAGTGAACTTGAACACATATTCAGTGTCAGTTGAAAGCAACAAATTATAATCTGGAAATGCCTCCATTAAAATCAAAAGCCAGAAAAGTTAAATCAAGGTTTCTTCAGGAAAATAGCTGAGTAGGTCAGGTGGAACCACACACAAGCTAGATATTGTGAGGATGTCTTCATTATACATTTCTGGCCAGGACGGTTATAGCATAAAAGGTTTTTTCCCAAATAAAGCCATTTTTTCATACTGTATACTGTTCATTACTAATCTGAAGATTTATAAAATATATAAAAATACATAAAATGTGGATCTTCACAGATAGTTGCACATGCCTTTAATTTTACATTGGTCATGACTACAAACTGTCAAAAAAAATTCCAAATTAGAAATAAAAACAAGGAATGAAAACAATACTAGAGCCCATACACATTAACAATACAATGCATCTAATGCATAAAAATATAGTGAGCTATTGAAACCACAACCTCTTTTTTTTATGTTAATTACGTGACAAAACCAAAAAGCATGGATTTCTCAAACTGAAATTGCAGACAGACTCTACATGTACTAGTCTGATCAAACTAAAATACCTTATATGCATTTGCTGTGTTTGCAGCCAGATAGAAATGAGTCATGAATTTCACAGTGTGTTTGCATTCTATTTCCATTATTATTACATTAACTGTCTCATAGTTTCAAAATACCTTAATGATTATCACTTGACTCTGCTTACTGTCATTCACAGGCAATTTTACCCCTGTTCTATTATTTAAAACGCCTTTCATTTGATTAAACAGACTGCATTTCAGTTTACTGTGAAATTAAGTATTATTATGGTATACATTTGGTAGTTTTTTACAACGTAAAGTAACAACACAAATTGGCAGCTAGGCAGAAGTTTTAAATTTAGACAAGGATGCTCCACAAGCACAGGTCTTACCAGATATTTTTCACATCTTATTATCAGCAATAAGGCCCATAGATCCATAAGACACCTTAAATACTATCATTTTACTGTAACTGTGCCCAGTTAGAATGGCTTGACTTTCAATATCTTCCATCTTTATGACCAAATCTGTACATACTTAGAAGTCTGTGTTTCACCATACTTTAATGTATCAAAGTAATGCTTTTAACGTTGCTTGCTGTAACACTCAAGCTCTTGTTGATAACTGTGCTTCAATTAATAAAATGAACTGCAAGCACAAAGTCTTAAGTTTATGTCATTTTTTCAACACTTGGTTGTGGAAACATGGAATTAAATCCAGATCCAGATGTCCTACTCTGTGTGTTACAGATTCATGCAAGCTTGCACATGAGGAAAGGCTTAGCTTCAAGCACATGAAAGTCAGAAGTTCATTATCTAAATGGGATATTATTAAAATTGGGATTAAAGTGGCCTCACCAGATGTTTAATCTTGTTGAAATGCTTAAAAGCAGCACCAAGTCAGACTTGGTGTCAACTGTTTACTTTCATTTTGATCAAGAGTTGATAAACAATACTTGTTTAGTATTTTCTGAATTTAAATAAACTATGACCAGTGGTTTGGAAAGGTAGTTATTTCATCTGATTTTACTGGCAAGAATTTTATCAACTTTCTGATATGTAAAAGTATCATAAATGATTTTAAGAGCTGCATTTTCAGATAACGCCCAAATAACTCTCAAGGTTTTTATCAGCCTATGTTTTACTGACCCAAAATTCAAACACAATCTCAGTGACAAGGGATCTGACAAAGAACCTCTAAGCAATGCCATCTGTGATGAGAATCTGACATGTTCAGCTTTGGAAAGGTCAATGCAGAAGGACAACCTTGCTTGCCGTATCCATCACAATGAAATTCAGCAGTTTGGATGAAGAAAATACTCTCCTTTAGTCTGATCAATCATGCAATATCAGGGCATACTATGAATAAGTACTAACATGTTTGCAAATATTGATTTTTCTTTGATGTTGTCACCTTCAAATCTTCATAATACCCCAGTTTGGGAGACTACTTCAAACCATTTGACAACATGGAAAGAATGAATTAGAGAAGTTATCACCAAAAAAGTACTTCAGGAAATAGTGTTTTCTTTAAATCACAGCTTTTGTAATGTCTCAAAGTATTTGTAAAATTATGTATATTTTTAAATGAAAAGTATGTGTAACTTTAAATTCTAGTTAACTAGTTACAAAGTTGTTCAGTCAAACAACACCCAGGCCATGAACCTACTTTAATTGTTTTATTCCTTCACGAGTTACTCAATCCTGTCTATGCAGACAATGCCCTTCAGCAACTTTTCAGAGCTTCTGATCTGCAGGAACACTTTGACGTTCTGTATGCCTCTTCAAAATGTGACAGCAAGGTAGAATTACTCACACTCTGCTTTGCTCAGAGTTCAACTTTTTCCATGGACATGTCAGAAAAATAACTACAGTATCCAGCAACATTTGAGTCTTGAAGGAAGCTCAGCATTACCTTTTTACTTTCATAGGTAACTATGAAAAATTCAAGCGCAAACAGTACATGGAAGTAAGGATGGATGCAATGAACCCTGTGCAGAATTAAGGAAAATTATGTAGAAAAAAAAACAGTAGAAGTAACATTACAGAAAGCTACAGAGTGCTGGTCTGGAGTGTGCTGCAACTGAAATCAATATCAAGTACTTCTTGATCTCTGGTACACTTGGCCTAACTGATCACTCAAAAGTCTACAAGAGTATAAATACAGCCCAAACTCTTTCATTACTTTCCACTGTTGAAATACTATATACAATAATAGTATATAGTATGATAATTTTTTTCTTTGGCAGGATGGAGCACTCAAGTAAATTTGAATTAAATAATTTATTTAGTTCTTTAAATAGTTCATACCTTTTAACCACCAATGCAACTTACAATAAACAGATTATAATGTCCAGAAGAACTACGTGCTCTAATTCTTTCCTCCATGCATAGTTGTCTCTCCTTTTCATTTTATTAGCACTGAAAGAACAATTTAGAAATAGTAATATTCAGCACGCTGACTAGATGGTCTCCTGCAACTCTCTAGTGTAGCAGCCTACAGGTAGAAGCACAAACAGGAAATAAAAGTGGAGTATGAAGAAGACACTCAGACCTATGATAGTCATTGACCTTAAAAATACATTTGGAGTGGTTAGATGAGTCAAATATGATGAGAATGATTTAAAGATTATCACATCTTTTAGCTGCTGTAGTGCCACCTAATGAGCATAAACTGCTAAAGTCACCTCAAATATACTACTATTTTAAAGAATGCTTCAAAACAAGTGCTCCAAACAAAATGTGGAGCATGATACAATACGGACAGAGTGATGCCACTCTTCATGCATGCTAGTTTAGTAGCTCCAAGTCCCACTGGAATGGTAGGGAGCAAGGCATCACCTAAGGCTGTTATTAAGTTAAACCCTAAACGTGTTTTACATCATTATCTGTGCCATAGGCTTCTTTAAACAAAATGTAGCACATAAAAGCTAGACAATTATTGGTAAAATATGTGGAAATGCCTCTTAGCTCTCTGGCTAGCGCCCCTTGTTTGTGATGTTTTCGAATACATAATTTTTTCCACAGGGGTTCCCCGGTGTAATGAGCAGCCACTCCTGCAGAGTCAGGGCAGAGTCACACATGCACTTAGTGGAGGACTCCCGTTCCACCTCTTCCATATGGTGATGGTAGTTAGCTGGCACATCTCTGTGCCAAACACAGATACGGGAGGGGGCATTTACTGGCCACCAGCTGTCACTCATGTCCTCTGTGACTAAAGGAGCAAGATGTCATATTATTGTTTTGCATGCTACTTTGAAATAGATGGTGTATGAATTGAAAATAAAGGTATGCCACAGTTTGGTAATCATTGTTCTGTACCAGAACATCAGCAGCAGACTGTTCTGCTATACCCAAGATCAATTCAGACTTGACCACAGCCCATTGCTGTTAGTGGTGCAGCTCCACACTTGTCATGAATAAGTCCAGTAGGACATTTGCATTACAGTGATGCCCCTCCACCTATTGTGCAGTATTTACTGCAAGTAGTGCACACTCCTATTTTAGCTCAGTTCTTTCCAGTCAGGATGAACAGTGACCCCCATACATTTTTAGAGCATGAAATGTATTCAACCTTCCAATCCTGACAGCTTGCACCAATCTCTCACGATTGCTAAGGGCAGCAAAGCCTGGCAGGAAACAGGCAAAGCAAAGCAAAACCACTGCTGTCCCAGAAGTCCTTTGGGGTCATAGACAACCAGTGCAAGTCAAAGCACACCACTTGGAGTCTTCACCTGTGCTCTGAAACTGGCTTTCTGAGAAAACAACCTGGCTTGAAGTGATGTTTGCACTGTCCACCACCTAAGATGTGCTAAGCACTACTTGGTTACAGCTATGATTCTGTATAAAAATCTCTACTACTCGTCAAAAAACAAATACATCCTTCACTTAAAAAAGGTAACAGCTTCCAGATGGCACAACTGTCAAGGCAGATCAGTTTATGAACGAGTTCCAGCTACCTTGACAGTATCATCTTTAGTACAGATGCAGACAAAAAAAGTCCAGAAACACAACAGGACAGAGGAGATCTGATTTTCATTTGTAAGGTTCTCTCTTTAAATGTTGTGATAAAAGTCACTTTAAAATAACACAGTTTTCTGCTATTGCTTTTGAAGCATAATATGCAGCTATATGTTGCAGACAGAAATAAAAAGCCCAACTCTGAAAACAGCCCAATGATGCCAGAGTAGTATTGTACAATACAGCCCAGCAATATACACTTCAGTATTGTTTCAAGCAAAAGCAGAGCAGAAATGATACAGCTGAAGTGTCTAAGAAAACTGACAACTCCAAGATGTAAGAATATGTAGTTCAGAGAAACTACACATCCCACACAGCCAAATATTTCTGGCACTTGTGAGAGAATATTTAAAAATAATTTTAAAAGAAGAATTAACAGAAGTTAAGAATTATATGCAATTCTAACTAATTAGAATGATACCTAATTTCATAACAAATTTGATTTGAAGTTTTCTCTCCTGTTCCATACATGTTACACCATTATTTCGTCCTTTCAAGAATCTTTCTCGGAACATTTGATCACCTGACATTCACAGTTCACCCAGCTACTGTTCATGCAAGCCCTCAGATCTCTGGGATAAAGCAGCTTGTGGAAGGTGATTTCCAGGGTCAAAACATACTGTACAAAAGATTTAAGCAAAATGAACCACTACACGTCATGTGGGAGATTGTTAATTGCCAGAACACCTCTGAGGTTCCTCTGGGAAGAGGGAACAGAGAAAAGTGGAATATAAGTATGATGGAAAACACAAAAGATGAGAATAGTATAATACATATATTCAAATTTCTATAAGATCTTCATAAACAAAGGCACTTCTAGGACAAAAATTTCAATTGACTCTAAATAAGTTCCAATATTTGCCTATAACAAACATTTTGCAGTTTGTCTATGACATGTGCAAATAATTTTGATGCTTTTTTTTTCTCACCTACTCTGTGCAGGACACATAAGCCATATATGGTTTAAGCCTTACTGCTAGTCGATTTTTTAAAAATTACTCATATTTGCAAATAATTCCCAGATCACTTGTAAAGTATTTTTCTCCATTTGAGGGAAAACATAAACCAAAATGCAACTCCCAAACAAAAACAAACCCCTTAAGGCTTTTTTGGATGCAAAGAAAAGAATAATAATAATTTCAAAAACACAAGCAACTGGTGGATTGGCTGATGACAGATCTGTGGAATTTATGGAACATATATACACTTGTATATTTCCACTCAGAATAAAAAGAAAACTGAGTTACCTATTGCTTACCCTAAAGAAGCATGAAGGTCAGAACTATATTTTATAGTCAGATCTGACTCAGACCAGAAAAGGACACCTATGCTGCTGCTGTTGGTTACCATGTAACCTGGTACATTTACCCAAATGTGTCTAAAGATCACCCACAGCACATCACAACCTCAAGTCCCCATCACCTTCCAAATATATAACAGGCATTTGACTTCCACTATGAAAGATCAAGAGCCTCACAAATGATAATGCTGCAGTATAACATCTTTTTTTATGGAATATTATGACGACTTATTTGGAAACATAGGGTTTATAACTTGAAGAAGAGAAACACTGCTGTCAAGGGGAAAACTTGTGGGTATATTGTGATGAGAGATTCTTCTGCTTGGTTTCTTATGCCTGCACCTGGTGGAGCCATTTATAGCTGTTTGCCATCATAAGCATACTGACCTAAAATGGAAATAGGAACCATTACAGAATGACATGCATAAGCTTTCTCAAATAAAAACATGCAGGCAGCCATCAGCAGAACTCAATCCATATGATCAACCTGAAGTATGCTCTAAAGCAGCTGTGCGTTGATTAAGCCATACAGGGAGAAACGGCAGCTGGAAAAATCTTCAACAACTTCACGTCTTTGTCCTTTGATTATAAAGAAGCAGGAATAGCGAGAGAGTAAATATCAACCGCACCATGCTTCACCACAGCTTCTTTATGAATTAAATAAATTACGATACATTTCTGAGTTTAGAAGAATCAGACATTCTTTCATGAACCAGCTATTTAGACAGTCTTCCTTCTTAAAAAGCATGTATTTTATATTCTTTTATGTGACTGACTGTATATATTGTTTCCATCTATTTGCCCACTTGCGTCTGAAAACCTGACTGACGCTCTTCCTAAAGCTCTCCCTGCTGTCATCCACCTGTCTTCTCTACCTTCTTTAGACTTACATTCTAAGCACTGCCTCTGCCTTGTTCAACTTTTACACAGCTCTGGATTGTTTCTACTCACACCCCATTTGACCTCTCTACAAACTCCAAGAAACTGTTACCTTTCCTTCTCTTTTGTTACCTGCCTTGGGATTTAAAATCATGAAGTCTGAGTGCCGTACCTGCTCACTCACTTCACTCAGGCTTCTTCCCTGCCTTTCCGGAGCCAACAGCTTCCATAGCAGATTATAGCCTTTCTGGCAATGGCCCACATGAGTCTACACAATGCATTACAGGAGATAATGAGTTCGTTCTGCCCACTCTATGAGCTAGCCAAGATGAACCTGCTTTACATAGGAGCTACGTCCGAATTAAAAAAGCCCTCCTGAGACAATAACATACATCACATCAGACTCAGCATTCTGTCAATACAGACTGATATTTTGGACTCAGCTTAACTCACATTGCACTTTCTCAGAGCCCACATGAGAGACCCTAAATATGCCTGTGGAATATGTTAAGAGACATTTCCTCATTCTTCTGATTCTTCCTCCTCTCACAAACTCCACATTACATTCATATAAATGTGTGGAAACCATTCCTGAATGAAGCGAAAGAGACAAGAGTACTCAAGAGTATTCCTTCTTGTTTACCTTCAGTATTTTCTCTGTAGTTTTTGGGGCTTTGGGATTTAAAAATAAATAAAAATCTTTGCACAAAACTTCTGTGAAGGTGCAAAAACACCTGAGTCAGCTCTGCTTAGGACCATGTGCATATAAAGGACCAACAGACTAAGCTGTTCCTCACCTAGGTGTAGCTGTCCTGCTCCTGATGCTGCTTTTTTTTTTTTTTTTGAGATTTCTATTTCCACACTTTGAATATATTTGCCATCATGTCATGAGTTACAGTGTCCAGTTCTGGACTCTCCAGTACAAAGGAGACATAGACACATGGAACACAGTCCAGCAAAGGGTCATGAAGATTATTGTAAGGCACCTGTCATACAAGAAGACACTGAGAGAGCAGAGACTGCTCCGCCTGGAGAAAAGAAGGTTCAGGAACGACCTTATTAGTGGCCATAAATAACTGATGAGAAAGAGTAAGAAGAAAAAAGCAGACTCTTGTCAGTGGTTCCCAGTGACAGGACAAGGACAGGACAAGGGCCAATGGGTACAAATTGACATAAATTGACATAATGGAAATTCCCTTTATACATAATAAAAATTTTTCTCCCTGTGAGGTTTGTCAAGCAATGGAACAGGTTGTCCAGAGAGGTCTTGGAGTCTGCTTGGAGACCTTAAAAATCCAGCTGGACATGGCCCTGGGTAATCTGCTTTAGCTGATCATTCTTTGAGAAAGGGAGTTAGAGTAGATCATCTCTGGGGATGCCTTCCAGACTGCAAAAATTCTGTGGCATCTATGAACTTTGTGCCTTTCATCCATTTCCTGCTTTTCAAACTGTTCATGACTCCCTCTTCTTTCTCCTTCTCTCATTCCTGGCAATTTGTGTCTCTCTTTCTTGGAAGGCTCATTAATGACACCCGATCGCAGAGTCAGATCAAATCAGAAAACAGCTCACCACCCCCATATAGCTTTTGGACTTCTGAGCAACGCCACATGCAAGAAACCCAGTTCTGCTGACTGCACTTCTAGCATGATCTACATACAGACCAGATAATCAGTAACAGAAAGATTATTTCATTCCTGTTCTCTCAATTCCTGCTGCCCATTTGTCACCTTTGTCTACAATGTCTCTGGGTTTTTTTACCAGGTAAGAGGTCATGTTCATTCTGACTAAACCCAAACCACTTCTATGACTCTCACTTATTTACTATAATAAGCAAAACCTGCCTTTTAACCTAGGATATCAAAGTAAAGAAAGCCTTAAAATCCTGGCATTTTAATGGAAGATTTACAAAATTTTAACTTCATTATTTTTTCAGTTGCTTTACTGATTGTAAAATCCGCCTATCCTGAATACAGGTCTCCTCTTTCCCACTCCTACAGACTTTGGGTAAACAACAGATCTGATCATTCATTAATCCTGATAGCTTTGGTGGAATAATTCCTTGTTTTTGTAGATGCAATCGGGGGAAAAGCTGGCATTTCATGCTGCAAGACTTACATTAAAGTACTGGAGAAAGAATCACCAAGCTTTCTACTGCTCTTTTTTAAATATTGCATTTAATTGCTATTATAAGAATGGTTGATCACAAGCTTCAGACTTGGCTATATAGGACCATACATCCAAGCTGACATAAAGGAAAAACTTCAAAGAGCTCTGTTTGTCCAATTGAGATGGGCTAGATTCAATTAAAGATAAGAAAAAGGCAAAGTAGTAAATTATTTAATCAACCGCATGTCTGCTTTACTAGAGATTGCAGTATAATTTAGCTTTCTCTAATAAGATTTTACTTTATCTCAAATCCAAACAAATAAATTGAAACATCATCCTGTTTCATGAAAAATACACACTACCAATGCTATCAAAAAATATTTTTTCTTCATTCTGTTATATAAACTGGTACTGCCAAAAGTTACATAGTGCTTAAAATATGTAATTATACTGAATAACAGTACAAAGCCCTGAGGAGCTTTAAAGTCACAGATAAAAGCCAGCACAGTAGATGTAGCTCTGCAGCAGGGAGATTGGCATTAGTCCAGCTTGACTTTACTACTAGAAGTAGACTGACAAGTCAAAATCTAGCTGATAGAAGCAGACACAAGTCAAAATGATTGAAGAGCTATCTGGAACAGAAAGCAGGGAGGGACTGCTGGATTTGATGCTCCTATTTTAACTTGGTGTTTGCAGAGCCTATTAATGCTATGACAGAGACCTTCCACACTTCCCCATCAACAGAAACTTCTCTGTGGTGGTTATGTTAGGACAAGGAAGCAAGCTCGCATGGATTTTCCACTAGACAGGTACTTCTTCTAGGTATTCCTGGCCTAGAAGTCAGTTTTCTAGGATTTTCTGCCTATCCTCTTCTGAGAAAAGGAAAGAAAGTGGAGACAGAATAATTGATTCTTGCTGAGGACTGAAGAAAAAGGTAAATACTAGGTATCGCTTCCCATGTAAAATGACAAACTCTGAAAATAAGACCCATGAAAACACATATAAAGTCAAGAAAGCACCTGTGCAGGTTTTTTTATAAAATAAAACAAGACCAGTTTGGAAATTCCCACCATTTAGCTACTGGACATGAGCCACGTAAAAAAACAAAAAATCCAATGATAAAGAGAAGTGAAATGCAAATGCACAACTAATCAATGGAGATAAATGAATAATGAAAACTATACTTGTCATTTGTTGGGCCCGAAACAAAAACATTACAATGGATGAAGAAATATGGTTGCTGCAGTTTAAATGGATAGTATGAGGTTGCTTTCATTATCCACAAAACAGCAAATACTTTAATGCTTTCAAGGAATACTACAGCTTTAGTGAACTTACATGGAAAAACAATATGACATGGTAGTCTACTATTTATTTTTCAGAATAAATAAACCGCATATACTAGAGTATAATGTATTCAGGGGAAAATGTGAATGCTTTGCCAGAAATAATAAAAAATCTCCAACAAAAACCTTTTTTTACATAATTACTTGAACAGTAAAAACCAGAAGAATCCTGCTTAAAAACCAGAATACCCCTGAGTACCACTCATCAGCTGGGCAAGAGCAAAATAAACAAAATATTACATTGTTACATTATTGCTGTTCGTGAAGCCACGTCTTTCCTTACCAAGCCAAGGATCTTTTTTTTTTTTTTTTCCTTTATCAAAGCAACAAAGATGAGGAAATCCGTGGAAGCTAATTTCATCATCAATGAAAATACTACCTGTGCTTTCGTATAAATCTCTCAGTTCTTAAATAAGAGCAGGAAATATTTCTGGAAAAAAACAAACAAACAAACTTACAATTACGAAATAAGGTCCTATTTTGTTACTGAATCACACAGTTTGACATATCTGCTTAAGGTTCTCTTGCTTCCACAGGCACAAATCAGGAATAACTCTATGAAAACTTATATAACTGATCTGGTACAAAAGTCATGCAAGCAAACGGAATACCCAGCACAATTTGTTCTAAGACAGTGGTGAAATACCTGTTAGCCTGTCTGAACTACATCCTCCATGAGGCACTGCAGTCTAAATGAAACCAATGTGATAGAGGAGATCTAATCTAGTAAGGAAGACAGAAAACAAATGTCAACATACTGGAATTGCCTGAGGACAAAATTTCTGATTCCAGCTAGCTCTAATGTGATGTGTCCAGATATGGTGGCTGCCATTTCCATCAAATAGCCCCAAATAAACAAGATCGTAGCCTGGAGAGGTGACATTCTCAGTCCACTGCAGAGAGGCTGCTGTGCTCCAGACGCACATCTGGAGCATTCACAAGACAGGAAGGTATTTGTGCAAAACTGTAGAGAGAGTATCTGTGCAGTAATAAATAGCAGCAGTCCTACAAGTGACTCACCCTGAGCTGATTCAGGAACTCTGTTCCCTGCTTCTGTATGTGTTAACCTATTTGGGATAACTTATTAATTAGGAAGGCATCATATTTGAGATAACCTGTCAGGCTACCCAGATAAAAAGACCAAAATTAAAAGTCATATTAAACTAAATAGAAATTTCAAAAGAATAGAGATGAGGGCAAACCCAGAATTTTGACATAGCATTTTGCAAGGAACCATGGAAAAAAAAAAAAAGGAAGGGTGCCTGAGTGTACAAGATTAATGAAATCAGTTGCTTACCCCAAAAGCAGTGTAAAGTGCAGCTGGACTATATAGGTCAGATTTTTTTCCTTAAAAATCCCCAGTGAAAGAGAACCCTCACTGTTTCCCATTAGTTAGCAATCCTGCATTTCATTCACAAAGGTGAAGGTTTTTCTAAATAGCAAATCTAAACCACAGGGCTTTGATTGGTTGTTACCTCTAGGGTTTTTCTTGAAAACTAAACTACTTATTACCTGTTTGTACACATGGATGTCTTTTGTTTATAACAGTCTTTTGCACACTGAAAATCTGTTTTCATGAGTTCCACCATTTACATGAAATCAATTAAATATGCCTTCTCAACTCAAAAGGGAATTTTCCATACCTCTTGTAATTTTGAAACTCTCCTCTGAGCATGCTATGATTTTCAGCTCTTTTCTAATGTATGGAGACAAAAAATGGATGCATTACTTCATAGTTAAGTGTTCATCAGGTCTAGAGTAAAATTCTTATGTGCTGCATATGGCAATCTGGTTAATACAACCAGAGTAACATCTGATGTTTATTTTTCAAACCATCACTTTTTTTTAGCTGACAAGGTCAGTGGTCCATTCTGGCATTCAGATACTGATCTTCAGAATAAATACCTTGTTCTTTATCCTAATTTTCTATTTGTGCATTTCACTCTTCTCATTAACCATTTTACAATTATTTATTATCAAATTTCAGCACATGATATAAAACACCTAAAATTTCTGAAGATAATTATCTTTCTTTCCTATTTTTGAAAAGCTACCAAACTGTCATATTTCATCCATAAAATATATGAAGCATACTTGTTAGTCTGCTACAAAGTCATTTATGAAAATATTGAAAAAAACCAGGCCCAGCACTGTTGACCCTTCTTGGTAGTCAGATACTGATAACTCAGATTAAAGTATTGTTTCCAACTAGTTATGTACCTCATCTTAATTTCATCTAGATCATAGTGACCTAATTTATTTATGGACTTCTTTACAGGACGGTGTCAGAAACCTTGCCTGAAGTCAAAATTAATCCTATCTGTTCCCAGATCTGATTAACCCAGAAATCCCATCAAAGAAAGTAATTAGAGTACATTGATGTGATTGTTTTTGACAAAACCATTCTAGCTGTTTTTATTATTTTATCTTCTCTGTACATACACATTGAATGCTAATAACTTGTTCCAGTAACTTTCAAGATGTTGAAATTACACTGATTCATCTGTAATTCTACAATAGTCTATTTTTCCTTTCTTAAAGTTAGGTATTATGTTTGCTAATGGTTCAGAGATTAAGCTGGCTAGGTTTTCTAAGTACTTAAGGGCAAATTTAATTGGATCCTGTCAACATGAATACATCATGTTACATTAATATTCTTTAAATTGTTTCTTCCCAATTCTGTTTGTACCTACTTGGTAATGTTGCTTGGTTAAACACATGCCTGCAGAAAAGGGTTTTCTTTTTCTTTTGTTATTCTTTCTTGCTAAGTAATGGACCAGGGCCATCCTTTTATCTTTCTAACGCATCGTTCTAACACCTTCAGATTTTTTCCCCCAACGCTTTCATGTTTATTTGTGTGGCCTGATGTATTCATATTTTTGAGTATATTTCATGTGTTCCCTGTCCATTGTGACAGTTTTCAGCTCTGCTTTAAACATGTTCTCTTTCAGTAACAGCTAGCTCTCCTTCACTCATTTTTCCTTTAGATTACCTTCCCAGGAGATCACTTCTACTAGGTCACCAGGTTCATTAAACTATGCTTTTTTGAAGTCAGTTGTTAATGTACTACTACTACAGTTGCTTCTTCCTAAACCCAGACATGTTGCCACCTTACAGTCATTTTCACCCCAATTGGCTTTCACGTGGAGATACTCATCCAGTTTCAGAAATCCCTTAGTCTCAGCCAAATCTGATTGTAACAATAACAACCTTCTTTATCTTTTAAAATAAAGCTGTTCATGTCTCAGACCTTCTCTACCCTTACACACCATTTTTGGAATTGAATATCCCATGCTCTTCAATTCAACCTCACCAAATCATTCAGATGCTTCTAGTGACTTTGTTCTTCTGACCAAGATGCCTACAACAGATTCCAAGAATGATAATGTCCTTTTCTTTTCCCTTCATAGCCGGTGAAGTTGTGCCTTCAAGAATTCTACTTCTCCTTTCTTGCTTGAACATCGGAAAACTAGAAATACATTTTTCAAATGAACTGTAACTACCAGTTTTCCCTGGCTTGTCTTTTCTAAACAGGTCTAACCCACTAGTCCAAAATCATGGCATCTCTGTGAACCATACTAAGTAACATTTCTAGATGCCCTTCAGACATTTCTGTATAGAACTCTCAATGTCTGGCAGTTTTAACCTTCACTCTTTCCTACTATCCTTCTATAATTTCCATACTGCTGTCTCAGTTTTCAGATCTGTGAATAATCCAGCCTATCAGTGGTATCTTAACTCACAAGTAGGTCCTTGTCATCAACACATCTCAAAATTTAGTGAAAAGGGCTGGAACACCTCTCCTATGAGGAAAGGCTGAAAGAGTTCGGGTTGTTCAGTCTGGACAAAAGAAGGCTCAGGGGAGACTTTATTGCAGCCTTTCAATAGTTAAAGGGAGCATATGAGAAAGCTAGAGAGAGACTTTTTGCCAAAGCTTGTAGTGGCAGGACAAGAGGCAACTATTTTACACCAGAAGAGAGTAGATTTAGATTGGATATCAGGAAGAAATATTTTACTGTGAGGGTGGTGAGGCACTGGAACAGCTAGCCCAGAGAAGCCTGGAAGTGTTCAAGGTCAGGTTAGATTGGGTTTTGAACAACCTGGCCTAAAGAAAGATGTTCCTGCCTAGAGATGGGTTGTACTAGATGATCTTGAAAAGGTCCCTTCCAATCCAAACCTTTCTCTGGTTCTTTACAATCTGAGTGTCCTCTCCTCATGGCTGAGTGAGCTGAACAAGGAGTATGATATTTTCCTGAAACTCATCAGAAGAGTTCTATTAATTGTGTGCCTATATATACACTTATGCTAACAGAAGTGAAATCAAAAAGAAGGGAACACAAAGGTGTTTACAAAATCTGTAAGCACCACAGTAAAAGCTATTTACTATATTAATCAAGTCTTTCAATATTAATACTTAAAGTAACACAAAAACTGTTCTGTTACAGATATTGTTTTTGGGACTTGAACGTTTTTGTCACTGCTTTAGGCAGAAGCAATGCAATCGCAAGTGCCTTTTAAAGTAGTACGTATGATGTGAATACCTGTCAGTCATGTCCCTTGATCTCATTATTACTGGAATTTTCACTAAATTATCTTCAGAACTGTGAGGAAATTCTGAATTACACAGATTATAATGAAAGAAAGTGTGACTTAACTAAGCTAAATTAATTAGTTTACACTAAAATAAGCATTGAAAGTCTGCATTCAGAACAGTGGACAACACCTGCTGCACGTAGGTAATTGTGCAAAAGGGCTCTATCTGCAATAGCAAGTTCCACCATTGACAATACAACACTCGGATGCAATTTTGAGGCATAGCCTGCATAGCACCTTCATTGTAGAAGAGAATTTATGTGAATATAGGTCTTTTTTTAATATTAGCAGACAAGTGAAGAAAGATTGCTTCTTCAGTGAGTATGCTTTGGAGAGAACAGGGATGCATACATAAATTTAGCTGTCCCCATACTTACAAATATCCAAAGGGCCAATATAACAGCTTGATTCCTACCATCACAAGCCTGTCCTTGAAAGGAGACGAGCATTTTGCCATATATACTTCTCACCCTTTCTCAAGATAAACAAACATATTGAGACACTGAACCTGTAAAAAATTTTATATTAAAAATACAATAATCATATCTATAATATTATATGCATATCTAGTGACAAAAAAATACATCCACACATGCAAATATTTACACAGTTATATAATAATTCGAAGTAAAGGCATAATCTGTACTATTGAAATGGATATAAGAGATCTTCAAAAGTTTCTACACATTTTGCAATATATATGTATTAGAAAAACGCAATACAAATTTTAAAGGATCCATTACATTCTAAAACCATTGCTCATATAAAGCCAATTTAATCTCAGATTAATACTAACTGAAAGACTGGGCATATGAGTCAAAAATGTAAAGTCCTTTGTCCTAAAATCAAATGAAATTAAAAAAGAATTCCAAGAAATAATAAATTCCAATAAGATTGAATATTTTCATTATAGTCAATGTTACATTTCACATTTCACATACACTGCTGCAAAACAAACAAACTGAAACACTTACTTTGTAACTGTCAACTGGTAGAGAGACAATATTTGCATTTTAACTGTTTAATTTACATTTAATTAAACTATTGTTGTATTCACATGAGAATTTCTCAGTACTCATCTTCTCGGTATTGTTTTATGCACAATTCTGATAGAGTAACACTTTTTGAGCCTCCCGCAGTATAGCTTATTATTTAAGAGAGGGTTTCTTTTACATTTCACTAGCAAATGCTTGGCAATTTAACAATCTCTCTACAGCACAAACATTTATGAAAATGTCAATCATTGTGGCTTACACGTGTTTAAAAATATTTAAAGTTTCCCCAGAAGGCTGTAAGCTCAGCTTCTTGTCCTGTTCTTGAGAAGGTAATAGCCTGCTATCATTGAAAGTTCTCCCTTGTTTTTCTGTTCCTTTTAGCTGGACCCAAATATGGTGAGAAGGCAGCTGTCTTTAATGTCTATTTAAAGGTTCCACTAAAATGACCTTATCTCCAGCTCATTCGAGTCTATTCTTGCATTCTCTTCAAGAAGATGTAGGAGATGGCTTCTGGGGTCTTTAAGGTTATGTAAACCTAATCATTAAAACCACAGTATGTGTTCTTTCCCACCACAAGCTAGCCAGCATTATAAAAAACTGTCAGAGACAGCAAAAAAACAATTTAACTTACTCCATGATTTCCAAAGGTGCCATAATGTCCTAGGTTAACCAAAAAAGGATGTGTTCTATCACCACCCACATAATTCCTTGATAAACTGGGTTGTTCGCAGTTAGGTGGCTACACACCTGCTCCCTGAGGCTATGCAGACCATGTGAGGTGGGGTAGTATTTCTTATCTCCACTGTGATAACTATCCTGGTCAGCAGCAAGCACCACCCATCCTGAGTGGATTATCTCTGTTAATGGTCCATTACCGAACTGGGTAAGCACCGACAAATAGAACATCAGAAACATCCCCTTCCCTTGTGGAAATCCCCACCCCCGGGGGAGACACCAGTTAGGAAACACCACATAAAAACAGGCTTGGGGATTGAGAGAGACCACTGGATATCCAGAGGACCAGGCCTTTCTACAAGACTACTGCTTTCCACACCACTGGACACCTGGACGACCAGACCTTCACCACTGGTGGACACCTGCACCACTGGACACCCAGTTCCAGACCTTCAACAGGCCTGCAACCACTGCCAGGTTGTACTGTGGCTCTGCCAGTTTAAGCCTGTTTTTTCTGTATTCTTGCATTTATTTTAACCTTTCTATTAAAATTGTAACTCTGACCTAAATCTCTCTCGAGGTATTTGTGTGGGGTTAATTTCCCCTGCTGGTTCACGTTCAAACCAGCACATTTAATCTGGTGTTGTTTCAGAGATGGTGTAAAGTGTCTTCCTCACACTGTGCTGAAGAGACCATAATGGAGGAACACTTTTTTCATAGTTTATCTTATTACATTGAATCAGATAATGGCAGTTTATAATGAGTAGGGTGCTCTGGTACAGATAAGAAACAGAGGTTAAAGAAGAGGAAGAGAAGCTGCAAAGATCTAAATACTGAGAGAGATAACATCTTTTCACTAGAAGATACCTTAAATAAGCTATAGCACAATAACCTTTGGAATTGCATAAACATTCCTGACAAAGCCAAAAAGCCGAATGCAAACATTATAGCTCTCTAAAAGTAAGGAGAACATTAAAATCAATGAAAGACCCACTAGTTTCAACAATACTCAGATTTCCTTAGGACACAGTAACATCATCACTCCACTGTCCAAATTTACTACAAATTTCAAAGCTGAAATAAAACTGTAGTGGTCAAAATATTGAAAAGAAGCTTTGAAAAGTGTAATGTAGTCTATGAAAAACTACCAGGAAAAGTTTCAAGAGAAATTCAAAAATTCAAGGATTTCAAGATGAAAAAAACAGAGGGGTCAGATGCTATGAATCCCTCTTAGACTTTGTTACAAAAAAATTTATTAATCCTTGATGTTAAAATACTAACTTGGCTCTGGTCTGTTTCTGCAGTAGCCTACACCGCCTGAGCCAACAAAGTAAGATGTTTTTACAGTTTCCACTAGAAAGGAACAAAGCGTTTTCTCTTATTAGCAGAAAAATGTTATAGAAATTCAGTAACGTTCCCAAAGTTCACCTTACGCATTGAAGAAAATCTTGCTCATTGAATTACACTAAAATGTTAAAGAAACTTAAAAGAAGATTATTAAAACAATGGTTGAATGCATTAGAGTTTATATGAATTTTGTCAAAAATGGTAAGAGACATTTTATTTAAGGAACATGCCTGTGAGACAGAAAATCACCAAATCAAAAAGATGTCAACAGGCTGGAAAGATCTGAAAAGAAATTCTTACTGTGATAAATTGTAGGCACTTAGACAAGTTATATGTTTTAAAATTTAATATAATTTACTGGAATCAGATCCTTGCTACCAGATCCTCCAACCAACAATGTCACAGTGCTGTTCATAGATTTTTACTAATATCAGATACTCTGCTATCCAACAGTGGGGTCCAAAAACCACAGCTAAAATACCAGACAAAGGTTTGAACTGTACTGAGAATTTATGACCAAATCAGAATTCTGAAAAAAGTCCAGTGAAATTTAGAGTCCTATAAAACACAACAGAATGAATGATTCATTACAGGAATATAGGACAAAAGGAGGGTCTTGCAAATAAATATGGGTCATGTCACAATTCTTTTATCTAGAGTAGGGAATCCAACATTTCTAGACCAACCACTCTCAACAATATCTTTCATTTCTCACAAACATTTTACTTAAAGGCTGTAAGTTAAAAAAAAAAAAATCTGCCTTTTATCGTTAGAATAAAGTCCTGAACTCTGCTGTAGTCAGTTTCAGGATACATGCAAGAACCTGTAGGCTGTAGAATGAAGAGCGCAGACGAAGCACATAATGCTTCTAGCAACCAGTAATTCATTCCCTGCGACTTCTTTTTGTACTAGGAGACTCAATACTTACACAGGAAGTACGTGATCATGAATTCTGAAAGACTTCTGCCCCACTAACTCCCTTCTGAAAAGTGCAGTTGAAAGTGGCAGTGTTAAATTTTATTTTACCATGTACTAACGTGATAAAACAATGAGGTCATATTTACCACTTCAAGGAATTAACTAACTAGATTTCCATGGGTTTTGAACAGTTACATATGCTTAACTTTTTATTTCATTAAGAATCTGCAACAGTTCTCAAAACAAATATCCAAGAGATTTACATGCACTTAGTAGCTGCATGATTAAAGTCTGCTCATAGAACTTTTCCTTCCATTGACTGGGCGTGAGGCATGAGTTTAATGAAGGAGATATATGCAGCTACCAAACCCAGCTTTCAGTTATTTCTCTGCTTCTCCCAGAATCCTTAAGCTTTCTATTTGCTTAATTCTTAGACTAATTTGCACCTTTCTGTTTCTGACAAGGCAAAGATGTTATATTTAGTAGTTCTAAATAGCTTTCGTCATACTGTCAAATAAATGAGAAGAAAGATGCCTTCAGAGCATTAAGGAGAAAACATCTGCCCTTGCTTTAGAATTTGTCACATTTCAACAGAAAATCTTACAGAAGAATGAACACAGGTGGGGTTTTCATTGTTGTTTGGTTGCTTGCCAGATTTTTTTCCATTTTTTCTTGTTTTTTAAAAAGCATAAAATCGGAAGTAATTATGTGTAAGGCTAATCACTAAACCTTAGATGCAAATGAACAGTAGCCATCATCAGGCAACTTCTCAATAACTCCTAGCAAACATCTAGAAGTTAATTATACTAATTTCACACACTAATGGCTTTGGACTGCACCTAAAAGAGCCTACAGCCACTTTATGAAAGAAAAGGTGAATATGAACAATAACATACAATTCCTGTTTTCAGCTCTTGCTCCTGTGAAGTTATATTTAAATTCTTACTTAGTAAGTAGCTAGAAACTTTTTTTTTTTGCTTTATTCGTAGATCCAGTTGTATAAATCTTTATTTGTCCTGAGTTTAGCTCAAGAGATGAGCATTGGATCAGCTCAAGAGAATCAATTCTCATTCCCTGAATGAAAAAAGCCCATTGTGGGCTGCTCCAAAAAAAAGACAGTTTAATTATAGATCCAGGCTCAACATACCAAAACCACATTAAAAAAAGACCTACAACTAGATCTGAAACTGACTTTTTTCCTGACATATTAAGATATCAGCTTGTATCATTTGTTGTTACAACTGTGCTAATTCACTTTCAGACTGAAAAATAAGTTATCATCGAAACCATGCTACTCTGCAGGGGTTCCATGCTGCTTTCATTGAAGTTAAAGGGTTCTCTGCCTCTGACCTCAATACTGCTGTGATATTGTGGCCTTTTAAGGCGATCTATACCCTTGCAATCTACATTTCACTCACAATGTACAGACCTGCTAATCTTTTTATTTATGGTGAATCCTACAGGGTGCAATCAGATATTTCTCAATGAAAATTAAATTCGATTGTGGATATGCAATAGTCATCAAACAGACATTAAATTCTCCCTGTTTTCTTATATCCACAGTGCAAACAAGGCCACTTCACTGTTTACATGACTGCTGTGATAATGGCCAAGCACACTCTCAGTCTCCCAGGTCATTGCGAGCTCCCACTGGGTCATTTCCACAGCAGCTCAGAGGCCACACAGGGAGACTTGACCACTGAACCAGCATAAATGAATGAAGGGCAGTCGCTCATGCGAATGTTCATACACCTCTGCCTCTGGATATTTAATGAAATACAATCTTATAATTCTTCTGGAACTGCTGAATTGTGAAGTCTTATTTCCCATTAAACCTGTAGATGTCCAGAGTGTTCTTAGGAAAGAGGATGATTTCTATATCATCAGATGATACAGGATTTTCAGCTCCCTTTATTCTATCTTTTTAAAGAAGACTAACCTGAAAATCTACCATAACACCATATCTTTTTTTAGTTTAGTAGTCTAAGATATATAACATTCTGTCTAGAAAACTTCTGTAAACTGTGTATACATTCATCATTTTTCAATTAGTATTCTGAAAAGCTAAAAGTTAATTATTACACTAGACTCATAAGAGATTGCATAACAGATGTCTTCAACTGCTTTATAATAAAAATAAAATTTAAAAAAAAAACCCTCAGAAATTTTCTTTATGGTCATTTTACCTATGCAGTATGTCTTCCTTTTTTCAGTGGACTAGGGCCAGAATCCAGCTCTTCTGGCTCCACTGCTCTGCTGTGCCACCTTGTCATTAAATTTCATCTCCTTACTTCAAAACAAATAGTGAAATACAGTGCCTATGTAACTAACTACATTAAAAATGTAATTTAAGCAAGAGAAGAATTTATCTTCTTAATTGAAAAAGCAAGCGTCCATCTTTCAGCTCTCATTAGTTAAGTCTACTACAGCAACATCATGTTTTGAATTCTGACTTTGCTTAATTACAACTGCGGGTAATTCTCCATTGCTTGTGGTTAGCATAAAATATTGATATGTATGACCTACAGAAATTCAAAGCCTTAAAATAAACCTTATGAAATCTATTCTCATCTTATTTTAAAGTACTCCAGTATACTCTGCTCATTGCCCTAAGTACTTGCAAGATCAGGAATTGTAATTTCCTGTTACAGAAGAAAAAAATAATGTGGCCATACTAACCTTCACAACATGGATTTGTGCTTAGGAGATTGAGTTAGAAATAATCTTAGTTTCCAAACACAGCGGTAAAAGTGGTTGCATGTACACTACAGGCCCACAATTCCCACACCAATTTGTCTTCCTACAATCACTGTTTCTTAGTGTTAACACTGTTTTTCTCTCTTCTTTTGTAGTGTAAAACACCTACTCTAAAAGTGAGAATTGATTTATTAGCACTCCTTTTAAGTAGATCTAATGCACAAAGGCGTATCTCGAGCATCTCTCTACTCCTGTGAAAGAGCAAAGTAACTCTGCAGCCTATTCATCTTTTTCTATACTTAAACTCATTTGCATGAGCAGTGATGTTAGAGATGCTGCTCCTATCTGGGACAGATGCTAGACCCAAGAAACAGCTACTGAATACAGACATCTTTTTTGCAAAGGAGACAGACCACTCCAATTTACTTCAAATATAACTGATGCATGGCAGAATGAGAAGCACTAGTTCACTCATGTAGAACAATTAATTTCCTTACACGTAACCGGGTAGGAACACTTGACAGTAGTAAGCATCTAATAGCAGACACTGAAAAAGGATCTTCTTATGTGACAGGGGAAAGGCAAAAGTAGGGCACAAAAGCAAACGAGAAAATGACATGTCTGGCTGAAATCCACACCCCTACTTTTCCCATTAGTACAATGTTTATTTCCATTACAGATTTACTATTGCAAATCAGTGAAGGCCATAATTCTACCAGACACAAAACATTATAAATATATTTTTTTTTCTCATTTGCTTCTTTTGAGAGGTCTAAACTTCACTTCCAAACTCTATTTGATTCATACTTAAGTGAACCATATTCTATATGTAAACTATATGCAAAACAATGCTTCAGTAGTCAGCACTATGTATTCTACTGAGAAGAAACAGATCGCTTTATCTATGCATCCAGTTCTTCATTATGAAGATTCTAAAGTCTTCTTTACTATTTACTTAGACATTAAAGAAATGCAGTAGTCTATTGCCACAATGCATTCCCATAAATAATATCAGTATCCAAATATTATTAGTTTTTCTTATTTAAATGCAACCAAAAAGTTTAAATTTCCTGTGAGTTCAGTGGACTGGCTGGAATCATAGTTAGAATTGTAGAACTGGTTAGAATTGTAGAAGGCTTAGGGTTGGAAGGGACCATAAAGATCATCTAGTTCCAACTCCCCTGCCATGGACAGGGGCACCTTCCACTAGACCAGGTTGCTCAAAGCCCCATCCAACCTGGCCTTGAACACTGCCAGGGATGGGGCATCCACAGCTTCCTTGGGCAACTCATTCCAGTGCTTTTGAGCAAAGAATGTCTTCCTAACATCTAATCCCTGCTGTCTTCCCTTTCCCATTGCCTCTTGTCCTGTCACCACCTGCCCATATCAAAAGTCTCCCTCCCTTCTTTTTGTAAGACCCTTTAAGGTATTGGAAAACCACAATGAGATCTCCCCAAAGCTGTCTCTTCTCCACACTGAACAATCTCAACTCTCTCAGCCTGTCTTGATAGAATTCATAGAACTTGACCTGCTATAAAGTTCCCTCTGTTTAAGCAGTGGGTGGAAATCATGGTTAGGTCTGGCTCTCTCATAGCAAATTCTAATCTGATAGTATTCCAGGTGAGTAGGATGCTCAGATTCAGCTTCCTCAACTCTGGAACAGCCTTTCAAGCCTCCTAAGTACCACAGTTAATTGAATACATTTCTCCTAGAAAACATGGCTATATCAGACATGCTGACTTATCATTAATTTTTTAAAGAACAAGTTGGTAATAGACAGAAAGAACTCAGCTTCAGCAATGGAATTTCTAAAACACACAAAAATGCTGTTCTCCTGAAAAACAAAAATGTGAAAAAAAGTAAAAAATGGTAAAAAGAAAATGGAAAAAAACCCCTGAGGTTGGGGGGCAAAGTAAGCTCCTTAAGGAAACAACAGCCTCCTGAATATAATTTTACTTCTAATGAACTTTATGTTCATCCAGAGGCTAGTTCACTTTCCCCTTTCATATCACATTTCTGGGCAAAAGCAGCCTTCTTTGTCCAGAAAGCATGATCCTTTTAAAATGTTCTTACTTCTGCTCTTTCAGTGGCAGTTCTTCTTGCTCTAATGCTCCTGTCAATTGCTACTGGATTTCTGGCCAGAGAGCTGCTCAGAGCAAATGGCCCTGCCTAGAGAACACCCACACTTTTCCCAAAGGGAATCAATGTCAATAGTACTGTTTTCCTCTCTCACATCTTCCCATACTGGGCAATAGTTCACTCATTACAAAGTTAACTCTCACAGTCTTAGCAACAATCATATTCAAAATAAGAATGAAAGACGGACACACACATGGAAAAAACCACCACAAAACGCCAAGGACTTCAGGTGGCACCTTAGCCATTATCTGGTCAGAATGTAGCACAACAAAATATGCTTCTTGAACCAGTGAGCACAGCCAATTTTAAGAGGTGATTCAACCCCAAGGAGTGTTTCTGTGAGAACAGCACCTCATAGCTCAGCATTTACTGTATTTTAATGGCATTTATCAGTTTACAAGTAACAAAGCATGCCACTCTCAGGCTGTCACCATGAGATCCAGAAAGCTTGCTTCTTTCTCACATTTTCCCCAGCAATCTTGATCCAGCTTGTACACAGCCAAGGGACAACTATGGCAAGAATCATTTCTCTGGACTACTGCCCTCATCAGTAAATGTAGACAAGTAGTAACCATCTTCAATGAAAAGAATGATTTGATTGATAATATTTAGAAATCTTATACATATATTAGAACATATCTGCAATCTATTCCAAATTCTCCAAATTCCTGGCAGATACAAACTCCAGGTGCATGTTTGAAGAGAAATGTCTTTACACACTATTTGAAGGTGAGTAAAACCCAACAGGCAGCACAAGCAGCAGCCCCAAAGGTTAATGTGAGTATTTGAGAATGTTCCTCTGTAATCACTGTAAAGCACTGAGTTCTAGAGGGACTGGCCATTTTCAGTTTCTAGAAATCCACCTTGAATAAAGGACAGTTTTAATTCAATTAAGAATGATGTGACTTAAGCAACATTAAAAAACTGATACATATTTTTGGGCATAAAATTCAGTAAAAATTTGTCACCAGCTGGGGTCACGTCACCATACGACCGATAGTAGAGCATCCAGGACAGTGGTATCAGGATGGATGCTGCCACAGTCTGTGAGAAGCTGGCAGATGGGAGACAGGCAGAAAATAAGGAGAGGCAATACAGTCAAGCAGCTGCATCACACTTAGACTGTGCAGCTCAACTAAAGAGGTAGGCTACAACCACCTTCACCTGCTGAGTAAATCCAGGCTATATGAGGATACAAATTACTACACCCCAACTGTGTTTTTTTAATGTCTGCTAGTATTAGTGGTTTAATTACTTTTTCATATTTTTTAAAAACTACACAAACACAACAAAAAGCCCTTACCTCTTCACCATAAATAAACACTTCATTTGTAATATTTACAGGTAAACTATCATCTCTGTTAGCAGGGAATTAAGCTTTGGCAGCT
This sequence comes from Ptilonorhynchus violaceus, assembly GCA_013397565.1. Lineage (NCBI taxonomy): Eukaryota > Metazoa > Chordata > Aves > Passeriformes > Ptilonorhynchidae > Ptilonorhynchus > Ptilonorhynchus violaceus. Next base: position 396,621 of record VZRJ01005455.1, read on the forward strand.
AATCATTCTGACTGCACAAAAAGAACCTCTACTTTTCATAATATTTTAGGTAGTCAGAAGTTAAATTCTAGATTACCTAATCAAACACCTGCATTTTGCAGCACTTTGCTGTGTAATTAAAGGTGCAGCACTGAGCCATAGTGTTCAAGGTCAACAACTAAAACATCAATCATGTAAGTAATAAGCTCTGGCTGACTTTCCTAAAACCATTCTTCATCACTAAAGTGTTTTTAAACAGATCAAGAAGATGGTTAGGTTATGAAATAGTTGTATTTCCCACTGTCAGACCTTTTCAGAAGTTTTAATTAGAATATAAGCTTCAGACACCGCAGCATAGCATGCCTGTTAAGACTCATATAGGTGTAATCAGGAGTGGTGCTCAATTATGAACATGCTGTAAAATTATTTTGCCTGGGTATTCCTCCCAAGCTAGATAGTTCCCCTCATACTCTAAATATTCATTAACCATATCTTAATAATGTGCAGAATTGTGTACTGTAGATATACTTTATCATGTTCCATTTGGCTGTAATTTAAGCATATATTTAACTACTAAGAATGTAATTGATGTTATCTAAGTCAACTGGTCTACTTGAAAAGCTGAGAATTTCCCGTGGAAAGGCTGAAGGCTGGTACCAGCCCACAGAGTGCAGAAGCAGTTGTGCTCTAAGGCTAGTACAGGTCACTGGGACGATTAAAGATTTGCTTGTGGAAGGACCTTGTGGTACCTGGAGAGAAAGAAACAGTTTCACACCTGCATCTTGCTGAGGGGTGGATACAATCAATCTTTCTTAGGCAAGGCTTTGTCCCACTCATATAGTGGCATTTTACCTGAGTAACTAAGCTAGAATGGCCCATTGAACTAGATGACCTTTAAAGATTTCTTTCAAACCAAACTATTCTACGATTCTATTACTTTATAATTTGGTCCAAAACTGCCTTTCTGCAATTCAGCACATTACAGAAAAGCAACCCGAAAGTTTCCTGAATATTTGACTATGTTCTTTCTTCATTCAAACATCCAAAATGACCTCAGAGGAGTTACACTTCTCATTTTAGCGGTTTAAAAATGGAGAATAACATCAGACGTGCATTGATAATAGAATTATGGAAAATGTAAGTATCTCCCTTTTTGAACATTGCAAAAATGTTCACAGTATTTTTTCATAGCAATGCCACAAAGGAATAATTAAACTCATTTATGTTTACAGAGCATTTTGAGACATATGAATTCAGTTTTAACAACTTTTAAGGAACATAAAATTTCCTTCCAGACTGCAAAATTCCAGGAAGAAAATATGTCTGTCCTTCTGACTCCATTTCTAAACAGTTCTTTCTATTTGACTATGCCAAATGTAAAAAAGAAAAAAAAAAGAAAAGAAGAAAAAAAAGAGTATAATAAAAGCAAGAACTACTCAAAAGCAGCTGCAATGGTTCACTGTTTCATAGAGTGTTGGGTGAAAAATAAATGGTAGAAAGAAGGAAAGAAGAGTGGATAAAGTGTTTCAAAGATGAAGAAATTAATGCTTTGTAGTATGTATGTGCAGCGTGAACCTGTTCTACAGTTATGGTTGCTCTGAAGAGGAAAAAAGGACATTTTTCCTTAAGGGTTAAGGAAAAAATCTTATCTAATTAGTATAAATATCAGCCCCTCCAAATGAGGAAAAAACAAACAAACCATCTGAAACACAGTGGCTTTTACACACACAGATATCACAAGATATCATATGCATAATATCTTTAAAAGGAGATCTGCTGGATCTGCACCCTTCTCCCACTAAAGCTTCCTGATGGAACTGTGTGACTTTCTGCAAAATAGTGCCACGTTTTGTTAAGTATCTTTCTGCAAACTACAAAACTAAAGGGTTAAGCTTATAAAAGAATCAAAACTTGTGCCTATGTGATCTAACTCTCTGTCATATCAACACTTGAACATCATTCCGTAAAGGCCATATATATCTGCCTATAGATCTATTTAATGAATCCTATACAGAACTACAAAGTCTTTTAGTTTCAAAGTAATGGGGAGAAGGTGGTCTTTGCATTAGAGCAGAGGCTAAGTACTGTCTTTGTGGTGGTGGCTGAGCCCGCAGCCAAAGAGGCTGCGAGGGTAGGGCCAGTCACAGAGGTGATTAAAGTCTAAACTCTCTCCCTAGGTGGTAGTGACAGGGAGGGTCTCCCCCATCCAGGCCCTGTAATGGTATATTCCCTTGTTTGGTTTGTCCCTCTTAATTGTCAATCTATGTTCCTTATATGGTTCAGTTCTAGCAAGTTCTCCCTCACTCGGTGCCTCATTGGCCTTGTTCCCCTGCTCCTCCCCTCACCTACCCTAATTGGTTCTATGTATTGTAGTCCCGCCTTTTCTCCTCCCTCTTACCCTCATGTTATTGGTCCCTGGTGTTCTCTCCGCCCCTGTTTGGTTTAGTATATAACCTTGTGCACCGCTGTGCTCTTCTGCCCTGATCCTTGGATGCATGAAGTAAGCGTATTGCTATCTCAGAAGAGCCTCCTCCCAAGTCTTTACTCCCGGCTTAAGGCGTGGGGTGTGTGAGTGCCTGCGCTTCCATCTGCACTGCGAAGGCACGGCACTGGACCTTTCCCACCAGTGCCGCACACCACGCCGAGGCACCGCCGGACACAGGGCTGCTCTCGGGAAGGCTGCGGCATTCCACCATCGCTAGCCGCGCACCGCAACATGTCTTAATTCCTCATACGGCAGTACATACACCGGTTATGTTGCAAGTGATACTTGCAACCATCCTGATACCATCCTGAATTTGCAAATGATTTCAGATCCTTGAGCCCTGTATCACTTTTTTTAGTCTGCAGCATTTATTTTAGGGTCTCATTTCCCTTCTGAAAATGGTGTTTCAAACAACTGCTCACAGTATAGCTGAATTTCTCAGAAAATTATACCTTATGTATTATATTAGCATGGTTCTAGTATCTGAGCACACATCACACAAAACCCTTTCAAAGACTAGACTAGAGGTCATTAAGACCAAACCCATTACCCATCAAACATTACTTGCTTCCCTTTATTGCCTAATTTCAGCCAAGTGCTGCTTCTTAACTATGCAAATTATTCTCATTTATATGTTTATAAGTTATAGCTGTCTACTGTTATATAAAATGGATATTTCAACGTATAAAGTGCATAAGCCATATGTGTGTTGAACTCTGCATTCTCAGAAATCTACACACTCAGAAATGGAATAAAGAATTTTAAATACAAGCCAAGAATTTAAAGGAAAAATATTTTCTCATAAGCAGTGCTTTTCTATCCTTTTCAGGTAAGAAAATGATCAATGCATGTTCATATTTTTCAGTGCAGAAAAATATTGACTGCAACAATCCACTAGAAACCGTAACTTTTAGCAAGAGAATACAGACATACACTTTAACATATTTACACTGATATATATTTAGAAAGCATTGATTTTTCTCCTTGTGCCTTGAGCAGAAGTGAAATTTGCATGTCTGCATTTAACAAGAGTAACTTCAACTTGCACAGTGTTTTGACATCCCATACATCTCTGTCTGCGTGCTACCACCATTTGACTGATAGGAAGAGTGATTGCTTTTCAAATGTATCAGCATGACAAACAAAGAACCAAAACCAATGTGTACTCTACAGAAATAGTGACTTTAAGAATCCTAACATCATACTACAGTAAGAGTTACCCAACCCAGGTAAGGGAGATCTGAAGACTACAACCTAGCAGAAGATACCACTCAGGCTGAGCCTGATTTGATGTCTGACATGCTATTATTTAATAATATATCATGCCAGACTAATATCTGTTTGTCTTCTGGCTACACTGCAATCACAGTAGTCTGATTACATTATCTTTGAGGACCTGAGTAAAAAGCTGGGGTTTGTTTCTTGTATTGCTAATGTAATAACAAACACTGCTCTGCTCATGCCCTGAAGAGTCTGACTTCTATTAAGACAGAGAAGAAAAAAGAAAATAAGGAATGATTAGTTATAAGAATTATTTATGTCTCAAAAAAAAATTAACCGGACAAATAATACTGTATGCATACTGTGTTGTAAATGAATGATATATGGAGCCAATTACAAGTTTCCCTACAAATATGTAGTTCTAGTTACTTGCAGATACTGATCTTCAAAGGCATTTGGAAAACAGAGTGACCTTGAGGACAGTCACTGAGTTCTGTTATTACTGCACTGAAAAAAACCCCACCTTGTTTTTACAGAGGTGTTATTTCACAACAAAAATTCTTGAGCGTGCCCCTGTTTGACAATATTATTTTGTTTTAAAAAAGACTTTGTCTAAAGAGCCTAGCATATTAAAAATTGTAATAAAATCTTCCATGTATTTTGTTTCAGTAGAAAATGGAGCCGGTGCAGGGTATTTCACTTTGTAGGATGGAAGAAGTGAGTCACATTTATGGAACTGCAGTCCGTCTCTGAATTACATGTATTTGACTCGGCCATCACTTGCAGACAGAAAAGTAAAGTTTTTCCAATAGTAAATCTTAGAGTAATAGCTTTAGTTAGCTGGTACTGTGGGACTAAACTTCTTCAGTAGCTCATCAGCCACAGTTTAGTCCAGTCAAGATAAATTAAGGTCAGAGGTTTGGGTACAGCTGCCTTTAGCTGATGAGTTCAGGGATAAGCAGTGCAGGCTGTCTATTGCTGTCACAGACCACAAAAATGTGCAGAACTGCATGTTTTTCTTCAGTGTATATGGATGAACTTAACACAAAAGCTTTCTCTTCACCCCTTCCCCATCAATTTTGTTTTGCAGAAGTTTGTCTATTCTAAATTTTTAAGCATATATTGGTATTCTAATGTATTATTGAAATAGCTTTTGCCAGACCTACCTGTGGAGTGCTTACTTTTCTTAAACATTTCTTTGCTATGCTTTGATATCTGCTTCACCTGCTGTGCCTGCAGTCATGCAGGGTATGTTCTGCAGTTGATTCATCCCATATTCTCATTTGAGATGTTACCAAAACTTCATCAGCTGGGATACGGTTTTGCAAATGGAGAACAGAATAAGGTAGCTAATGGGACAATGTTCAGGGATGGACATGGACAATGACAAATGGAAATACAATGGAAGGAGTAATAAAGATTGGGAGGCAAAGTTGTGGACGAAAAGGGAAAGAAAAAGCAGAATGTTTGGGGACACAGGGCAGTTATAAAAGAATTCTAGAAGTAGAACATTAGGTCACGTTCTGTGGAAAAGGGAGTAAGGTAAACAGATAATGGTAGAAAGTGGAGAACAGAAAAACGGAAGAAGGGAAAGAAAAAAAAAACAAACAGGAAGCCATAGTGAGCTTTTTAATATTTTAGAACATGTTCACCCCAGTCAGTAATTTCCAGATGTAACAGTGAAAAAATAACTTTGCCTATTTAAATAATAAAGGATTTTTAAATCTCAGGATGAGAAAGCAAAATCACCTTTTCTTTGAATTTTTAACTCTGCTTTCATCTTCTTACAGGCAAATACATTAGTTAACTTCAATTGATGGAGTCCATTTCACCAAAGGTAGGTAGGCAGGGCCATGGAGATTCTCCCCCCAAAATTATCTTTGCTTTTTAGATGCAAAAAATTTGTTTCATTCACAAGAAAAAACATTCAAGACAGTTCTCAAAATTCATCAGTCACATAGAACTATGTGGTACTAACTGGAAATTCAAACAATAGATTAAAAAAAAACAAGTTCATGAAAACTGTAATGGAATTTGAGAATTGCTTGCAATACTTTTGTTGTGCTTTGAAATGTCAGCATGCTTATTTTAAATAATAAAATCAAGCAAAATATAAAAAACTGGTTCCTACCGGCACGTTTCATTAGGTAGATATTTATTCCTTTTTCAATCAGTCATGGGAAGCAGCTATCAAGTTGTTTAAAGATACTCCAAAGATACTCAAAAGTATTAGAACCAGACAACTGAATAGCAGAGCAATATCTTCTGGTAAGGTATTCAAGTTGGTAAAAAAAAAAAAAGGCAAAAATAGAAAGTCCAAGAATATGGCAAAGCAGCCTATTTTTGGGTACCTACTTATAAAAACCTGACTAGTAATCATATTCTGAACAATCTAAAATAAACATGCACAGATAATTCTGGAAGATTCAAACAGTCAGAGAAGTGCTGTCCTACAGGATTAAATAAAATTCTGCAGCTGCCATCATTTATATGGAGCTAGTACAAGCATTTCAAGATTCAGGCATAGAAATGAAATGTGCAGCAACACTTTGAACATAAAAGCTCAGTACACAAACAGAGTGTGGAATGAAAACATACCATTTGTAAAAAGACAATCCTATTTTATCCTAATAGGTTTCATATGCTTTTTAAATTCAAGTGGACATACAAGAAGAGAAAAATAACTGAATATCTTAAGAGAGCTTGCCAAAATCAACACTCAGTCAGCAATCCAGAAGATAATTTTTAAATAAATGCTTACTCAGGTTTTACAAATCAGCATTTATATTCAGAAAAATGCAAAATATAGTGGGCATCAGCATCAGCAAAGAGTTTAGCTTACCACAGACCATATGGGAGGATGTCCCCATAGACTGTGTATCTTGTACTCACATGGCATCTGCAGTACATAGCAACACTTTATCTGATGTAATAACACTCTCTGCTCTTAGCCTTTCTAAGTTATAAAACAAATGATTAAGTGATTTCACCATAAGCAGCCTCATGTAACACCGACAGGATGGGACGAAAATAAGGAGTTATCATTCCACATGTCAGGCACCTTGTAAGTCAATATATTAAGAGTTACAGCCTAAGTTTATCCTTTTTTTAAGAAGACCATATCGCTTTTAAAAAGAAATTATAACTAGCAAATTGAGTGGAGGCTCTTAGAGCTCTTTAGTTCCTTTCAATGCTTATGCCAGTAGATCAATAAATTCAATGAAAATATAACAAAATCAATGTAAACCTCAGTTATCAAGAAAGTGCCATCATGCTTTGAAATTATTTTATTAGGTAGAATGTAGTAATGTAACCAGCACCATTCATAGCAGCAGGCTACAAATTCTGAATCACCAGTCTGGATTTACCCAAAGAAACAGAGACAGAAAAATAAACCTATCCACTATTTCATGAGAGTCTTCATCACAGGAGAAAAAAATAATAAGAAAAGATGCACTAGAAGTTTTTCTGCTTTATCAAGTAAGTGTTTTCTGACATGTGGTATTCCCTAACAAAAAGAGTCTATCCAGCTCTTACCTTGTCCTGTTCTGTGCTAAAAGCACGGAGCAGGAAATGCTCCACTGAAGTTATAAAACAAGCAATATAATAAAAATGTCTTCAGAGTGCCAAGTCTTGTAAGAACTCCCTTAAACACTCTGCATCCAAAATGGTAGCTCTACTGACAGTTAGTCCAAGACAGGACCCCATTAGAGATTAGTTTTAAAAATTTCTGCAGTGATGTCATGTTCTCACACAACAGCATTTAATCAATTACATTAGTCTCATTTTATTACAACATCAAATTTAGTATACTGTTGCCTTAACATTCTTCACTGATGTGTGAAGACCACTTGACCAAACTGTGTTCATCAAATACTAGAAATCATTTTTGAGAATTATAAAACATGGATTATCCAGAAAACCAGAAAGTCATATTTCATACTGCTTTTCATTAAATACTTTTATCCTTAAAGGCTTTGACTCTCTAATCATATCCCTTAACACATAAAATGCATCTCCAGGTAATCTAATCCTGTTTAAACAGGATTTTAAAATCTGAAATCCTTTCAGATTTTTCTCAACATCTGTAAAAGTTGTGTTCTCTTTTGGCCTCAGATAGAGATAACCTTAGAACATAGTAGATTTTTTCACCCCCAGATTTGCCTTTGATTAATATTCTGAAAATCAGAATTCTTTCCTCTGTAATGAATATCTACCTAACGGATTATTTGGAATTGTTTGTTTAGAGCAAAAGAAAAACTGCACTGGTTATAAAAGAGATCCTCTAATTTTATGCAGCTGAATTTCCTCAAACCTGCCTATTAAGTTGACTGCTGAGGAGATTAAAGAGTTTAAGGATTCATCACTTGAGAAGTTCCAATAACCTCAACTGGGTTATGGGTCCTAAGCACCCTACACAAAAGTTATATAATCTTCAAACATCTGTAGGTAAGTGGTCAGCCCTAAGCAGGGCTTCAGAAGAATTCTCTTTCAATTCAAGCCCTAACATTCCACCTGAACTTCAATTCATGTACCAGAATGATTTTTGGATATTTTCTTAAAAAGGGCTAAAAAGAAGGAAGATGTTTTCATGTTTGAAAGCACGGTATGTTACATACATGCCGCAGATCGTCCAATATCACGATCATTCCAGAACTAATCATCAGTAATGAAAAAGTAACACATTTTCTTCAGTAAAACAACTGCTAAGTCAGTTGATATCTAAAAGTGTCAAATAAAATCTTTAAATAACATGTCTTAGTTTAATTATCTGTCAAGTCATGCCAAATGAAACACACCCAGGCAACAAATGTGATTATAATGAAATGGGAGGGCCACTCTTTTCCCATTACAACCACTGATATAGATCTCTCACCCTCATTCTCAGTGTAAACTTAGGTCTTTTTGGTCTAAACTCATAAGTTGTTACTTAAAAGATGTAAATTTATGGCTTAGTTTTTTGGCATTGCCTTTAATTTTGAACAGAATTCTCTACATCTTTCTTTCCTACTTGGAGGTTTTTATAAGCCCTCTTCCCTATAACTCCTATTTCCATCTGTGACTGTTTCCTTCCAGCTTTGCTCTCAAAGGAGGATAAAAAGTTTCAGAGATGAGGCTGGGAGGCAGAATACTAAGCTTTGCAGGGATGTGCTAATGTTTTTCCGTAACACTGTCACTGTTGTATGTGAACAAGATCATGCAGAATGAACCAGCAACACTGGCCTTTAGCTGGAGGTAGAACAGAAACTCTTGGTTAAAGAGTAGGAAGAACAGAAAAAGAAAGAACAAGTAACAAAGATAGAGAAGAGAGAACTGAGTAAACCTGTGCCAGGAAAACTTAATCATTCAGATTTTTTCAACAACCGGGGATGGATATCAAGCTTCTACTAATCTTTGTCACCAGGTGACATTTGTTTGCAAGGTCCAGTGAAGGACGATGCAATCAGGAGTCTTTTCTCCTATTTACTGGTAGCCCAAGGAAAGGTGGATTTTACAGTTTCTGTTTGATATCGAGGTAATTAATGTTGATTCCAGGAAACGTTGTTTCTCCCTACAAGGGCTTGTTTATAACAGCTGTGTTTAAACCTCCCTGACTTGTGCGGGGACAGGGGAGTTATCTATGTACAGCTGCAGGCATTGACTACACAACCTCCAAGTAACTCTCCATGATAATTCTAAACTAAGAGAAAATCATAGAATCATAGCATGTTAAGGATTGGAAGGGAACTTAAAGATCATCTAATCCCAAACCCCTGTCATGGACAGTGACACCTTTCACTAGACCAGGCCTTACCCAATCTGGCCTTGAACACTGCCAGAACCTCCCTGGGAAACCTGTTACAGTATCTCACCACACTCAAAGCAAATAATTTCTTCCTGATACGTAGCCTAAATTTCTTTTCTTTCAGTTTGTACCCATTATTCCTTGTCCTATTACTACAGACACATCAACACAAAACAATCAGTGGAAGAGCTGCCACACTTGCTTTGGTACTGTTGGAAGCTGGGATTAACCAATCCATTCCATTTCACTCAACAATAATCAAGGGCCCAGGAGGTACAGCATGGTGAGGACAGGAAAGTATGTCAACGGAAAGCAGTGAGACACATCAACATAGGGAACGGTTTCAATGAAAAGAGACTCCTACTCTTCTGCTTGTATTTTTACCTCATCACCTGAATTTCCATGCAGACTGGCTCTGAGCTGTAATGCTCTTGTTCTGCATAGGCAGTAAGCTGAATTCCAACCTATGTCAGCAGGACATAATGCTGCCTGTGGAGTTGCACAAGCCAGCTCAAATACTGGAGGCAGTATTGCTGCACTATAGAAGTGTTCTGCCACAGCTAATTAGACCAACCACTGTATCATGGTGTGGGAACATTCCCTAGGAGAGTTCCTGAGATCTGACACTACATTTCTCTCAGATTTTAATTTCCAAGGTGGTGTATCTTTTGTTGAACTTAGACTGCCTGATGGCCTTTGAAATATTTTGGATGCTGGGCTTTCCCATCTGAACTGACTCAGAACACCCAAACCCATCAATTTGTTTCTGGGAAGACCCTGGCTACTATCACAGACTCTTGATCTCTTATTGAGCAAGTTTCAGGCTATTTTGTGAAGCACTCATAGTTATCAGCAAACACGATTGCCAGCTTCTGTTCCAGGCAGATGCCCAAATCACAACATATTCCAATAATGAACCCTGAATGATGTGGAACTATGGGAGCTGAATCTTAAAAAAACCTTGTCGTTGTAATGCAAGCTTATTTCACTTGCAGTGATTTCCCACATCTTCCTACTCTATGTTATACCAAGAAATCTCTACTGTTTGAAACACCCAGCAGCCCAATAGTTTCATAAACAGTTACAGAAACAGTACCTGCTATTCCTGAAACAGAACAGACAGTTATTACTCATATCCTTCACCTGGAGGCTTCCTCTACATTCTCCAAATATTTCACCTTCAAAAACTATGCTTTCACACTTTGATTTACAAGTGATACTCTGGTTCTCTGAGGAGCATTTTACACTGCAGGGTGGATGAATTTACCAGTTCATATTCCACTAATGTCTACCCTGACATGAGGAACTTCTTTAATAAGTTTTCAATAGATCTGAAAATAGATTTGAATTTTAAGTCTCCTGAAATATATAAGGAGATAAGCCTCTCTTACCATGCATACTTTCCCTCTGTGCATTCAATTTTTGCTCTTCATCTAGATACTATCCTAAAATATCAAATATTTGGTTAGGAGATCAACATTATCGTGTTTATGCCCAAGCCTGCTTTAAATTTATAATCAGTCATAACAGTTCAGGTTTTTTTCTTCACACTGAGCTAGCTACCCCTCAAGAATCCTGAACCGTAAAAATCTATTGCAGGGATACACAATCTCTGTTGAATAGAAATAATGAAAAATAAGACTAAAATGTTCTAGAATGTAATCACAACTACAAGGTCATGCAATTATTTCCCTAAGGAAAATATGGGCTTCTCCTATAATGACATACTACCTTCTTAAGACACTGGTATGCTAATATATTTTTCTGAGACTGGAAGGATTGACATGTGTGTTCACCTTTAGAGAATTTTGGCATGAAAGCAGCTTAAAGCTAGAGAAATGGTTGTTAGTGCTTGAGAAGGAAAAATTGCATTATATTAATCATTGTAAGCTTGCCTTTCTCATTTAATCTGTGTTGTTTCTGTGCAATACTAGTTTAGCAATATTATACAGCAAAACAAGAGGCTCCTGCAAAACTTTTCATATCCTAAAAGGAATGGAAAAATACCTGTTTCCATACAGCCTTAGTTACTACAGAAGAAATGCTGACCCCACTGACTTACTGTCTGCTTTTTAAATAACCCTCTTCTATTTGGATTCAGTTTCTGAATGACAGGCTCCAGTTTATCACAAACTGCTTGCCAGACGCTTCTTCCAAGATTTCAACAGGCATTAAGATATATTAGCAGGACAACAGACCTGGAGTGCCTGACTTGATCAAGTTATGCTGAAACTTTGACACCTGTCTTTGTTCTTCCTCACTCTCTTCACTTTTTCATACACAGCCACCAACCCAAATAACATCCAGTCAATGCCCAGTATGCTTCTGTCGAAGTTTTTCCATACACAGTCTTTCAGTTTCTGAGCAGCTCTGCACTGTTGTTGCTCCAGACAGACAGCAATGCTTATGTTATATGTAACCAGCAGAAATGAAAACCAGGTATTGAACGTAATTACTATTTCCTTTGAATTGTGAACATGAACATTAATTTGAATGAATGAATGTTCAGCTTTAATCTACTATACAGCTGCTGATGCAACAATTATTTTCAAAAATCAGAGAAACAATGCATATACAAATATTTCCAGAAACTGAAAAATGTTAAATAGCAATAAAGTGGCAAGTAGCTCACGACTTCAGCAGGCAGATTTACACTGCTGTTAAATCTCTCTTGATAGTATTAAACAGGGCCATGATTCAAAGTTTTTGAACACATGCTGTACTTATTTCTATGGAAACAAAAAGTTTGCTTTCATTTAGAGCTGCACACCAAGCAAGCCTTACAAAATCCATATAATCTATTTTAGAAAGTGCCCAATTCTCAAAGTCACTTATCACGTCACACCAGAAGTGCTTTCATACGTCCAACCTACAGACCTCACCAGCTAAACTCCACAATGAATGAAAGGAAAAGAAATAGCTTGCAGCATTTTCTTGGACACTAAACAGCCAGTCGCCAAGGGGGTGAATAAGGACTCTGGATTCATAAGACTGACCCCTGAAAAAGCTCTCATCCATGTACACAATCACCAGCCCCGTGAAATGTATGTGCACACATACACACAATTACAGGCAGAGCACCACAATCAGGAACACACCAGTGAATGAATGGATTGTTCTCACATACCAGGATCACTGCTCTTAAGTCTCTCTTTTAAGAAGAAAAGTAACATATCATCATATTAAAAAAAGGTATGCACCACTCCCATTATGCATTATTCAGAGAAATACTTCTGTTTGAGTGTATTTTGAAGGAACATTTAGAAGTGACCCCCCCCCCAGTGAAAAACCTTTCACTCTTCCTTGAAATGAAGTGGGATCATTTTCAGATGACATCAAAAAACTGTCTGCATGTGCAAAGGAATGAAAACAATTTTAAAATCATGCACAGACAAAAATAGAAAAAAAAAATACTTCACACACATGCATGAGTATTTTTCTGCTGAAATTATCTGCTGCACATTCTTTGTCGCAATTGCCTGGTTTTGCATATATACCTAATGAAATTCTATACATAGGTTATAGAATAATAAAAAATTCTATTTGTGGTTCTTTTAGTGTAATAATTATATTCATGCAACTGCAGCTTTTCATTTCAATATGGCCATACCTTCTCCAAATTTGATTCTACATACTGTAATATCTTCTTAACTTCCTGCTTCCACATCTTCAAATAGATAAACTGGTATAGAGCACCTTTATGTTCAGATGAAACCTGCCAAATAATACTCGAGTGGAGTTTGCTTCTTTATCTGTCTCATTTACTGCTAGGAAATGAATTTGTAGTGGAAACAAACTGTGATGGACAGTTCTTCGTTTTCATTCTTCATTGCAGTTATGAGCATTCTTGAGAAGGAATCTGTTGAAAAGTGGATATTGCTCCTTCCTTGAGGAAGGCACTGAGCCTTCAAACACGAAAAAGGTCAAGCCAAGGAACAACATAACAATGCAGAGCTGGAAACATGCAACTCATTTGAAAATGTGAAGAAAAGATTGCAAGGAACAGATAATCAAGCCTCAGAGCTTATGGGACCCTTTTTTTTTTTTTTTTTTCCCAATGAGCCCCACAGGATGGTGCTAAATCAGGAGGTCACTGTTATCTGGAAACAAGGATCAACTCTGGGAATGCATTTCTTTACAACTCTTTCATATTTCTACTGCCTTTCCTAAGATCTTTGAATTTTCTTAGGAAGCTAACTAATCTAGTTCTATTCTAATAAAACCTAAAGGTAATTTACTTATTTACTTGTTTATTTAAAAGCCTTTTGGCTTCTTTTGAAGAACTCCTTATAAGGGAAATTTTACATCTGCCTTACAGGTCTGGCTGACTTGGGGTGCCATGAACTAAAAAGTTCTCAAATCAGGAAAGCTTCAGAAGTTTCTGGCAAAAAGAAACAAACAAAACCAACACCACAGAAAACAACCAATAACAGAATCAAGTTGTACCTAGTCTGTTGGTCTTGCAACTTCATGAGTTTGGCTATCAATTCAAGAACTCAACCCTACCTAGCTTTTACTTCAGAGTGCTGTCAGACAATCATCTACCAGAAGGTATAAGGAGTGCCTCATGAATAACAAAGTCAGATTCAATCCAGCTATTTGAAACAAGGACAGCCAAGCACACAGCATCAATCACCTCTCTGGAGCCCCAGCCCCATTAGTCTCAACACTGTCAATGTGGTCTCAAACTGTGACATTGCTTTGGAAGTGCTCAAGGGGAAGTTGGATGGGGCTTTGTGCAACTTGGGCTAGTGGAAGGTGTCCCTGCCCATGGCAGGGGGGTTGGAACTCGATGACATTTAATGTCGCTTCCAACCCAAACCATTCCATGATTCCATGAATACTCCTCGAGTATTTTTTACTCTTACTTATCCTTTACTTAAATCTAACTTTTACAAATGTTTTTTTGAAGCTTATGCTTTTCAAGTTAGTCTGAAGTTGATCCTTTCTAATTTTAACATGGCACACTGAATAACATAGACTAATTTCAGGGCAATGTTCCTGCTTATTGTCATGACAGAAGTATACCCAGACCAGCAGCAATTTCTGGAGCAACACACACAAGAAGGTGGGCAGCTGCAGAGGACCAGGGTGTGGAGAAACTGTCCAGCAGTGCAGGGAATACTCTAAATTTTGCTTCTCTACTTGCAACTTTTTTTATAGCTGTGCCAATCACCAAATCCATTCCAGGTAACATCTTTTCCCTGAGAGCTATCCCTCTCTGAAGTCTTTACAGAAGCTTAGATGTGTCATGAGAATCCTCTCATACTTCTTTTTCTGTTTTATTCATGCCAGTGTTCAACAGATGGAAAATACCAAAAGCTGATTAAGGTAAGCAGTCGCTAAAGGGTATTCAGCTCACTGCACTAACCAAAAAGAATTAAAGTGTCATTTTTTGAGTCACAATTTACAATAGAAACTTCTTCCGTATCTCAATTGTGCTGCATTTTTGAAAGGCAGGCCAGCTAATATGAAAAGTATTTCTTTAATAATGTTGGATTTAATTGCATAAAGTAAAGAAAAGTGCATTTCACACTCTTAAATTATGGATTACAGTCTTTACTTCAGCAGAGCTATGAGATCATACAGTGCATTAAATGTTAATTAGGATATTTTCTTTCAGATTCTCCATAGATTTAAGGATATGGGAATGAATTCTGCAGAACAACTTGGGGCAAATCTCTCTTCCCTTTTATCTAGGATAAAAATGACAGGTGTAGTAGCAGTGCACCTGAACACCATTTTTCTCAGAGTAGAAACTGCATAAAATTGAAATTGACTTACAAAAAAGTTCCCTGATTCAGAAAACACGTCAGGAAAATATTTGAAATAATGTACTAAACTGGATAACAGACTTTTAACTGCTTTAGAGAACTTTGCTTGCCATGATTATTTTATTTTCAAAAAGATTTCTTTTTTTTTTTGCAAAGCACAAAATGCATTTCCAATGGCTTAGCTGAAATCACATTATCTCAACGGAACTCTTCAGTAAACACAACTGCAAACTAAAGATGTGCAAGCATAATAATGTTTCTTGAAAATACCATTCATCCTTGCTCCAGACTCTTTTGTTTAAAGTAACAGAAGACAACATAAGAAAAAACATGGAGAAGATTCTAAATTAATACTGCATTATAGAGCTAGACCACTGATAAATCAGTTTAAGTAATGGTATGATAAATTTTTAAGCCTACTTATTAGAGGTTCTACACCTCACTTTTAAACATAGCTGAGCCATTCAGCAATAAACCTAACACAGTGATTCAAATATTTTGACTATGACTTTCAAATCTTTAAAAAACCAGCAGAGATAGAGAGATTGAAATTCTTTCTTCACTAGGTTTGGTGGGAAATGGAGGTATTTCAACAGGGCAAAATGGCACAAGGGGATGATATTATAATAGTCAGTTTCACTAAAAGCAATGCTGAAACATCATAGCCAAAACTCACACACTACACTGCTGGTAGAATTTATTTTTACATGTCCACCAGGTAACACATTATCTCAAAAGCCAGAGCTGAAAAAATAGGACATAGCTCATAAATCACTGTAACTGTCAATTAGTAATCAAAGCAGGAGAAGGGTCTTAATCACTTTAGGCCTTGGCAGTAGCAAGACAGCCATCACCTTGGATGATTAATGCAAATGACCAGGACTGATAAACTGATACTCTAAAAAAATCTAAAAATATGCATATCCGAAAATAAAATATACTACTCACGTGCTATTATTTTAAAAGCAAAAAGAGCCCATTCTCATCTCCCTGTACCTTCTCTAGAATTACAAATTATCTAACTAATGTTAATGAGATCAGTCTAATGAGATTTTATAATGGATTTTTATCTGTACTGTTGCAATGGTATTTCAAGGAATTTATTTCTTGCACAGACAATTGTTTTTGATGGTTTCTACAAAGATGCTTTAAATTTTGAAGTCATGTTTTTTGTAAGATTTTTAAAGTGAAACTAAGTATAAGCTTACATGCCTGATTATTTGGGAGTAAATATAATCCAAGCAATAACAATACCCAAACGTTCCACCTGTCAAAAATAATACAATCTAAAAGCTATAATTAAGCACCTAACAGCCTTAGGTAGAGCACCACTCCCAGATTCAGAACCCCCAAGAATAATGAATAGTCCTATAAATGAAGAAAAATAAAGGTGATAAAGTAAGCCTTAATGAAAAAAAGAGAAGAATACTTGTTGATTATTCACAGAAAATGTGGACTTTATATTTTCCTATAGTCAGAAACTTGTGGTTTTTTTCTGCTTAAGCCATCAATGCTTCTTCACTGTAGTACTTTATTACTGTGGTATGTTTCCCTGACAAAAAATGACGACTTTTTTTTTTTTTTAATCATTAGCTGTCTGCCTTTGAATTACCTTGTATATCTTTACAGTGACTTTGTAAGGTCTTCACATTGTTGTATTCTCTTGCCTGTAACTGAGCTCCGTATTTACTAATTCATCTTTATTTGCAGCTGGCAGATGCAAAGATGTTAGCTACACTCAGGAGACACTGACATGTGATTTCTTGAAATGTAGAGGAGTTACAATTTTCCTTTTAGCAAATTATTCCATGTTTCATTTTCAAGAAATGTGAGGCCCAAGGCAAAATGAGATTATTAGACTAACTTACTTGCTTTCAAAATAAGGACTTAATAATCAACATGCAGCTTTTTTCTTCTAACAACCTTACCTAGCTAGGTTTAGTTTGTGTAGCTTCTGGTTAAAACAAAAGCAGAATGCAAGGGAACAGAATAAACTCAGCCGTTTCATTTTGAGTCCTGCCTTGGACTTACAAGCTGACAGAGCTGTGAAGAAGATCCTTCTGGTTGAGGATGAAGCTGCAAAGAGGAATGGAGTGAATGTGAGGCTTCTTTGTGAGCCACTGATGGTGAGGGATAACAGTGGCATTTAGCCAGGTTAGTTCAAGACTCACATGGACTAATTAAAAAATATGCCAAGCAGGGAATGTTCTTTCTGCTGATTCACATTTCATGCAGAAGGTCAATTACACGTTGCCATGTCAAAACTGAAAGGTGTTGCTCAGTCAAGCAAAATCATATACCTGGACTTCAAGCCCCTGACAAAGACATGCTCCCCACTGAACCCATTGTTTGTAATCCTTATTCAGTGCTGTTGTGCGGGATGGGGCATAAGATGAGCTATTGTATTGCTCAAAAACATGCAAAAATATACCAGGTTCAGGGTAAAAACTATTTTAAATATTTAATTTTATTGACATAAACAAGAACTTCAGTCAGTGGTGGTATGATATAATCCCCCTTCCTTAGAAAGAAAATTATGAGTTCTTCTGAAATAGAGGGCTTTTGAGTCAGGCACATGCATGTAACAGTACTCTGCCCTGAAGTACATGCACAGGAATAATCCTTTAGAGACTGAAATTCGAAAAATCAAGCTAACTAGTAAAATTTGTCTCCAAAGTCTGAGGTGCCAAACCAAGCAGTGTACACTTGATACAATACCTTTTCGTCCAATATTCCAAATTTTCTTCATACTTACAGCAGATAATACTGCTAGGAAAAAACCTAATAGCTCCTGTCTATTCTGCTTGAACTCACTACCTGCAGGTTGGCCTCAAAAGCCAAAACTGCATTTATGTATTTGGGGTTGAATACATGTAACCAAGTGCAGCAACAATGCACAAACAAAATAAAGCTCAGTTGTCAGAAAGTATTGACAACTGCCAAATACTCTTTAACAAACAGATACCATCATCTAAATACACAGAAACACATAGCAATTTGGGGCATAATTATTTCTGGGCTTAATAATTCAGTGTATTATAGTCTCAGTGTCTTGTAGTAATTTCTAAGAACCTGGATTGTTAAAAATGCAAGAAAAAAATTGTTTGAAACTAAATAAAAGATCATCAAAGGAAAAATAGACTATTAAGTTACCAAATTATTATTCTCTTATTTTCTGTTTATA
Organism: Ptilonorhynchus violaceus; assembly: GCA_013397565.1. Classification (NCBI taxonomy): domain Eukaryota; kingdom Metazoa; phylum Chordata; class Aves; order Passeriformes; family Ptilonorhynchidae; genus Ptilonorhynchus; species Ptilonorhynchus violaceus. The sequence continues at coordinate 415,049 of VZRJ01005455.1, forward strand.
AACATTGACAAAATGCAGGTATCCAACATGGACAATGATAAATAGCAGAGCCTGAAGAAAAGAAGCAGGAACAAATCCCTCTGCTAGCTGGTGAGATCCTTCAAGCACATTGGTATAAGTCGACTGATGTCACCTTACTGCTCTCCTCAGTTACTCACTAGGAGCCTGTTGCTGTATTTTTTTTATTCAGCAGAGCTAAATAATTCATCAGGGCACAGCATTTTGTGAGCAGGCCAGACTGCAGGCATCAGGCCAAGACCAAGGTCGCCATGGAGACCTACATGCAGCTTCATCCCTGCTCCCTCCCTTGCAGAGAGAGCCTATGAAAAGCGGCATCAGCTGAGCAGCCGTGCTCATTTCAGCAGTGAACAATAGGTATAATAAAAGAAGGGGAAAAAAATAAAAAAGAAGAAGCAAAATAAGGATATAAAAGCATCTGCTGTAACTGCATTAAAAGACTTAAATGACAAATGAGTCATTAAGCAGTTCCTATTTGGACTGCCACAACTATTATTTTACATGAAAGAAGTACTAACTCCCCCACTATTAGGAAGAGCTATTGCTGTTCTTCAAACAAACAGATTATGCCATACATTGCAGATGGAAAATTATTAAAGACAGATTTTCTGCAGAACTCATTTTTGTTACTAAAATAGAGTTGGAGGGGTAAAATGAAGGTCTAACACAGATATAAGATTTATTCCTCAGATTTCTCTTACCTTCTTTTGTATAGTTTCTGTCAAATACTGATTTTCAGAGTTCTCTCATCACTCTTTAAAAACAGGCATATTTATTATTAAACACAAAAAAATAGCAGTCTAAAATGGAAAAAAAAATTACATCAAAGAGGAAAAATGCTTTTGAACTGTGTTTATTGAAGAGTTGTTTTATTTCTCACTAAATGTTTTTCATTAACAAGAAATCAGCATTTTTGTATGCTTTATGAATAAAAAAAATGAAAATATATTCTGATGTATTTATAATAGATCAGCTTAACTTCATAACTGGTATTTCTTCCATTTTTTCATGCTGTGTACTGCTGTTCCTTGACTATCTTGTTTTCCAGGCACCTGTTATTAAACAGTACCGTATTTTATTATCCAAATCCACTTCTTAAGCAAGAGACTGGTCATGTTTTTATTAGCTATATAAAGTATAAACCTTAAAAAACTGTATTCTGCAGCATCCTAAAGTTCTTGATTCTTTTTTTCCTCACTTCTAAGCCTGTTTATTCCAGAAACCATATAAAACCACTCCCTCTAGCACATTCCCACATCCTCAAACTTACACATTTATTGGAAAAAGTGATTCTCTGGAATGCTGACATCACACTAATACAGTATAGTACTATATATATAGCCTTTGCAAGCCACAGTGAGCTTTCTATAGGTGATAATGGGAAAATTTACAGTATGAGACCACAAGTACATAAGTGACAGGACCACATGACTTCTGTGTGGTAACCCTGAAAAGAAGAGTATCTCTGACTGCTTGCCCTGGAAGGTTTTATAGAGCCCCCCACTGTCTCCCATACACACTCCTGTTAGGGCTGCAGAACCGTCTATTTAGCATGGACCAATCCCTTTAATTTTTTTCTCTATAACTGTCAAGCCCACCTTCTGCTTAGTCTCAATGCTTGCTAGCAATATTCCTGTCTATCACTTCTCCTTATAGATTTTTGGTTTACTAAAAACTGTAGTCAAAGTACAGGAGAACTGAGTGAAAATAATAAACCTCTTATGATTTTCAATACTCCCACAGAGATTCTCCACATTCAAATTAAAGTTCTTGAACAGAAGTTCCACTACATTTTGCAACAGTGTCCCTTGTGGCCATTGCATGTATGTAAGCCATACAGAATTTGAGACCAAATTCTCCTGAGGTAAAGCTGATAGGTAAGAATTGGAAATTAGTGCCATTCTTGAAAAAATCTGAGGAGATAAAAGTCAGGCAACCCCTGATGTCAGAACCACCAGGCCTAATTTAAATCCCAGTCCACCCACCAAAAGCCACTCTATCAACATATTTCTTTTGTCTTTGCTGTCTAACTATTAAGGAGGTGAAAGAGCTAAAAAAATCTTTTCATGTTACAGAGAAGATTTTTTTTTTCAGAGTAATGTATTGGCATGAAACAATTCAGAAATCTGACTCTTATTATTGCTTATTTTCTGGACAGAAGGCATGTGGGACATCTTTTCACCATTTCATCACACCAAAACCAAGATTTCCCTTGCCTTGAAAGAGACTATTAAATCACAAAAAAAATCTCTGCTGATGCTCTGACGCACTTCAGACAGAAAATTAGAACAATTTGCTCAATTTGCTCAATTATGAAATGCTAAAAAAAACCCTAAGTTTAAAGCCTTGCGGCTCAGGTAGGGATAGCATGATCTGTTGCTGGAAGACCAAAGGCCTCTATAGGAGGAGGGCAGACCTCTGAGGGGAGTTTTCATTCTCAATGATCTAACTGCAGCCTTCTAAGCCAGCTGGCCATTACATTTATTTTCCATTGGATTTGACAGGTCTGGTTTGCTTCCAAGGCTGCACAGAGAACAGCCTGAGTATCACGGATCTGAAGACCTCATTATGAACGTGTAAAAAACCCAGATATGGTAACACAAACACCAGCAAGTGTTGGACAGCTGAGGAAACGTGTTGACGATTTTGATGCCCACACCGATTTAAATGGACTAGAAGAGATTTAATTTTGAATTGCAGAATATTCTGAGTTGAAAGGGACACACAAGGATCATTGAGTCAAACTCTTAAGTGAATGGCCCATACAGGGGTGGACCCCACAACCTTGGTGTTATTAGCACCATGCTCTAACCAACTGAGCTAATCTATTCCAGAAACAGGCCTTTTATCCTCTCCTGAAAATACACAGCTTGTAAAAAAAAAGGTTGTTATTCATCTGCCTTAGATTTATCTATTGTTTCATTAATACTGCACTTACACCCCTGTAAATCCTTGCAGTTATTGATGTTAGTAAATCTATTTTTTTAAAAACTGTTACTTGTAAAAATAAAAAAGTATAATAGCTTAATTTGATTTATTTCTAAAACGTGCAAAGAAAAGGCATAAATGAGAGCCTGTTGACACATTTTTCCTTTAGAACACAGCATAAGTGGACATGGGAAAAAATACAGAAAGAAAAATTACCATGAAAATTTGCTAGAAAACATTCTTACAGATAGATTCAGCGACTGCTGGGGGTGCCATAGAAACAAAGGGAATAAAGAAAAATTACATTTCCTGAAATACAGCTTCCTCTTATGTTATCATGATCATGTGGGACATAGAAGACATAGGAAATGGTTTCTTTGGACTTAGTTTTCAGCTACCGGCCTGCTCTTCCAACCTTCTCTGCACAGGAGTCCTACAGCAGACATAAATGTTATTTACAGAACTCAAGATTCTTTTAAGGGCAGAAGAGGGTAAAGAAATAGTTATTTACATGAGGTGCATTAAATTTCACCTTGTCCCAAAGCAATTGCTTCTTTCTTCTTTACACTTTTAGGGGAAAGGAAAGATGGGGTAGAATGTACGAAAAGTGAGCCACTGGCTGTGTGGGGCTCAGCTGCTGCGCTGGGTTAAGCCAAGACAATTGCTTAACAAAATGGTAGGCTGACTAGCAAAATGAAATATAGCAAAAAAGCTTTTAAAGTCAGGAAAGGATCTCCCCTAGATCTCTGTCCAAAACGAGTGAAGTGATGTAGGTTTGGATCTACTCATGCACATACTAATTTTCTGTATTTGGATATGGGGATTTCAGGGTCAGGCATAGCAGTGTATGGTTGGTGTTGGGAGCCCTTTCAAATATCTGTACCTACCAGGCACAGCAGGTAGAATCAGTAACACTTTCAGGATATCTGTTTCTCTCTGTACTATAGGTCAGATACACCTTGCATATCACAAGCAGTATCACAGATCTATAAGTCGCTATAGTGACATGAGCATCTCACATATTTTAAAAGAAACACTTCATTTGGCCCTTGGCTAAAGAAAGGAGCTAATGCCAATGGAGTGGCAGTGGTGCAATGTATCTCACACTCTCCTCATCCACATGCAAAGGAACTGCAAATAATTTGTTCCTGAGAATAATTTAAAGTTGGTGCAGAAACCATGTTCTCATTTTATACCGTGAGAAAATATAAACAAAATATTTCTAGTGATCTGGTATATATCTAGCTGGTGGATATAGATAAGTTAAACATATTGATAATAATTTGCCACACTTATAAGTAGCTTAAATTTAGGTACTACCTTGAAAATTGCCAGACATCTTACTGAAAGGATTCTTAATTAGGTTTCCCCATCTCAAATCGCTGTGTTGCCTCACTTGATATTTTCTTGCATTTTAACATTTTCTAAATAAAATAAAAGAAATAAGTCTTAATGACTTGAAGCTAACTTTGCTAAACACACATGAAACATTTCTGGAAAATTATCAGTCACATTATCATCCTGCAAGAAATACTCCCCTGACTTACAGTTACCCCATAATCTGCAGTGTTCAACCTACAGCATTGATGTTAGTAAGAGCTAATCCCCCAAGCAAAGAGCACAGAGCAAAGCAACATGAAGCACTCTAGCTGCTGACAAGGGATTCACAGGTTCAGACATAACCCCTCCCACTTGAACTGAAAGCTTTGTAACAGAAGTGCCCCAGGTGAAATCACAGGCACACACAGGTCAGAGTAAAATTCCTGTTAATTTCAGTCAGGACACAATTTCACCGTAGGAATTTCATTGTCATTAGTCTCACTGTATTTTTAATATCCTTTCTTCTACTTAGAATAAAGAAATTATGTTAAAAAGCAGAGAGAAAGCACCACATATGATATGATAATATCTATATATACACAAAGAACAAGAGAGGATCTGAAGAACTGAAATCCAGTAACTCTGACTTCACTTTTGGAACAGATATTACAAATGCTTTCTATAGCCTCATTTACAAACTTTAAAACTATATGCAGCATAGAACAGCCAGAGTAACTTAAACACATTGAGAAAAAAGAAAAACAAAACCAGCAACACTGTATGTATTGCTGATATGACAGGCGGTAAATTTTACACAATGAACATTTTATTTATCTTGGTTTCAAATCAGTTAATGCTGCATCACATAACAGTTCCACCTACAAGGTCAGACATTAGAAAAGTTGCTCATAGGGATTAAGAACTGGCTTACGAAACAAGAATGGACGGTGTCAGATCAAGAGAAAACATTTGACTTGTGTAGGAGTAATAAGCCCAGTAGACATCAATACCTTGATTTTGTTTACACAGTTTATACTGAAGGCAGTGTTTCACAGGCTATCAGAGCAGGCTAATAATATCAATGACAAAAAGTCACTCTGGGCTTTCTCCTTTCAAGATGCTGACTGGTCTAGCTTCCCTAAACACAGTTCTCAATAGCATGCTTTCCCAGATCAAGGCTAAAGTCCTCTGCTGTGTACCAGGCCAAGGTTTATAAAGAGAAATGGAAAGGAATAAAGCAGAGGAAGACTCTAAGCACTACTCTGAATGTGGTCTTAAAGGCTAATAATGCTACATCATTGCTAGTACAGGAGTTCAGCAGGCTGTTAGCACATAAAACAAGTTGATCATCCCAGCTCAGTTCCCAAAAATATAGAAGAGATCAATTCTCAGTCAATTCTTCCGTGACAGTCTTGGGAAATACCAAACAGTGATGAGCCTTAGAAAGCTCTCTTGACTTACCTCACCTTCAGCAGAGGAGACTCCAGGAACTGGTTCCTTCTTTTCCCCGAATTGCATCCCAGATATGAGTCATGTCTCTGCATACAACTGTCCACATGCCCCAAAGGGGCCTTTGGTTTTCTCACCAAAGGGGGACACATCTTCCAGCAAAATTCCACCCACTCTGAGACCTTACCCGGAGATACAGACCAGACTGAGGCAACAGCGTAACATTTGCGTCATCCACAATCTACACCCTTAATGGAAGTTGTGATGTGGTACTGCAAACATGGAAACCACAGGGAAATGTTTCACCAGAACAACTGTGTAGGTCATGATCAGAGGTAACGACATTTCTGCTTCAGCTGATTTTATTCTTTCACCTCCATACTTGGGTGCTACTTCTATCCTTATCTCTCTTTGTGAGACTACACCAGAAGAGCTTTCCCAAAACTGAAAGCCACATTATCCATTGCTTTTCTGACATATTACAGTCTGTTTCTATTTCTTTTCAAAATTCGTGACTTGCTGTCTCCTTTATACCCAAGAAATGTTTTCTGAATTGTAGGGCAGAAATGAGGTGGATGATTTAAAATACACTCTCACCATAAATATATATATGGTTAAAATGATGTTAAATTCCCCACATGCATTCTTGAACAAGTAGAATCCCTATTGACAGGTTTTCCAGAGACCATCCTCTTATTTTCAACTCCTCATTCATGACATGAATTCAATCAGTATGGTAGTTTTGAAGTTTAAGTTTATATTGTTAGGCAGTCAACTGTCTATAGTGTTGTGTCATCTCCTTTCAACCAATATTCATAGAGTATGTATCAATCACTAGTATTTCTCACATGAAAATATCATCTAAGCAGTCAGCTACTAAGCAGTCCTATCTGTTTAAATTTCATGTATCTCAATCAAAGTGAAACAAAATAAAACAACAAAATAAAAGAAAAAGGACCTCATTACATAGGAGAAGGGAGGATTTATATTATCGAAATACTCATTTAGATAATGAGTAATTATTATTATTTAGATAATAAAAAAAATTTAAAAGTTCATTTTTATTACTTAAATACTATTATATAAATTAAACTCCTTAGTTCACAAATTAATGTTAGTTTATGACTAAAAGTACATGTCACTACTGATAGTGGTATTTTAATATGCTGCTTTTGAAGGTCTAATCCAGAGCCTCTGTGACACTGGTCCTACCTCACTACAACTCTATTTGTCTCTCACAGATGCTACAAAATACCAAATCAAAAGTACAAAATCACACACTTAGTTTAAAAGCAGTAAAATCAGTGTTTTCCTTTTCCTATTGGAGAAATTGCAATACCTATAAAAATAAAAGCTAAATTTCAGGAGAACTACCCAGTCCCTCCACCTACAAACAATTAGGGTCTAAGCCGTAGAATCAAACAGGCTTCTCCTGCCCAAGTGATGCACAAGGTCAGCCAGTTAGCCACTGTTAAACAGCTTAAAGGTGTTATGCAAATTGTGTAAAGTTAACAGTCATCATATAATGAAAAACAGTGTTTGTCAGCAGTTAGAAGTACTTTGACCTTTTCAACTGACAAGCTGTAACAGGAGCAAAACCAGCAGCAATTACAATTTTGAAGACAATCAAAACTGAAAAGAGGTATGAAGCAAGCACTGTGACTAGTGTTAGCTTTCATGCTGAACTTCTAGAAAGTTTCTTGAAGACTTGGCTTAATGTACAAAATGAAAATATTCTGTTTCTTCTTAAACTGTGAATTTCTCATTCTTGTTTCAAAAAGAAAAAAAGAAAGAAAAATGTGAATCCAAGAGCTCAAAAAGAAGAAGACAACCAAAAATATTCTAAAATATTTTTTCTATGATTTTCAAACAAGGTTGGTTGGTTCCAAAGGCTTTATTTACAATTTTCAGCATTGAATTAAACGTTGTTGGAAAAAAGAGACATTCACACATGGTGACTGAAAAGTGTAAATGACAAAAAGCAATGAAGCAGAGAACTGTATGGATGCAAAATAGCCCACATTTTCAGTCTAAAAATGATGCCTAAAGATTTTTTATTTCATATATTTTTCATATACTTGTAGCTTTATAAACTGTTAATACATGGTTACATAGCTTCTAGTACTTTTCCTGCCCTTTCTTGCCCCATTGTAGAACAATAAGCTAACCCTTCTAACACATTCCTGAAATTCTGTTTAGTCTTATTCTCAAGAAGAGGAATTTTAGCAAGGACACTCTGTTTTGCACTAGAACTTAGAAGACATAACAAGAAATAGGGCAAAGAAGCCTCCAGAACAATTCCAAGGGGTAGACTGAAGGGTGGGTTACTGGGGCAACTGATCTCCTATTGGATACACCTGCTAGCTAAACTTATCAATTAACCTTATAAAAGTTGTAGCAATCTGATTCCACACGTGTTTTGTGGAATTACCTATGTTTTGTGCACCTGAAAGTTTTCATTAAAGAATTGCCTTTTATCTTACCACTTTAGCACTATTGCAAGGTTTTTCCTTTGTTTTCGGGCAACAATACAACAGCTACAGAGTTCTTGAGGTAGACAGACTAATGCAGAAGAATAAACATTACAGTCCACAGCTGCCAGTAGAGCCATCAGCCTTTCTGAATGAGGAAATTACTGTTAGACAGAATATAGAACAAGGAAGGAATCCAGGCCATTACTGCTGATGAGCGAAGTTATACATTGTAAGCCCATTCATTAAATAGTTAGATCCCATCTCAAAAAAAGTTAACTTTTTCTCCACTACATGAGCCCACTACTATTCTTTTTGGAAAGTGATTCAAGAATACCACCCCTCTAAGGATTTTAAACATTCTTCTAACTACAAGATTCAGCTAATGCATAGGTAGTGTATCTCTACTTTTTGTACTGATTTCATCACTTTTATAGAAGTTAAGCCTATGGATTTTCACACCAACATTTATCTTACATATTTAATAAATATTTATATTAAATATATATTATAATGTATTTATGTAAATTCCCAGCCTGGAGAAGAGAGGGCTTTGGGGACCTTCTAGCAGCCATCCAATACCTAAAGGGACCTACAAGAAATCTGGAGAGGGACTTTTAACAAAAGCATGTCCTGATACAACAAAGACTTTAAACTGAAGGAGGGCAGGTTTAGATTAGATCTTAGGAAGAAATTTTTCACTCTACCAGTGGTGCCACTGTACCACTCACATGGATTGCCGAGAGAAGATGTAGATGTCTCACTCCTGAAACTTTCCAAGGCCAGGTTGGAATGACTTTGAGCAACCTGGTCTAGTGGAAGGTGTCCCTGCTCATGGCAGAGGGTTTGGAACTAGATGATCTTAAAAGTCCGTTCCAACCCAAACCATTCTAACATTCTAGGATATACATACTTTTAATTTATTCAGTTAAAATGTTTAGTAATTCAGTGCTTTTTAAACAGCTTGGAGTAAAACCCTGTATGCAATGAAACTAATGGCACAATCTCACCAATTCCACGAAGTTAGAGTCTCATCAAAGTTTCCCGATGAAGACCAGATATTTTATTAGGCTAATAAGTACATAAGTAAACAAATAAAAGTTACATAAAAGAAAATAAATTAAATATGGGTGAATTCCCTTTCTTCTTCCTGTCTCTAGTTTCTTCTTAACACTGAAACATAGATAGTATATGAGCTCCAAAAAAAGAAACCATGGAGCAAAAGTATACTTAAACTCTCCATTTCTTTATAACTCTGAAGGCTGTTGACTTCTTTCAACAACACTGAATTCTTTGTTTCAAACTTTAAATAGTAACCAATTTTTTTTATTAGATACTTCACCAAACACCATTACACAATTTTCAACCATACATTTAGCTATTTTATTTCTAAAAACAAGTTAACATCGATAAAGCTCTTAGACAGCAGGACATTTAAAGTTAAAAGTCCCTGTCTCCTTTTCTAGCTATCAGGATAAAGCTAACCGGCATGATGAATTTCTCTATTGTATTACTGGAGATGGGACTTGTGAAAAGCTGTAATTGCTTTAGGCTTCCTGGTCCTTTATCACTCATAACTTTTACAAAACATCACAGAATGTATTGTTCTAATATTTTAAAAGCTTTGTTTCACCTTAAGAACCATTTCCTCTGCTGCTGAAAATTTAGATAAGGAAGCAAATATTCACAAAGACATTAAGAAACTCCCAACTTTTAATGAAACAGAATCTTTAAGAAAGAACATATTTCTATAGAATCTAAATATTTTGGTCCAAATTAAATTGACATCACCTCGTCAGAAAGATCTTGCATGTAGAAAAATTCTGTAATATCTCAGTGGAAAAGGCATGTAAGCAACTCATCTATGAAGAACAATAATTATATCTTTATCTGACTGCTGGGACAAAGAGTGAATTATCTTGGCAGTCAGGTAAAATGATGGAATTAATTCGCAAAGCATCTAAAATACTGGTTTTTTCCCTAAACGAGCCTGTGAGTGCAAAACAATAGAGTAGAGCTAAATATTACAAAAGAAGCTCTTCTGGATTAAAAGATTGCAGATACATCATTCTTTCTTCCCAAATGAAGACTTAAAAATCAACAGCAGATCTAGTCTCTTAATTACATGATAGCAGAAAGCTCATTTAAATAGTACATCAGGTAGCATACTCAGGTATTTCAAATTTTGGATTTATAAATTAAGTAAATAGGAAATCTTATGAATACAAGGTGGCCAATTACACTCTTAATCTGACACAGTTAATATTACAGTTTTGAAGACATAAAGTAAGTAGTATAAATAAATCAATGAAATTACATACCTGCCTATGATGAGATCTAAATTCTGGTATTAACATAGAAATGTAAATTTCTGTTGAATTAATCTATATTTTGCTTTACATAACAAAAGTACTTGAAAACACACATAATTATTCTTGAAGGCCTAGGGCTCTTACCCAAAGAAATTATTAAAATGTCATTTTCATTTTTATCCTCTTTGAGATTTTCCATCAGACAATCGTCATTTGGCAAGCTTATTCTTCTAAAATACATTTTCTAATCACTTAATTTTTATAAAAATGCTTTACATTCTCTTCTCTTCCCCCAAGGAAGGAAAGACACCCTTTAAAATATTTATGGTAAGACACCAAATAACAGTCAGAAGCACTAAGTTCATAAAACCTGCCATAAGTATTTGCTCTAAGTTAGGTAAAACATGGATTTAAACAGGCTCAGGCCTCATCTTGTTATGGCTGAAAGCAAAACTGTCTTGTTACCAGCAGAGAAATGTTGCGTTCTTTAAATCCCTAACTAAATACTTAGAATACACAAAATCTAAAGATGTAAGGTAATGCAAACCTCTTGCACTAAGGGATGAACATATTTAATAATGTGCAGGGCATCAGACTGACAGGATGAAAGTTGTAGTGCCGTAAGAATGGACTTCTGCTTTTGATTTTGTCAGGAGTACAGGTGTCTGGTGTGATGTGAGATGATCTACATTATCCAAGGGATGAGTATCATCAGACCTTCAGGAGGCCCATGATTTTCTGAAACAATATCTAGAGACCAAGCAAGTCAGACCACAGGGCCTAAACTGCACCAGGTCCCCTACACAAGTGTAATGAATCCCACCGTTGCAGAGGGAAGGGATTCAACCCCAAATTATGACATCAGAATGCCAGTGTCTAGCTGGAGGAGGCCCACATATATAGGTCTCAACACTCTCCACCATAAGTAAAAATTAGAAACAAGTTTTAGTTACCTAAATGGAAGTGACTGGTGTCATATTAGCTCGCTTAGGACACAGAGACCGGCTTCCTGTTGCTAGCCTAAAAAGAGGAAGCTTTCGTTGTTATTTCTGCCAGACTTGTGCACCTTCAAGGGCACCTTCAAAGGTGCTGGATACCCATATGTAACAACTGAATCACACTTCTTGTCAATACCAAGGGGAGAGTTCAGAAAAATGGGTCAAGTCACTCTGAAATACACATTAACTAGTTGGTTGAATTGGTACGTATTAACTGGTTGATTGGCTCTCTGTTTCATTGATTGCAGGCATCAGAATGTTATTAAGGAAACGTACAGAACATTTGAACACTTAAGTAATGTTCTCTCTAACTGAATCCCGTGCTCCATCTAACCCTGCAGCTTGCACACTTGCAGAAAAATATATCTCATGCAAATCATCCTTCACAAATCTCATCATCAGGATGCATATCAGCAAAGAAACTCAATCTTCCCACAAACTTGAGATCCTCATTTTGCAAGAGTTACATCATTTGCAAAGCATGGATATTGTGACCATTCATATTTGCCAGTGTCATAGACATTGCTAAGTATGTGAGTAAAGTGGAAAGAAGAAAGGTCATAAGGTGAACAGATGGTACAGGAACCTTGAGGAACAAGATTCAGCTTCCACTTCTATCATACTTAACATCACAGCAAATCCCATTTACCTCATCCTCTGCCCATTAATTTTTTAACATCCAGAGGTACTGATGAGCAGTATGTCTGCCTGTTAGTCTGCCTACTAAAAAACATTAAATGCCTGGAGCACTGCATCTTTTATTGTATTTCATCAAAATCCACAAATATTTAAATACAAAAAGAGAAGCTTAGGTTTTGTGATGACAAGGAAAAATGAATGTATGTGGAACAATTTACTTGTGTAAGGGTATATTCATTCAAAAACAGAACAGTTTTTAATTGTGCATTGTGTGATATTCACAATCTGATCCAAAATTGATTTAAGACTTTTACATTTATTTAAAACAATTTTGAGTATGTTTGGGTAACAAAAATTATTTCATTCACTTTCATTCTGAGAGAGACTGTGATACTCTCTATGTTCAGTCATCTAATGACAACCTTCACCTAATCCTAACAGTGTTGTCTACCAAGTTTTGGTACTCATATTTTAAAAGACCAAAACAAAACTAAAAAAAAAAAATAAAATCAAAACCAGTGTTTGAACTGTTATACAAATATTTTTCACCTTTTCTGCTCTGGTACTTTTTTTTTAACACATTCACTCCTAGAATGATTACACAGATGATTAAATTGAAATGCTGTATTTATATTTTACGATATTCCTCTACTACATTTTATGAGAAAAAGTGAAACAGTCCCAAGATAAGGGAATGATGAAGATATATTCCTGGCTCTTTTACATCACCTCTCTTCTATTGCTCTTGATACGTATTGGAAAAGGCTGAAAATACTCTTCAATTAGTTCAATGCACCTTTGTGCAAGCTACGTTACAAAGACGGATAAACTACGTGATCCATATGAAGATTCATGATGGAACTGGACACACAACCTGGATCTCCAGCCACCCAGCACAATGCCTCAGTCACTTACATCACATCCTTCTCCCTACATACTTAAAAATATATGCAATACAGAAAAATAGAATAAAGACCTCTCCAAAGCTGGCATTTCATGTACAAGTTATGAAGAACAGAAGTATCAGAGCTCAGCACTTCATAATCAATAAGGAAAACCAAAAAATGGAACACTGTCCTTGGTTGGTTTGGCTGGTTTTTTTTAAATTATTATTATTTCATTTTTGTAAATACATACAGTAATAAGAAAAAAAAGGCCTCACTTGCCAAGACCGAAACCATGCTGCAGTTAGCAATATAATTCTATTACTTCTCATAATAATAATACATTTTATTGTATGAAAGATCATTTCTTTCACTTGCAATTAAACATAAACCACGACACAGACAGATATAATCTGCCAATTTCTCTGCAAAGACAGTGGGTCAAAGCAATTTCCTAGAAGAGCATCACACAACTAATGTCTGAGGTAAAAAAGAAAAATGTGACAGGATCATCACCTTCAGATCTGGATGCCATACAAAAAGAAAGCAATTTCCTCTGTTGTACACTTTGTAAATATCCACCAATACATTTAAATTAAGTATCTTCCTCCCCATTCAAAGGGAGGCTTGTTTTTTTCTGTTTTACTATCTATGTTTCAAAGACATTGATAATTTTATTTCTGCCTTTCAGCTGATAATTTTCTGAGAAAGTAAGTCTTCCCCTTGCCAAAGTCTATTTCACACCTGTAAGTGAATTTATGATTACATCCCAGCAAAAATGAACAGTACCAATGAAATAAAACAACTTTTTCTCTACAATATCATGAGAAAAAACTACTAAAGACCAGATTTTCTGAGGTTAGAATTTCTTTTCAAGTTATCTATACAGCTTTGAAACCAGTTCAACTGTTTTGTAAAAGGGAAAAAATATGCGACACAGAATCTTCATGTACTACCAACATGTCACATGAGTGGAAAAATCTGATGAAAACTGATACAGATTTGTCTTACAGCAGTTATTTTTTCCCCCTAATTGTGGCATGATATGACAAGTACTGGTGAGTTAATACAATCAGAAGCTCAAAGAAGAGGGCATCAGTACCAGAGGGACATTCTTTCACGCAATCACAGGTCAGATTGGAAGGGACCACAGTGGGTCATGTGGTGCAACCTCGCTGCTCAAGTAGAGTCAACCTAGAGCTCATGGCACAGAATTGCATCCAGACGATTCTTGAATATTTCCAGTGAGGGAGACTCCACAACCTCTCTGGGCAACCTCTTCCAGTGTGCAGTCACCTGCACAGTAAAGAAGTTCTTCCTCATATTCAAGTGGAATTTCCTGTGTTCCAGTTTCTGTCACTGTCTTTTGTCCTATTGCTCAACACCACTGAGAAAAGCCTGACTCCAGTCTCTTGACACCCGCCCTTTAGACATTGATGAGATCCCCTCCCAGTCATCTCTTCTCAAGGCCGAACAGGCCCAGCTCCCTCAGCCCATCCTTGCGGGAAAGATGCTCTTGTACTGAACAGCCCAGAACTGGACACAGCACTGCGGATGTGGCCTCACCAGGGCTGTGTAGAGCAACAGGATCACCTCCCTCGACCTGCAGGCAATGGTCTTCCTAATGCACTCCAGGATACCACCGGCCTTCTTGGCCACAAGGACAAAGTGCTGGCTCATGGACAGCTTGTTGTCCACCAGGACCCCCACGTACTTCTTTGATGATCTGCTTTTCAGCAGGTCGGCCCCCAGCCTGTGCTGGTGCATGGGGTTATTCCTTCTCAGGTGCAGGACCCTGCACTTGCCTTTGTTTAGGGCAGAGAAGGTTCCTCTCTGCCCACTCTGCCCTTCTCTCCAGCCTGTCGAGGCCCTTCTGAAGGGCTGCACAGCTCTCTGGGGTATCGGCTGCTCCTCCCAGCTTTTTGTCATCAGGGAACTTGCTGAGGAGGCCTCTGCCCCTTCAGCCAAGCCATTGATGGATAATTAAACAATACTGGGCCCAGTACTGAACCTTGGGGGACACCACCAGTGACAGGCCTCCAACTAGACCCTGTGCCACTGGTTACAACCCTCTGGGATCTGCCACTCAGCCAGTTCTCAGTCCACCTCACTGTCCATTCATCCAATCCACACTTTCTGAGTTTGCCTATGAGGATGTTGTGAGAGACAATGTCAAAAGCCTTGCTGAAGCTGAGGTAGACAACATCCACTGCACTCTCTTCATCCATCCAGGTAGTTGTTTAATCATAGAAGTCAATTAGGTTGGTCAAGCATGATTTAACCTTAAGAGAATCCATGCTGACTACTGATAAGTTTTTTGCCATCCATGTGGATAGAGACAGCCTCCTTTCCAAAGCTCTGAGCCAACCGGAATAGAGGCAATGCTACCAAGAAGTAGCAACAGAGACACAAATCTACTTCCACCCTGGCCATACAGTGCAGTGCAGATGCTCTTTTAAGATGCACCCATAAGGAATTTTCTTCAATATTCTTTACATAGACATCTTCTACAAATACTCCATAACCCAACTGTCTCATTCCACACAGCTATTCCACACACAGCATTTCATATCATTATATGATTCATAATTAATACAGAAAGCAAAATCAGTCACAAAAAAAACTGTCAAATAATATACTTTATGTTTTTTTCACAGTGTAATAAAAACTGCTATTGTTCTAGAGAGAGAAAGCATCAAGTGACTTTAATGTTCTTCAGAGCACTGAAATCAACGCGATGTAAGTTTCCTCGCACCCTGAAGCCTTGATCTTGAAATTAACAGGAGCTTCTAAACATGGC
This sequence comes from Ptilonorhynchus violaceus, assembly GCA_013397565.1. Lineage (NCBI taxonomy): Eukaryota > Metazoa > Chordata > Aves > Passeriformes > Ptilonorhynchidae > Ptilonorhynchus > Ptilonorhynchus violaceus. The sequence goes on from VZRJ01005455.1 coordinate 430,868, forward strand.
AAAAACACCTGAACAAGCCCCTAAGTCAATTATGTGCTATAATACCTCAAAAGGTATGCTAGAAACATTACTATCACAGCTGAGTGCAGATAACTCCTCAGCTAGTATAAACCAGATGTTAATAAGCAAAGAAACATTGTACCAACAGTTTTGGTTAATAAGTAAAACTACAGAAATATTTTTTCCTTTATCTGTAATTTATGTCAAATTTAATTCACCACAGAAATAAATTGTTGCCATTTAATTGCTCTTAGTGTACATCAGAAATGCTTACAATGAATGATGATAAGCAGGAACATGAATGAACAGTTGCCAGGCAACCAATAAATAAAGGTTCCAAATAGTGTGACCTCTCTTTAAAGGATAAAGCTCTAATCATAATTATTTTTCAAATCCATTTCAGTGCCAACTAAAATCATGTTTGCAGCACTAATCTTGGCCTTCCTCATACAAAATGAAACCAAATCTGTCATTTGACATATCACAGATAACAAATTAAACAGACTCAACCTGCTCCTTCCGATTATGGTCAACAGCGTAGTTTGAGGATGGCGAATAGGTTAGACAATAAACTGGAATCCGAAACAGAGAGCTGAGAAGATTTAAGCATTTAAATAGGGTAATTAAAATATTTTTTTTAAGTTACATTTTTTCTTTAAGGATCTTCAAACAGTATCAACACAAAATCCTCCACTGTTTAACACCACAAAATGATCATTCGGTAAAGTAGAAGGATGAGACAGACTTTAAAATACTAAAACCAGATGCAGTTTGAAATGCTTTAAAATCTATGTAATACCACATTCTATCTTTATAAACTCTTACAACACAGTCTTGCTTAGTGCATAAGCAGAGCTGAGGTGCCTAGAGCAAGCACTGACCTTTTAGATGGATTCAAATAAAACTGACAAAGAGCAGCATAAATCTTAAACCAGTTAAAGAACACAGTATATCCACTTTGAAGAAACAATGAGTGGTTATGCAGGAGTTTTACGGTATGCCTTCCAAATAATGGAATAGGGAGAGCTTGGGCTTGTTCAAGGTTTACTGGTGGGCTAATAAATTTTGTATTTATTTTAGTAAGCACCCATTTCAGAAAACATTAGGAATACATGTTTTTGTAGGTTTATCTTGCACTACATAAGGTGATTACATAAACCTCTTTAACCATTTGATTTCTTTTCTTTAGTGGAATTGAGATTCACTAATAGCTGTGATGCTTAAACACTAAACTGTCAAAAATTTCCAACAGGAAAACAAGATGAACTATAATAATAAACAAATACATTTTGCACCGAAGGTATAACATACTATGTCCACCGTGAACATATAAGAACAGGCATCATCTTTCCAACCTATCTTTGAAAAAAATACAGGCAACAGAATCCAAGAACTTCCCTGCAATACTAGTAGCACAAAAAAAATCTCATACTATACAGTAGAAAATGCATTCTAACCACTAAGTAGTCTACACACGTATTTCTCCATATCAAATGAGAGCCAGTTCATTATATAGTAGGTATTCACCTTCTTTGATAGAAAAGTATTCTGTTGCCTACTATCAGACACATAATTTTCCAATTATTTTCCTTATCTAGATACATCTGCTCTTCAGAGACCTTTACAGGAGCTTTTCTTTGTATCTGTATTTCATCAATAAGCAAATAGGAAATACATCACATTATATCTATATTTTCCTTGACTAATATTTCACCCATTAATCACCTTCACCACCTGATTCAGTAACTCCTCTCCATCCTTCTAATAATTTCAGTTTGAACTCCTTGTTCTAGCAAAAGTCCAGTTCATTTAGTTGATATCTTATGCAAGAGTGAGATTCAGAATTTAAGTAATTGAGAATCATGCCTACTGACTGCAACTAAAAACATGCAGAAGATCCAGTAAATTCCTTTTAGGACACATGGCATTATCGATACCAAAAACACCTTAATTGCTTTTCCATAGTTTTCAGCTTGTATTTTAATGAATTATAAAAGTATTGTGTTGTGCGTAGAAAGCTCACAACCAAGCCCACTAGTTGAAAAGGGTATAAAGGTGATACTGGAGCATTTTTTCCCCTCCCAAATGTTTATTCCTTTTCAGTTACCAGCTGAAGAACGAAACTAGTCTGGTTTTAAGCCTAAAAGACTAAGAGTTTATGGAATAAAAGGTCATGCATTACCATTCAGCAGGAGCTGGAGGCTAATTGTAAAGTTTATTAACAATGAAAACAATGGGGTTCTCAGACACTTATTACCACGGAGGAAACTGATGGTATTTTTCTGAAGTTTGGATTTCACTGTGTTTTGTTCCACAATATGCAATTTAATTATCCCACTTTTGAAACGGGAGACAGCTATATTGTTTTAAAGAGCTCCTCACACTAAAATAAGAGTCATTTTAAGACCTCCCCTAGGGATTCAAGTCTACACATTTAGCATTACAAGGAGGAAAATAGAGCATAACTGCCAGCTTGAGGAGAGAAATGATGAAGCATGCTTTCTGGTGTTTCCCAAATCACAGATACACTCAATGAAACTAGGTACAATTCTAAAAACACTTTCCTTGACAGGGCTTAGGCAGATACTCAGCTGAGTAAAAGTAGGCAGTATAAGGTTCCGGAGACCAATCATATTCTAGATTTGTGCTGATCCTGTCTTCTGACCAAGGTATTCTTGTTTCAATAACCATTTTTCCCATAACAAAATGGTAACATTGGTTTTCAATTTTTTATATTGAATATTTAATAGTTAATTAAATATAAACATACTTATTATTCAAGTACATACAAAAACTAATGGACGATGTTGGGAAATAAAATTACAGAAAAATACCAGCTCAAACAGTGCAATATTGTTAGGTTTTAAAAAGTGTGTATATATGTGTGTATATATATATATACACATTAGATGGATAATACTTGTGAAAGACCATGTATAGACACTCCCAGTAACATGCAAAGCAGTTATCTTTGAGCAACACAAAATATTACTACTATAGTGAGGAACCCAGTAGGGGGAAGAAGGTAGTTTGTTGCTCTATCATTTTTTAGTAACAAATTATCTTCTATGTGTTCAATTCAGTTTTACATTTGAAATGTTCCATTAATAACTGTTATTCCAGTCACTATCTCACTGACGGACATCTCCCCCTGCTAGTGTACAGAAATAGTTGAAAATAGCAGAAAAACTCTACATTGATGACGTAGTCTTCCACTAATACACTTATTCAATGAAGTTATTGTTTTGGACCCATAGTTCAGCTCCGAAAAGAGGGAGCCAACAATGTAGTGTTAAGTTTTTCTCATGATGTCAGAAACAAAGTCTCACGACAATGCTACTGGTAATCAATGAACTTTGAAAATTAATGCTAAAATCTTCCTACACATCTGACTACATGATTCCTAAACTTCATCATGATTTCTTAACCTGTCAGTTACAGTCATCTCTCATGAAGCTTTACCACAAAGGTCTCACCAATACAGAGTGCAAGTGTGCCCCTCTCGTGTCCCATACTCCATGGTCTGAATCCTACTCTGCTGTGTCTATTACATGAAACACTGCATACATCAATACATTTCAGGATAGACAATTCAGCTACCATTAGAGGCTTGAGGAATTCCTCCATGCAGTTGTTCGGCTAAAAGAAATTTTACAGAGAGACAACCAAATTACAAGGAATAGAAACGTTCTGTTCATACAAGCATGTAAACTTCAGCTGTGTGTTTTACTTTTAAAAGGAAACATTATTATTTAATGTCTTTGAGCTACAGTAGTATCTCCTAAGAATTGCCCTGGTTCACAGCACTGAATCACACAAACCAAAAAAATTCAAGAAGACTACACACATTTTACTTTTCAGTCAGGAAGGTGGATTAAACAAGACAGAACAAGAGGAAATAAATCATCTCCACATTTTATAATGTTCAACAGGTATTATCTGTACTTTATTTAAAGACAAGAAAGAATGAAAAAAAAATCCACTTTCCAACCATCCTAAGCACTTTTTTCAGTGACATTTCATTCAACTATATGTACACCACTTCTTTCCTGAAGTTTATTTTGCGTATTTGTTCTTATTGTCATAAGAAATCTGTGTTATATTTTCACAATTTACTATGAAGTACAACTGCTTTATGCACTTGTGCTGACATGCAGAATTGCACAGCACAATACATATTTGCTGTTGCCAAGTCCTTTGCCTCAAATTTCCCATGCTTTTAGCCTTTGCTGTTCCCAGCAAAAAGAAAATTGAATTTTCAGCACTATCCAAACAATGTGAAGATGGCAATGGCTGTTCTGCAGCAAATCTCAGGTTCACTTAGTCCAGGACCATGTCACTAACTGTAGTCAAAGTCAGTGACCTAGGGAAAAGCCCCATATTAGGACAACTCTCAAATAATACAGCAATTCCATGGAACACTCTTCTGGCTCCCAGCAACGTGTAGCTCAAAGATTTAAATATGAAGAGACTGAAAGCACTGGCATATGACAACACTTTGTTTTCAGAAAGGCTGGAAAGAAGAGCAGGAGATGGCATATTTAAAAAAGGAGAAATATGTGCCCTCATCACACATACATGCCACTTCATTCTATCCAACAGTGTTTCTTGCTCCTGATATTGCCTTTGCCCTCAAAATGTGCTGCCTTCCATATGGAAGAGGTGGCAAAAATGAAAGTGTTTCCCTTCTTTCCTCAGAAAACCTCCTCCTGACTGGAGCTGGCCTCCTGTTCATATTCCACTTGACTAAACCAATCTTTTTCTCCTCCCACACTAGCTCCATCTGCTGCCCGTCTCTCCAGCAGAGCCAGATGCCAGCAAAGCAGACTGCTGTGGGAGGAGAAAGTTCTGTCGCTGGAATTTCATCCCTATACTCTGCAGGGGGCCAGCCTGTGAAGCCTGGGGAGGATACAAAGAGCAACTTCCTCTCTTCCACACTCCTTCCCCTGCTCATCAGTAAAGAAGGCAGCTGAGGACATAAGCGGAAGGATAAAACTTCCGTGTATGCTCTGAAATATGCAGCTTTAATTTCATATGGCAAAATTCTCACAATTGTACTCCAAACTTGAGCATGGTACACACCACATAAACATGTGAGAAGACATGAGTCCTGCTCCAAAGAGCTTACAATCAAACAGAAGCAGAGATGTGCATTTGTGATAGGGATCAAATGAGTGACTAGAGCACAGATGACAGAGAAAAAAAGACTCGGATTTACAATCAGGAGAGATTTTAATGATGGAGTAAAAAGACAATACTTTCTGGAGAGATGGAAGTCACAAGAAAGAAGCAATGGATGAGTGTTGTTCAGCTGAGAGAACTGCATGTGGTAAAGGAAACTGCCTGTAGAGAAGGAAAGAGTAGGATGAAAACAGACATGGAGAAAGAAAATGTAGGTTCTTTATACATTTGACATGATATTGCATGAGACAGAGGCAGAAGACGTAGACGTAAGAACTTTAGACAAAAAGGAAGACAGTCTAGGAACGGAAGAGCATCTGCATGAGCAATCTTGTTAGAGAAGGGAGCAAGAACGTGTGTCACTGAGTGAGAACAAGAGCTCATAAAACAAGCAAGTGTGCATATGTGTGAGACAGGGACACAGACTTCATTTTTCTGAAAGAATTATGGGAACCCAGGAGACTAAAGAGACTAGAAACAAAAAATGCTGGTGTATGGGTGCAGCAGAAAGTTTTGAGTGGGGTTCGTAGGACAGAAGAAAGTGAAGGAACAGAGCAAACTAACAGAAAACCAGAATTATGTATTAGAAGTTGAAAGAGTACATATAAATTACAGAGACATAAGAAGAAAAATCAAGAAGTTGAATTGACAAGGAAAAAAATAAGTAAATAGATAGTAAATATCACATTGCAATAGAGTAAGTGATCACAGCAGAACAAATGGAGTGACAGGATGGAGAAAAAGGAGGAAAGAATATATGCAAAGATGATAAAAGTCAGTAAAGGAACATTAGTTAAGTGGAAGCACTATGTAAAAACTCCTAATGGGAAAACTGGGAGTGTACACCAAGGTGACTGGAAGTGGATGTTCACTGAATCACTACTGTAAACTCTTAGGGTTTGCCCCATCTAGGTATCCCCACATTTTAATCTTCATTTTCACTTGGAAAAATACTGTTTTCTTGTCCTCCACACCCCCTAACTTCTGAGCTGTAGTTGCACCTTTATGCCGTTTGTTTCACTATTTCTAGTGGCAACTCTTTTCCTTACGTTTAAATGGGAAAAAGATCTTACTTTTTTTTCAGATAATCTACCACAAAGAAACGTGCCAAAAATCTCAAATTTTCTTCCTCCTGTCCCCATAATGCTCTTTCATTCATTCTTCTTCGAAAAAACACCCAAACCAAACCAGGCTGGGGAAACTCAGCATTACAGTGGTATCTTGAGTCCAAGACATGCAGCGAGCCTTCCCTGAGCTGCACGTACATACTGCGCCCCAGGTTTCCTCCGTGCCCGGCTGAGGGTTTCCCGTCTCCCGTGGGCGAGGGCAGCGGGAGGCACGGGCTGCGCTCCAGCGCCCGGCATCGGCGCTGCCGGGATAACGGGATCTCCGGCAGAAACGCATCCATCAGGCGGGGCAGCGCGGGGAGGGGAGCTAGCTACCGGCTGCTGGAAGGAAAGCCTACACAGACGTATGCCCTGGCTGCTGGAAGACATGGCTGGCTGGCTATTTGATTGGATTTAAGAGACATAAAAAAGGAGAAGGGAGGAAAGGGACAGGGGAAAGCACACACGCTCGCAACACGCATCCGGCTGATCTTACCTCCACATTGAAATACTGCTCCGCTTTGCACACTGTAGCACATAAAATCCAAATGAAGGTTTGCAAGAAAAACACCCTGGACTGAGACACGAAATCCAACCGGCTTCCAGTGCTAGATGCGAGTACGATCATAGTGAATCGTGCTTCAGCGGGTGGAAGATCTCTCTTTCTCTCTCCTTGCCTTAAACAAATGCACAAACAAACCAACCCCCCCGTGTCGGTGAAGAGCCCGTAGTGCAGGTTCACCCACAGCCGGGGAGGAGCAGGAGGAGGAAGAGGAGGAGAAGGAGGAGCAGACACTTCTCAACACAGGCGGCGGCGCAGCAGGGTCAGCTCTCGCTCATCCTCACCACCAGCCCCGTAAGGAGGGAATGTGGCGTCCGAGTGCAGTCGCTGCTCCTGGACGACTCCTCTCTGCCCAGCAGCAGCAACCGCCTCCCCGTGTCCTCCCTCCGCTCCCGCCTCCTCCGCCTCCTCCTCCTCTCCTGCTCCTCCCTTGCCTCCTCCCCTTAAGCCTCCGCCTTCACCCGGGGAACGCAGGCAGGCAGGCAAGCCGGCAGGCCGGCCGCCTCGGTTCGGTTCGGTTCGCCTCCCTGCTCTGGTCTGGCCCGGCCCGGCACGCCACGCCACGCCACGCCTCGCCTCGCCTCCGCTCGCCCCCCGCCGCTTCCCTCCACTCCCCTCCA
>VZRJ01005455.1:438411-667504 GCA_013397565.1 Ptilonorhynchus violaceus
CCGGGCGCCAGCGCGGCCGCGCGGTGCCTGTACCCGGGCAGCGCCGCGCTCCCCTGCCCGCGCTGCTGCTTGGGAGGGTGAAAACCTGTCTAATGAGTCCAAATATGTGCCCATACACTCAGGGGAAAACAGCGCGTGAAATACTGTAGCACAGACCAACTTCGTGCTGGATGTTGTCATAATCTAAATGCCCTGTGATCACGGCAGATAAACTATGGCAGTGATTTTATGGTAAACGGCCCTTAGATTTGTCATCCAGTGAAAGGAAAGTGAGATGATCCATGACATCAGTGGACGAGATGTTGCAATAATGCATCTTGGGGAAAAAAAGAGAGGGGAAAAAAAACCCCCCAAAACTCCAAGCTTACAGAAAAACCAAACCAAACAAAAAAAAAAAACCAAAAACAATTTCAAAATTTTATCTCTTTTTTTGCTTATTTGGTTATCAAAAAAGATGCAAAGATACTTGATTGTTATATGGGACAAATTGGAAATAAAAAACATGTGACAGATGAAATTTCCTTACTGTGATAGTTGAGGTCAATGGCTGTAGTTAAAACACATGCCGACTGCGTGTACACAATTTTGACAACACCTAGTAGCAGAATGTAGGAATGTGTTAGGTTCTCCACCATTTGGTATTTTAAGAGTAAGGCAGTTATCTCAAGAAGTCGTGATCTGCCTAATCAATAGTAATCGTGTTTAAGCAGAATTCCTTATGTGATGTACTTTTTTCATGTTAACTGCTTGATCTAAAGGTATTTTCTCTTCTTCAGATTGTTAGCGATGCGAACGATGAAATTATGAAATATAGAGTTGTCAGCAAGCCCAAAAGACCTGTTGGCACTTTGGTGGCAAATATGGGAAGTCAAATTAAAGAAATGAATAATTAGGCACAAGTTAAAGAAATGTCTTGGAAGAAGCAGGAGGAAACGTAATACTGACGCATGCAAATGATATTTGGGAAGAAAAATTAAAAAGTAAAATCAAAAGGATTCTGGTAAAATAACAGCACTTCAGAAAATAATCTGGGGGCTGTAATGTAAATATGAGTCAGCAATGTGCTACCATTAAAGAAAAAAGACACACAGCCTCATTGTGGAGTGTATTAATAGGTGTGCAGTACATCTGACAGAACAAATTATTTTTCTGCGAGGGGTTGACGAAGCCAACTGTGTTTTGTCTCAAATTTAAGACAGTCCAGTAGAAAATTAAAGAATATTAGAACATGTAGAAAGTAAGACATGGGTGTAGAAGTTGAAAGAACACTAGTCTGAGAAGAGAGAGGTAAGTGGTTGCTGTGGAAAGGACAGAAATGTTTCATTCCTGGAAAAAAATGAATCATCTAAATTATTCGTAAAGTTCAGATTCATTGTTAGACAAAACTTTCGAAAATGTCAAAGTTTATATATTGGAATATATATATGTTTATATGTACTGGAACAATAATGTTCCAAATTTAGCATTTGGAACAAGATATTTATTGAAGGTATGGAATCTCTTCCATACACAGGCTTGATAGGCAAGATTATTATAGCTAACCTGTCTATTCTTAGGGCAGTGGATTGTATTATGAGATCTAGTAAACTTTTTTACTTCTAGCAAAAGTAATTCAGTAATTTCTTTTTATTACTCTGAATTCATCACTGTAACTGGTATGAAGGAAACACTAACTAGCTAACTTTCTGCTGTCCCTTTTGTTTTTCCCTTTTCCCAAAGGGATTGTGTTTGTGCCCTCAGTGAGCACTAGCTCAATTTTTGCCAGTCTATTTTGTAGAGTCTGCCATTAGTGTAATATCCAGGAATGGAAACAGCAATGAAACTAGATAAGTTACTGTAACTGAAAGTTCATTTGTCTGCCCTGCCAGGACTGCTGTGGCTATTCATTGTGAAAAGCACAGGACCATAAATACAGCTACCTCCTTCCATTGTGCCATATCCACTGGAAGAAGAAAGAAGAAAAGCAATGGTATGAATAGAATAGTGGACAACAAAGGCACCTGAATATTTCTTAAGTGTGTTTGAGGAAGAGAGAGAAAGATCACACAAGTAGAGAAAGAGATTGGTAAGGAAAGAGAGTAGCAATGTATGAATAGGAGTGCCAAGGGAGACACAAGGCATATGAAGGACAGAGAAGATATTCGAAGTGAAAAATATCATTCAGGAGTGCTTGTGTGAGTGAAGAAATGCCAGCAATGGCGGGAAAGGGCTTTGAATATTTATGAGTAAGCTGTGGGCAGAAACATACAAGAGTAGGGTCAGAGCCTCATGGGACATGTAAGAAGGAAAAAGAAAATAGAAAAGAATTTAAATCTCCATACAGAGCACTGTTTGTACTTATGTTTGTATGGGATTATGATAGAGATTAAAGAAAAGACAAAAAAAGCAACAAAGATGAAAGGGTAAGTAAACAAGTAAAGAAGGAAGAAAGCAGAATAATGAAATTGGAGAGAAATGAGAAGTGTTTGTTGAAGTGCTTGAATGATTCAAGTCATATACTTTATAAGCATCTTGAGGATTTTTATCTTTATCAAATACCCATATGATTTTATATTCTTGCCTATCGCAGTTACCAGCAGTAATTAATAAGCAGTGAGCTGGTTTGTAGGGAGGCAAAATTGAAAAACTGAAATTAAAGGTTTAGTTGTAAAACTTTTAGCCTTTTAAAAAAGGCAGGAAGAGATCTCTCTCCTCTGCTCCCAAACAGCACATTTACGATCTGAGTTTCTTAGACTCTAGAATATGTCTTTTATGGATGATATAGTCACAGGTTTGCAATAGATGATTATGAGAATCAGAGATAGACATGGTACATTCCCATGTCCAGCTTTGAACACAGGGCAAAAGTTTTTCACTGTTCTGCATGCCAATTATGAATAGAAATTCATATGATAAATTAAAAAAAAAAAAATCAAAGTATTACACGTTGTCCTTTCTGTGTTGCTTAGCTGCAGATAGTACCAGCTGGAACTTTTAAAAAGAGAGCTTCATTACAAGATATAACAAACCACACAAATTGAAGGTAGATGTCACATATCTCACACTGATATATTTAGTTCTGGTTGGTAAAAGATTTTCTAAACACCTTACCTTTTACTCGTGGAATGAGACTTTCATAGATGTGTCCATATGAATTCTGTTTGACTGTTTGAAAGTTCTACAGGATGTGAAGGCAATGAACGAGCTTCACAGCATAAAAGGGATTATTACATTGAACATATATTCATGTCAGGATCACACTCATATTGCCTGTGCTCAGATATCTATTTACCTACAGGTTCACTGTAGGTAAAAGGTTAACCTGTCAGGAAGTAGAACTGATTTATACTGTCAGTAAACTTTACTGTGTTGTCTTACAACTCCATCGATGGCTTTATAAAGAACCTAAGTAAAGATAACGAGAAATGGCAGTGTAAAACCTCACACATAGTTGTAGAATCGCAGGGAAAATGCTTAGAGTCATAAAAATGAGTAATATTTCAGAATATTTTGGTTCATGTTTGGCTGCCATTTTTGACAAAGAGCCAGTAAAGTCAGAGAGGAAGAAAATCTGAAAGTATAAATTAATTTTTTTTAACAAGTTCTAAATTGAATTTCTAATTCATAGAACCATAATATCATAGAATAATTTAGGTTCAATGAGACCTTTGTAAGTCATGTCCAACTCTCTGCACAAAGCAGAGGCAACTCAGGTTAGGTTATTCTGGTGTTTATTCAGGGAGTTACGAATCAAGTTAGTCTAACCCAAGCATCACTCTCTGGTCTGCAATATGATTTCTCTGTTTCAGGAAGCTATTTTGAGGGTAAAATCTCTTCTGTGAGGCATTTGTCAGGCTTTCAGTTATTTTGGTCTCTGTAGTAACAACACCCATTTCAACAAGTAGAGCAAGTATTTCCTAATCTCTTGAAGGCAGGAGAAGTAGTCAAGAGAAATAGGTACAGAAAATATAACTCTGTAGCTGAATACTGAGAGAAATACATTTTAAAGAGAAAGAACATAGAGTGAGAAAGAGAAATGGCTCCTGAAAGAAAAATGTCAATAAGTATACATTAATAATAAAAAATCTCTTTTTTGATAATAACATTTTTAGGAACGCAAGCTATTATGGGGTTACTGAAGAAGAGATAAAAAAATGCACTGAACTAGTCAATTTCTTATTTACTCTGTTTAATTCCTCACATGAAACTTTATTTTCTTTAGGTTATGACAGTTTTCATGCTTCTTTTTTCTCTCCCACTCTTGATACATTGTCTCCATGCTTTCTGATTTTTTGCTTGCTTGCTTGCCAAGCAAGAAAGGCCCATTCAAGCATCAAGTCCATCAGCAGTGCCCCAAAATATTTATCTCAAATTAGAGGATTCTTTACAGCCAAAGTTTACAAGCCATCCAGCTGTCCTTTGGACTGTGCTGATGATTATTCGCTGAGTTTACAACAATGTCCAAATGGCAGTCTGGTGATTGTTGTAAGATCTTAACCATTTGTGTGGAATATTATCTCCTTCATTTTTATGAGGTGTCCTGTGTTTAAGATCGATATTTTTAATAGCTAAGAGAAGAACACAGTGCATGAAACAGAAAAAATAACACAGAGCAGAGTCAGGTGAGTCTGACAAATTTGAAGAGGAAGACACAAGAAGTTCTGAGAGAACACACAGGCATAGCAAAATGGCTTGCAATGTAAGTCCTTGTAGCATTAAGAGATTCAAAGCAACGTGGAGACTCCAGGCAGGTGCAAAGGAGGGACGTTTATTGCAAAAATCCAGGCTTTTTAAGCCGTTAGTCTGTTATTAGTTTACATACTTCTAAGGCATAACAAACTAAGTTCAACCAACCACCATATACCACGATGTGAACACAGGATGGTTATATAACTTGTTTTCTTGCCGAGTCTCTAATTCAGCCGAGTCTCTTTCCCACAGTCCTTTTTCTACTTAAGCTAAGTAATAGGCCCTGAACCATGATTTTACAAGGCCTTCCTTTACAAAGCTTTACTTATAGGTGACAAGTCTTCTTAGAAATCTGTGGAAGGGCTGGAAATTCCATATCAAGATGATTTTAAATGGGCCTTTTTAAAATTACTCAATTAATTAACTTCCCCAAATCAACTGTACTTAGAACCTATGTCATTTGTTTTATTGTCCACAAAAATGAATTTTATAGTGTCTCTTTCCAACTTTTACCACACTAAGTACATTTTTTTTCCCATATGTTTACAGCATAAATGAACGTTGGAAGTGTTACCTGGGGAAAGATAAGTCTTTGCAATTGGAGTTTGAGAGAAATAGCACTGTGTTTGGCAAAAGTAAATCTAAGACTGGAATTTCATAGATGGATTGGATGTATCTGGAAAAAAGAGTAGCAGCAAAATAGATATGAATGTTAATATTTAAATATCATTAGTGTGTTTCAGAGTTAATTACCAGTGTCACTAATGAAATCACTGCACGTCTTAAAGCTGTTTTGCTTCAGACTTGGAAGACAAAATAATTATCATACTTGATGTATACATTCAAGGATATCTTTACTGTGACCACAAAATTTCTTTACTTATTTACATTTGCATGAATTAAAGTTTAGGTTCTAAAAAGTAATTCTACTGCTTTAGGAGCCCAAAAACTGGAGTTACTTCCCTCAAAAGCCTCAGATACATATGACTTCTTAAGATCATTTTACTTTGTACCATACACATAGGAGATTTTTGTTCAAGAAGAGCTGAGAGAAGAGTTTAGAGAAGAAAAACTGCATGTTGATTTTAAAGGGAGAGCAGTGTTAACAAGAGAAAATGTGTTCTAAAAGAGATCACTTGAAAATATATCTGAAGAGGTCATCCTTCAAGAAAGAGGAGGTTTCTTAAGGTTTTTTATTACTTAACTCTGCAATACAGATACACCCAAAGTGACAGATATGTATCCGATAGACACAGTTATTCAAGTGAGAGAGGAAAAATCACACACAGAGAGTTCAGTTTCTCTGTATCTGTATTCCTTCAACTACAATCTGTCAATCTGTTTGTTTTTCCCTTTTATTGACAACCTTCCATATTAGTATTATATTAGCATCCTTTTTCTATAATTGACTAACTATTTGCCAGTTGGGAAGTAGTGGTAAGGTCAAAGAGGACTATAAAATAATGCACATTCTCATGAGACTAGCATAAAGGTTCAATTTGCAATTTCTACTTTTCATCTTGAATACTGGTGGCCTAATAAGAAACACCTAATTTAGAAATGCAGCTTTTAAGTGCAAGAGTATTAGAATGTAGGTGAATATTTATAGTCACGCTTATCCGAAGGTGAAAAAAGTTGAGAACATGAAGGGAAGAAAAGATTCAGAAAATTAATTCTTTGGAATGGTAGGGCAGACATATTTACCAGGGTGTTGCTGTCTGAAAATGCATTGCACACTCACAGAATCTAGTTGCACCATATAGATAATTTCACATATCGTTGGGGAATGTAAATTTGGACCTGACTCAGTTTTCCTGTGCCCAGGCTCCTTTGACTAAAGAGTGTTCAGTTCCCCTGTTTTTAACACAGTGTACTTCTTAATTGGAGCACTGTGAATGCGCTCTTCTTACTCTTACAGGTGGTTTTTAATTTATATTCCAGAAGGAGAGGATAGGAAATATATATAATTGTTTTTAAAAGTGCATTTGCTGTTTATGTAGTTGCTAAATCATCACCTCAGATTTACACAGGGTTTACATTAATTGACTGATATTGCAGTTGTCCAGCCTATTAACTGCTCTGAAAACGTTTCTTCTCTTCATGTTATTTCCATTGTTATTGTGTCCAGCCATTCATAATGAAAAATCACCTTCTTCATGTAGTCAGTGGGCTTTATGAGATGAGGGGTCTTTCACAGATTTTCAAACCTTCAGCTCTCACTGACCCAAAGGCAGATGAAAACATTTGTCAGGATGAATAAAATTTCTGGAGGACAGAAGATGACAACAGCCTCATTACAAATATATGGGGTTTTTCATTGTAGCATACGTGCTATGGTTGCTGTTCTGTGAGATTGTGTCTGTGTGTGCATGCACACCTGTGTGTGTGTGTGTGTGTGTGTGAGAGAGAGAGAGAGAGAGAGAGAGGGAGAGCACAGAGGGTGGGTTCTGGGTTATCTTAAGAAACATAATATGATGTCTAGTTTTTCATTACAAATATCCAGAGAGCTGCCAGAAAGTACAGTGAGAGGTGGAGTTCTGAGACAGAAACTTCTTGCTTTTCCCAAAACCCATAGATGCACTTAACTTTGAACACAGGATGTTTGTCCATGTTTAGTATTGAACAAAATGAGTGTGAAATGTATGCACAGTATCCTAATGAGAACATATATAAATATAGACTGAGACAATGGAGGTTAGATTAAAGTAAAAGAGATTTTCTCCTTAATTCTTTGATCAAGTTCCATTTTACCAACTCTACCTTGTCTGGAACTCAAGTCTGTAAGTTTACCATTTTTTATTAATCAAATAAGTGAGCTAGTCTATACTTTAATTATTACAACTTTAAGACTGAAGCTCATAAAAGAATTTAGTTGGGGTTTTTCTATTTTCATGCTGTTTGTGCTTCATTTATTTTATCAAAGTGATGTTAACGTACATAGAGTTGTAGTGTGTAAGTGTCTGACTACAAGACAGATGGAAAGAGACTTTTTTACAAGGGCATGTAGTGATAGGACAAGGGAGAATACTTTTGAATTGAAAGAGAGTAGATTTAGATTAAATATTAGAAAGAAATTCTTTATTGTGAGTGTGGTGAGGCACTGGAACAGGTTGCCCGGAGAAATCGTGGATACCCCATCCTTAGACGTGTTCATGTTGGACAGGGCTCTGAGCAGCCTGGTCTAGTGGAAGGTGTCCCTGTCCATGGCAGGGGGGGTTGGAACTAGATGATCTTTAAGGTCCTTTCCAGCCCAAACCACTCTTATGTTTCTATGAACTCTAAGCTTTTTAGTTGGTTTTTTCCTTATTTAATGTACTTTTGAGCAAAGTTTATCATTGAACCATTCAAAAACTAAAATTTAGGGGTTAAAAATCTAAATATCCACAAAGCACGTAAATGATCAATTGTCTAAACAAAATAGCTAATTTTACATTTAAATGAGGAATTCAAATATATCTGTAAGTATATGATCATACAGAAAATACTCAGGGATCGTAAATAGTAATCAGATGACGTATGAAGCTATGCAGACTCATACAAGACTTGGAAATTTCCAGTAAGTGTACTGCAAGTAACATATGAATTAGAAATAATTTTATTAAAAATTCAGCTCCAAAAAAGTGTAAAGCAGATAGAATCATTTCCAGCATTCAGCTCGATGTGCTGTAGAGTGATACTTTCATTGTTTTCAACTGAACTAACTTTTACTACCAAAGGACTTGTTTCGGGAAATCTGTATGTGACTTAAATAATTTCCTGTAGCATAGTACAACCAAATACTTTGCTAATGCATCAGGGAACAGATTAATGTCTATGTGATAAGAGAAACAATAATAACTTCAAAAACTAAATATTGTTTTACTTTTTATAATATGAGTTTCAGGTAAGTACAAGTCTATAGAATTTAAGTCTTAAGTCTAACAAGATTACTTCAGTATTCGAAAGTGGTTCTGGTGTGCATTAAGAGCACCTTTTCATTATGGTGCTTTACAAATACTTAATAAAATTTAAGCCTTTTTCCTAATCTTGCTATACAGTTCCTTTGATTTTTACTCACTTTTTGTCCTTTAAATCACAATGATATAGGTAACAAGGTTTGGTAACACATACCACATACACATAACTTTTTTTTGTTTAAAGTATTATCATTGAATACTTACTTTTCCAACCCTCAGGAAAATTTCAGTTTACTTCACAGGACTTCATACAATGACATTAGCATCATGGTATCAAACTGGCACTGTGGAGTTTGCAAGTATTCTGGAGATCAATGTATGTCAGAGAAAAGATCCCAAATCTGATTAAATTTAACGACGGCGTATATAAGTACCACGCTTGGCAAAGATATTATATGGGTAGTTACAAAAGGAGGAAGAGCAACACAAGAAAGACTACAGAAAAGTATAGATGCATCGTAATCTGAATTAAGGTTTATAAGATTTTCCCAAAAAAGGTAAATGTCATTCTGGGAATGGCTCATGGAAAACTGACAGCTCTGATTGAATTTTTCTTCCTTCCTTGTCTTGGCAAGGCTTCATCTAGAAATTAGGTTTGGGCGCCATTATCTAAGAGAAAATAGAAAAGAGAAACAAAGTGATCAGAGATTTAAAGACAGACAAGGAAAGCTTTTGTCTTGAACTGTAAATTTGATTTGTATAGCCTAGAAAGGAAGATGATACAGAGGATATGGTAATAATCTCTTTGAAAATGTGCAGGTATCATGAAAAGAATACATTTATCCCCCATCACTGTGGGATAAATTGGACTTAATTTAAAACCAAGAGAGTTAGGTTAGACATATTTTTTTTCCTTGCTGTAGTAATATGCAAAGATTGTAAGAGGCTACTCTAAAAAGGCCATGAAAGTTAAAAATTAAGAATGTTTCAAGTTACTCCTACCTGAAAGCAGAGTAGATTGACAAAATGACTGACACACTGAATTATCTTTTTAATGAATTACAGGTAAATAATGCAATCAATCTTAGAAAAAAAGCAAATTGATTTTTGATCTGTGTTTAAATATGTATAGAAGTTTTTTACTAGTTCCAGCCCTTCAGAAGGAATACAGGACAGAGAAATATTTGCATTTCTGCAGTACATAGGTTAAATGTATTTATTGAATATAAATTCCTCTTTTTTGGGAGGGAGGTCAGGAAAGATCATCACAGGTTTGAAGTTTTGTGGGCTTTTGTGAAACACCTTAGTGTGCTGACTAATGGGACTATTCTTTGAAACACTAGTATTCTCTCCTTTCATTTTTGCAGACAGATGATGTATTTTTTTGTAGCTCCTGGAACTAAAAGCTTTTCATTTAATGATTAAAAATGTACTTGCTTGGAATGACATGATCTTGCCGTTCTGAGAACATGATGACAATACAATTGTGATGTAATTACAGCACGTACAGCTATGGGAAATGATCTCATTTTCTGAAATACGTGGGTCCTCATAACAGTTACCAGTACAGTCTCCGACTTACTGTTACAGATGTGAAAAGGGCAAAGTTTGTCAGGAGCCCTATGCAGATGTCAATAATCAGACTGTAGCCATCTTTTAGGGCATGTTGTTGCCATTTTCAAAACATGAACTTGAGGGTCCTGAATTGTTGAAAATACTGACCACAACAGCTTATTTTCTAGCAAATTTTCCATGTATTGGTAGATGAATAAGATAAGTAGGCAAGATAAAATATTTCTGGTACATGAACATAGATAACCTCTTTCAATGTTTTGTTTTATTTTTTCTTCCGCAGGAATATATGCCACTTACCATTTGGAGAAGGAAGAATACAAGAGCAGAATAACTTTTGAACCTTGGTCCCATAATTGGAGGCCACTGTTATGAATGCAGCTGCAAAGGATTCATTTCAAGTTGAATGGTGATACTGCTCACCATATGATTGTTCTGTTTGCCATATTAAACTGTGGGTCTCATTCAGCTTAAATGTCTACAGCCAGAAAGACCATTGACTTAGTTTTGATGATGAAGACAGGGAAGAAGAAACAGCGCGTCTGAGCATGTAGTGCCTTCTAAACAGCTTGTATAGCTAGAAATCCTTCATGTGAGTAGAGCAGTAGATAGTATGGCACAGAAAACAAAGTATGGCACAGTGCTGTTTAGAACAACAGGTGAAGTGAGGCACACAAGGGCATGATCTTGTGTTGAGTAACCTACTCTTTATGCAAGCAATTTTCACTAAAATAAGCTGATGAGTACAGGGAAGGATTCCTATAAATATTCTTTTTTTTAATTCATTCACTTTGACATTGTATTTCTTGGTTGTGTTTGTCTATCAATATTCTAGTGAACCAGAATTAGAGTGCAGGACTGTACTTATTTGGTTAGTTAGGTATTTTTAAGAAATAGTTCTTTTAAAGGAAATGCTGGATAAATGTTTAGGGAAGTTGAGTCTTGTACATGTAACCAAAACTAGTCATGGCAATTCAAACACATTGCAGTTGGAAACCTCGTCAACTGCTAGTAAATGTAAAACAAACAAAAAATGTTATAGAAACCAGATCTCCCCTTTTAAAATCTGTGAGGATACTAATGTCCTTCTTCAGTACCACTTATCCTTCTTTGAGTTATTCTCTGGAATTAAGCTGAGGTAGCTTGAGAAACTGTATTTCTGTAGCCCCATAGTGAAAGTCTTTCACTTATAATTTTCTTGAAATGAGAGGAAAGATAATATTTTCCCCATGTTTCTGTGCTCTTTTTATCATATTCATTCGTTTTACTCAAAGAATATGCAATTTCCTACTTCATACTGCTCCAAGTGGGGAACAACCCTCTGATGAGTGCATGTGAAGGATAAGAATCTTTGGATCTCATTTCCATTCCCAGTCTCTTCAGATGTCCTATCCTAAAATTATGTGTACCACTTCACCAAATTGGTGAAAATGAATTTTCTCCATCACTTTTATGACAAAAAGATAAAAGAAATTAGACTAATTCTGGTCATCCTGCATCTGTCATACCTGTGCCACCGATAGCTAAGATGAAGATAAATGAACAATTAGTTCTTTCATGATGTAGTCAGTACACAAAATGCTGTGGGTTTTGCTTGTTTGTTTGTTTGCTTCAGCTGTGTTGCTATCCTTTTTCATTGCTGCCTCCATATGGACTCTGGTGAATTATATAATTAGCTATGCAGTAGACCAATTTGAAACTTTGGCTTCCTCTACATTCAGGTACATCTGATAATTTTACTTTACATTTAATTGCATGTGGGATTCCTGCATGCTATAATAAAATGCTCCAGGAAGAGTTTTGCTAATGGTAGGTTGTAAATTTTTCACGTTTTTCCAGCTCTACAAAGTCTACATTTCATTCCTAGAAGTAGCTCATGGGTAAAACAAAGTCTTCCCTTCATGCTACATCTTCTACTTCTAGATGACATGATCAGTTGCCTATAATGCTCAAATTATCTATTAGGTAGCAGAAAAAAGAGGAAGGAAAGCAAAAAGCTAAAGTAGGGAAAAAAGTCATAAGACAGAAGCAACAGAGAGGCACAACATGAGCTTAAAATGTCTGATACACCACTGAAGAGTATCAACCAATTCAAGCATCACTGTCTTTCACTGTTTCCTGTTATTGCCTCTGCCTGTTCTCCCATTCTTTGAGAGACCTTTTCACTTTTCTGGTGAATGGAAGAAGCAATCTCTTCCGTGTTCAAAGTAGTAGGTTGCGTTTGTGACATCCATCTGAAGGCCACTTTCATATTGCTCCATAATAAGGAAAGAGCAGAGCAGAAAAATAATAATAATTTAAAAAACCGGAATAAACCAAAACCCAAAAAACCCCACAACAACAAGAAGGAAAGAGATAATGACTGATAAAAAAGGATGAGTCAAGCTGAATGGGGGAATATCCTTTTCAGATGTAGGCAAGAGATTGGATGTGGTAAAGATGTCAGTGCCACTAAGAGAAAGCAGGAAAAATGATACTATCTGAGGACATCATGATTGGAACAATGGAACAAAGAAATAGTGAAGTAATAGGATGAGATCAAGGAGTGGAACTATGAGACTTTATTACTGCTTGACTGAATTGGGAGAAAATATCCTTTGTCTGGAAATTGCCTGGTATATGTTAAAGCAGAAAGGGCCAACTTACTATGTAGCACAGAAAACAGGTTTTGATTCCTTGCAAGAAAAATCATGAAATCCTGGGTCCACTGAAATTCAAAGGGGCATCTGTCATATAATCCCAACCCAGAGATATGAGTTCCCCCAGTTTATTGAATATTTGCCTATAGATTTATCATAAAACTACTCCTAGATTCTCATTCACAAATATTGTTGTAAATTTGGATCCTGTCAATTTTATTCATAGAGACTCCTATAATTTCATCCTCCAATTTCTTAATAAAACAAGCACAATTCAAACTCAGTCAGAATAGCAGATAGATTCCTTCATATGAGGAATCCACCTTAGTGGCATTTTTTATCTAGCCTAAGGATGGATCACAGTTCTGACCACCCAAATGCCTGCTTGCTGTCACCAGCTGCATATAGAGTTTCTTTGTAGTTGATCTGAATAGTACAGGGATGGAATTGTGTGCATTGCTGATGCACGTCTCACCTTGCTCACCTTGGTCACACTTAGAAGCCATGTATATGATGACTTCTATCAGTACAGTGATACCTGTACTGTGGAGCACTTAAACTGATCAATTTTTTATTATGCTTCAAGAGGCAAAGCCCCTACTTGCCATATTCCATTTCCTTGCATTCTTCCCTGAGGCTGTATGAAATACAGTATATCTGCCCACATTTTCACTGCTAGTTTAATGTTGCACACTTCCCCCACCCCCAGTGGTTAACTCCCAGGTAGGCACCAAATAGTCCAAGGATGATTTGTCTTTGTCTAATTTTAGATTTCAGCTGTGGATGTCTCTTCTTTCACAGTGCTTTTGACTGTGATTTTTTGCCTAAATTAACAGTTGCTGTGAGAATATACTTGGTAAATTATGCAATCTGAAGCCAAATTTTAAACTGTAGATACAATGTAGCAGTTAAAGCTCTGAAAAGGGATTATAAGTGAAGACTGGGGTTTATGAATAGACTAGGCTTCTTTATGACAGGAGCAGAATAATACCAGCTTAAAAAATATTCGGAATGATGCAAGAAATACGTTGTAGAAAAATGTATCCCTAGTTCTTTATGAGTGATGTGTAGAACTCCTCTCTGCCCTTAAAACTCAGAAACATTAAATGTGATTCACGAAATTCAAGCAAATATAAATTTGTGCCTAATTTGCTGATACTGGATGTAAATTTGTTAGGGAAAAATTCTTATTTTATTCAGCTGTTTTCCAGGGAGCAGCAAAAGTTTTGGTTAAAGGGGTCTGGTCTAGTCCAGAAGAGGATGGTTCATTAGTCCATTGAAGAGTATGAGCCAAGAGCTGAGCACAGGCAGGAGAGTGCCCGCTCTGACAAAAACACAGCCTTACTGCAGGAAGGCAGGGCCGTGAGAGGGACAGCAGCCAGCAGCAATCCCATTTAAGATGAGATAATGAGTCAAATCAGGTGATCGCAGGGATTCCTTCAGGAGCGACAGGAGACAGGGCTGGAAACAAGGCTGCTACAGCATATGTTCAAGGTCTGTCGGGGAACCCCTTGAACCAGGACAACAGGAGGCAGGTCTGGGCTCAGGGACACCTTCAGTGTAGCTCAGGGCAGGTCTGTGTGTCCTGGCATGAGCTTCAATGAAACCACCATGCCCATAGGAAGAGTGGGTGAGTGAAGACCCAGGTGAGGCTGCTTGGGGTAGCTAAAGCCTGTTAATGTACTCCAGGCCCTTGTGTAAATCCAGAGTAATCCAATTCACTTCAAAGCATAAGCAATGGAATTTGCAGTAATCAGTCTCTCTCAGTCAAATTTTCAAGCCTGCTGTGTGCTAAGAAATGGTTTTGAAAAATTATGCATCATTTAATAAATATTTATGCTGCTCCTTATTGTGTGAAATAAGTATTATTGATGGACTCCAAATATTAAAACAACTCCCACCGGATATTTAAAAGAGATTAAATTACCAAATTATATTAATATTAGACATGCTTCAACATGTAAATCTGTGATATTTGTGAAGCCGTGTTTTGCTCCCATTAATACTTGGTATTTCATAAAAATTCAAACACATTTTGTCCCAAAGAGAGTTTCACTGATTCTTGTTCCAAATTAAAATATCTGAAATATAATTCATTTTATATCTAAAGGCCACATTTACACATACGTGAAGGGGTCTAGCTATGCTATCTAGATTGATGCTTAGTGCAATTTGCAATGGCAGGGGAGGTACATTAAACAATGCTTTTAGGAGTCAACAAGTTAAGGACCTACTTTAGTGAGTTATTTCTAAAATCCATCTACATCTTTATTCACCTTAGCTATCTTTATTAGACCAGTCTCTTCAATTTTAATCTTTAAAAAGTAATTCAAAAACTCTTATATTTTAGTCATGGCCTGATAATTTTCTGACATACTTCTGACAATATTTTCTTTTATGCCTTTCAGTGCTTACCCTTTACTTTTTTCTCTGATAGATCATTTTCCAAGGCTTCCTCTCTGTCCCCAACAGAACCTGTGCGAGTTTGTCATTCTGACTAATTTCAGAAATTTAACCAAGCTTTGAAGCTACAATAAAATATGAATAATGCCTGAGAGTGATTGAGACTGATTAATGCACATACTGAAGAGCTGAAATAGAATCACAGAATGATTTGGGTTGGAAGGGACCTTAAAGATCATCTAGTTCCAATTTCCCTGTCGTGGACAGGGACACTTTCATTAGACCAGATTGCTCAGAGCCCCATCCAGTCTGGCCTTGAACACTTCTAGGGATAGGGCATCCACAGCTGCTCTAGGCAACCTGTTCCAGTGGCTCACCACCCTCACAGTAAAGAATTTTTTCCTAATATCTAATCTAAACCTACCGTTTTTCAGTTTGAAGCCATTTCCACTTGTCCTATCACTACATGCCTGATGTATGGTTTGGGCCGTAGGCAGTCATGCCATACTTGACTGATTGGTGCCACTGCCAGGTAGATTTTTGAACCTTTATTGCAACATACTTTTTTTCATTTTTTGATGTAATACAAGAAGTTTTTCTGTCTTCCAGTATGATTTACTTATACTTATGAAAAGTAATGCATGAGGTATTTTTCAGTCAAGGTTATTTTCTGGTTCAGGCTAACTGTTCTATGTTACAGAGGTTACGTTTTTAAAAATATTTTCAAGTTAATTTATGCAATTACAAATAAATAATTCCACTAGAGGGCAATAACATTGTTAATCTAGCTGGAATAACAATATTTCATTTGATTAAAAAATTTAAGTGAATAAGGAGAAGCACAGGAAATCATTTAAGTGACAGGGTGTTTGTACTGACTTCTTCAGGTTTCCTATTCCAGGCATAAAAATGAAGACTCAGGTAAACATCTTCAGATGCACCAGTCCTCTACTCCATGAGGAGAAACGGATATGTCAGAAGGACAATTTTGTAGCTGGAGAATTTCAGGGACTCCATTTACCCAGTGTAATTCAACCTGAGACATTAAGCCCTTCAGTCTTTATCCTGAACAATAATCTCATGTTCTACTAGTTAAAATATCCTTTAATTACATAAAGAAGTTTGAAAAGTAAAATACTTGTCACCAAATTCCTTTCTGACCTGTAAAGTACCAGAGAGACTTACAAGTGTCATTCAAAAGCTATCCTTTAGGAGTACACACTAAACCTTACAGTATGAGAAGGAAAACATGGGTAAAAAATCATAGAAAATATAGAAGAGTAGTTAGGAGTCTCTTTCAAAAATGTTTTGACTGTAATGAATGGCAAAAAGAATATTCCTTAGGGAATATTCCACTCATTTCCCCACCTCATTCCTCAGAGCTTTGCTGGACTTTTCTAGCATGTGTGTTTCACATCTTATGAAATGAGTAGTGATTTCTACAGGAAGTGAAAACCTAATTTTAATCCATGGATAATACAGAAAGCATACAAAAATGATGAATACAATGCAATTTCAGACTTGTACTGGGTAAGTTATGCTAAAGGATTAGACATTTTACAAGTCATGAGTATGTCTGCTCATTTGAAGTTCTAGATGAGCAAGACTTTTCATACTGATATTATGAAAGTTTTAGTGGAATAGCATATACACTTAAATAGTCTGCAAAATGCAATAAAACACATCGATACTATCAGCAAACTATTTCATTTATACAGTGAATTAATTTATCGGTGTGTGTATATAAAGGAGAACAAAAAGGCAGAATAAACATCAGTAAATGAACTTTGGACTACATTAAGTGTAGGACTATATTATGAGTGACGTGTGAATAATCTGCAGTGAATTTATTGTGTCAATTTTTTTTTCAGAATATTCATAAATATAGAATTTTAATTCATTTAAAACAGTGTTAAAGCAATGTTAGGCTCCTATATTCTCATTTATCCTGCTGTTTAGCTGAACTCCATGAAGGTACAGTTCTGATAAAGCTCAGCATAACTGAGGCTAAAAGTGGTCGATGGCAAGTTGAATATGAGTCAGCAGTGCCCTGGCAGCCAGGAGGCACTGTGGCTCAGTGTCCTGGGGGACAGCATTGCCAGCCAGGCAAGGGAGGGGATTGTCCCGCTCTGCTCTGCACTGGGGCAGCCTCGAGTGCTGGGGGCAGTTTTGGGTGCCACAACATAAGAAAGACATTAAACTATTAGAGAGCACCCAAAGAGGGGCAATGAAGATGGTGAAGGGCCTTGAGGGGAAGCCAAATGAGGAGCGGCTGAGGTCACTTGATCTGTTCAGCCTGGAGAAGAGGAGACTGAGGGGAGACCTCATTGCTTTCTACAACTTCCTCGTGAGGGGAAGAGGAGGGACAGACACTGATCTCTTCTCTGTGGTGACCAGTGACAGGACCCGAGGGAATGGCCTGAAATTGTGTCAAAGGAGGTTTAGGTTGGATATTAGAAAAAGGTTCTTCCCCCAGAGGGTGGCTGGGCACTGGAACAGGCTCCCCAGGGAAGTGGTCACAGCACCAAGCCTGACAGAGTTCAAAAAGCATTTAGACAATGCTCTTGGGCATATGCTGTAACTCTTGGGGATGGTGCTTTGCAGGGCCAGGAGTTGGACTTGATGATCCTTGTGGGTCCCTTCCAGCTCAGCTTATTCTATGATTCTGTGATACTCATTGGAAGTGCAATGACTAACAAAAGCTTTTAAACAGTCTATTGGTATCCTTCACTGTCGCTAGATGGTACGTGCCGCGACCTTCCCAAAAGCGTCCTGCGTTCGGTGGTGCTGTGATGCGGTGTGCGGTGGTCAGTGGAATAGGAATGCCACAGTCATCCCCAAGTGTCCCTCTCAGGGGTCACTGGTCGGTGCAGTTGCACATCCAACACCCGATCCCACCCACGCAGGTGGACGCGCAGGCACTCACACACAGAAGCGTACAGCCGGAGGCAAAGAGTTGGAGGGGCTCTTCTTATGGTATTCCACAAAACAGGTTTATTCCATGAAGGGTTCAGGGAAGAAGAAGCACAGAATAATGTAGGGTCCAGGCTTATATACTAGGGGCAGTAGGGGTAGGCAGTAGGAGAGAACAACAGGGACCAATGGGTTGACGGCCAGGGGGCGGAGAGAAGGTGGGGCTATACGACTGCAACCAATAGGGAAGGGCAAGAGGAGGAGTAAGGGACAAATGGGACATCGAGTAAGGGAGAACCTACTGGAATAAAACCATATAAGGGTACAAAGTCTGGCAGGCCAATAGGCCAACCGGATAGGGGAACGTTAACATAGTGTTGCTAGGCCAGATGGGGGAGACTTTCCACCTCACCATGACTATGGGGGAGATCTCAGACCTTGGAGCCTTCCCACCAGCAGTCATCTACTGCACCTGGGTTTTCTGGCTTCTTGGCCACTCCTGTGGCTGGCCCTACCAGGCTCAGCCACTGCAACACTTCACCTAGATTTTTCTACTTTGATGCTTATTATCACAAAAGACACTACGTGCTTTAGTGTGTACATGTAGCATGTGGCCCTCTATTTTCACGCCAAAAAATCAGGCTTTTGTTTAGGCTTTGTCATAAGAATTGATACATTAACCGGTCTGTTCGCAACTAGAGAACAGAAGCAGCAACTGAAACCCTTTGCAAACAATCCCAATACACTCGCCAAGAGTTAGTGAGCACCAGAGCTTTTTTTTTCCTTGCATGACTGTTGTCTGTTGTCTACAAAAAGTCAAACCTTAAAAAGGAAGGTTTGAAAATAAATCATCTCTATGTCTTCATGGGTACTTTGAAGACCCTTCAGACTCAGGAATTCTGACAACTCTGTTGCAGATTTAATTCCAAACAGAGCCTTCCATAACAAAATATTGTTAGTTTGTTTGAAAAAGGTTGAATGATGTTTAACAGAGAAAACAAGAACTAAATTTGTATACTTTATAAAGGCTATATGTAGTTTTGTCTAAGTGCTATTTTGTTTGGTATTATAACAAAATTGTCCTCTCCATAGACTGCTTTGCTCCAAGGAAAAATTGCCATTACGTGTGAATCCTGGGAACAGCAGCTGAGGAAAGTTGAAGAAACATTACTAAGTAGTCATGGCACCAGTCAGGTCTCTCAGAGATCTAGGCTTTTGTGGTAGAGGACATGTAGGTAGGAAATACATATTAAGTAAATGAGACAACATTAACAAAAGATGCATATTAGAATATTCTTCTGAGAAAAACAGTAATATGCATTTATTAGGAAACAACAAGTTCAGCTAGTCTATTTTCAGTTATAAAACTAATTTTGCAGATTAATTTGAACAATTAGAATACAAATAAAGATCTCTCCTTAAATTTCATCCCAGTATTAACAAAGTTTTAATGATACCTCTAGTTACTATATACACATACACTTACGTGCAAGGTCTGAAATGGATTAAGGAAATAATAAACATGCATATGAAATTAGAGGTAAATCAGTTTAAATGGAAATAAGTTCCAGATGCCAAAGGAGATGCTGCTAAAATGCCTGGGATATGACGTCAAAGATGATGAGTAAATGTGGTTTAGTAGTAACATTGAATTAATCCTGAAGATAAAGTAGCATTGATGTATGCTCCAGGAGGAATTCACACAGGAAACTGTAAACTAGAAGGTTTTAACTGTTGCACTAGATGGATGGGGGAATATATTCTGCTTGAGCCTTTTCTCTGGCATGCTGTAGGTGCCCTATGATGCCAGGGCTGCTGAATTCCTTGTGCCTTCAGGTAGGTACCTGGAAGCACAGAAAATAGAATATGAAACTATCTTTTCCTTTTACTTGGGTATATGTTAAGATAAGTCCATAACCTCTCCCGTTTTTTTCCCCAAATGTCCTTGTCCTGTAAAATCATTGTATCTACATCAATTCTGATTTATCCTAATCACCTCTAGATAGTATGTATGTAAGAAAAAAACGACACATCTAAGTATTAACACTCAGATTGGAAAGCCTAGAAGGGTATTATCTCCAGAATGTCCAAGTGAAGTTTTGATGCAATTATCTTTCAGGAAAAACATCTGCTCTACCTAATGCAGTGAATAGTGCTGTCAGGGCCCCAGGCCCTGGCCCCAAGAGAGCAGCTGATCCTTGCTGATCCTTGGCAATCAGCTTCTGAGCAGGTTTGCACTAATAATGACTGTAAAGCATTCAGAAATAATACAGGTATGAATTTACAACCTTGAAAAGATAAATTCCACATCCAACTGTGAACACATGTTGTTCTCTTAACCTGATAGATAGGTCTTAAACCATCATGTCCAGTGCATTACGCTGTAGATCCAGGTACAGCATAATTGAAGAAGACTCCATACTTTATTACAGTGAAATCTTTGTTGCTGTGTTCTCACAAATTCAAAAAAATATGTTCTTTATAAGAATACTATTAAATGATATGTGAAGTCTTACCTCACAAGAACTACATGGTCCTGACTACAGGTCCAGTCCTGAGGATAGGAAGGTAGGAAGGTAGGATTGGTAGGAAGGTGTCATGCCAGCAACAAATGGCAATAATCACTCTTACACAAGTGAAAGCCTCTTCTAGGGACACCTAGAGAGTAACTCTCAGTAACTGAGAGAACTTTCATTAAACTCAGAGCTTCTATTCTTTGCATCTGGAAACTTTTCAAATTAATCCTTCAACGACTTAGGAGAAATATTATTTTCACTGTGTTTTTAAAGCAACCTTAAGTACTCTAATGAAGATCAGAATCCAAGTAGCACAAATAATATATAATCTTATTATTTTTCTGTTACAAGATTGGGTTATTTTTAAATTTCTACCAAATATCCCTTATAAGACAATTTTAAGTGGATTAGGGGGCTGTCTTTTTTGGAGTTACTAACACTTGCCGGGAGGTGGAGTAGAAAAAGGATAATCTCCACAGCTTTCTTCTTTGTCAGTGAGAGAGGTTCCTCCTAAATGAATGGGACTTTAACTTATCGGGCTGAACTACCTCTGAAGGAAACTTTCTACACAGGTTATACAAGAAGCCAAAGCATAGACATAATTATGGGTATAGCTATAATAAAATGTACTTAGAATAAATTGATATATTTTTTTTTTCTGATGACGAGCCCAAATATGTAGGCCTTCTCTACATAATATATGATTTTCTGGAAGTCTGAAATTGCACTATTATGTTGCTAGAGGTGGTTAGATTTCTAAATAATGTATTTCTAAAAAATCAGAACTAAAATCCAGTGAATCATAGACAGAATGGTTGTGATCCAATTTTGTGCTTGACTCACAATCTCTGCTAATATTCTTTGTCTGAAAAGAAATACATAAATTTTCCCAAGTACCTAGCCTAGCCAACAGAAAAAACTTTGGTGAAAAAGTACAAGGAAACATGTTGATTTATAAGCTAAAGTATTCCCTTAAGAACTTTTCTTTTTGTTTCAATGTCTGCCTTTTCTCCATATGATCTACCATTTAGTTTCCCTCAGAAAATTAAGGCAAGAAGTGGCATTGAGATAGAAAATCCGTCCTTTAGAATTATGCTTCAGGAAGCTGTATCTATGGTGAGATGACTCTGAAAGGTTAAAAAAATTCTTTCAAGAATTCTTGATGCCTTGTAGTTAATGATCCTCAAAAGTGCCTGTAGTTTCTTGTTGCCAAAATATTTAAAGGTTTCTCATGTCTTTGCCATGACCAGTTTTCTGTGTCTAAGGCACAAGGAACCAGACAAATAAGATAAAAAACATGGGGTGAAACCTTAACCCAGAGAGATACAGAGGATCTCCAAAATGTGACTTTCTATGCCCAGCTCTCACAAAGCTGCCTTTACTTACGCAGTCCTCTAAAGTTTTGTAGTCAGTTACAAAGACAGACTAGATTCATCAATGTGACCTGCTCTGAAAATGCACAATAACTATCAGTGCAGTTTAACTGGGGTCTGAATTGCTTGGTGACCATGGTGAAAAGTCTGGTCTCAACAGTTAAAATATTTTTAAGACTTGCTATTTCACATTTTCATGTCATTAGAAGTCATGAAAAGAATATTCTCTGACTTGTTCTTATTTCAATTTTCTCGTACGAATTTTTTGGCAATTCTTTAAATGTAATATGGGTAAAAGGATGAAAACAATCACTTTTTTCTTTCTTGATGGGCCTCTACTATTACTTCCCAAAAGAAAGGCATGAATGGTAGCAGTTTTTTATAAACATAAAGTCTTTTTTCAATCAGGTATTGAATTATGCAATGAATATGCTTGGGCCATTATAGTCAGGTGGCCTCGGGTCCACTATACAATAATTTTATTATCCCAATAATAACTTTATTATTGCAGAGCAATGTCAGAATGATACAAAAAGTAGTATTTCTGAGCATGTTGCTCTGATTTAGATCCACTAACTCTGTCACTTTGGATGACAAGTGACTTTGGTGATTCTCCCTGAAAAGGAGTTTGTGTGTTCGTTTTAAAAGAAATGTTCATTTCACTTTATATACAGATTTCTTTTCAAGGTAGAAAGTAGCTGTGTCACGCTAGTGAAATTGAGCTAATTTCTATATTTCTGTTATATTTTCACTAAAGTATGTACATTAATATGAACAAAGTAACAGGTAATGCAGCTTTAAGGTTTGTTTTTCTCCATTTTCTGTTCAGAGTACTAAGTTAAAATAGTAATAAAAAAGAAAAAAATCCCCAGAACAATGATATCTGAATTCACCTTTTAATGAGACAATTGTCTCACCACAGATTGAAACTTGTCATCTTAACAAATGGATGACAAGGAAGTTTAAGATGCTTTTATGTATCATCCTATATTCTTATCATGGCTTTTTTTTTTCCTGTTCTTTTTTTGCTAAAGATTAAATTTCATAACATCTGGTTTTATTGTCTGACTTTCACATTCAAAGTACCCTGAAGTATATTACAAAATAATGAGACACGAGCTGGTCTTTTCAAAGGGTGGGAAAGAAAGAGTACAGTGTGTCTGGTGAAAGGAGAGTGGTGATCTACATATCTTTTTTGGTGTGATGTATATTGACCTCATGCAGAACTGTCCTTAATAATAACTGTAGGCAGAACTTTTGTAAGAGGACTGCTTCAGGCAGCCCAAATGTTATCCCTCCCAAGGAAAGGGATATAGCTCAAGTATCAGTGGAACTTCTTCTGGTCTAACCTTCCAGATCAGCCTGGCACGGGTTATCTTGTGAAGTACAAATTAAAGGGAAGAATAGAGAAAGTGAAGCTAGAACACCATATATATCTTCTTCCTCATCTCCAGTCACTTTTTTGCCACATACAATATCAAGGCAAATAAATATCCAGCTGGATGCAAAGTAATGTATTTTGATTTTAGATATTAATGTCTACATCACAAGAGAACAAAGTAATTGGGAAATTGTTTAGGAAAGGACCCCCTGACATTTTAAACTGTCACAGATTCATGTATACCAATATCAGTTAGTTGCTGTTGCCTGTATTTCCTGAAATTTCTGCAAAGTATTTTGACTTATCAGACACAAGAAACATTTAAACAGTTCAATGTAACCTAACAACTTTGGGCAGCACCACCAGAATGTTCAAATGTAGTGGGTACATGACTCACACTCCCCATCTCACCATCCTCTATCCTAGGAGTGGTTTCTAAATTAGGCTTCTAAATTACTTCTTGAACATAATCATATTGTCATCCTTCCTGTTACTGCTGTATTGTGGCCATAAGATGTTACTCAGCTTCTCTCTGCAAGCATCATATAGGTGAAAACACTTATCTCTGAGTATTGATATTTAAAGAATAACACCTTAAATACAGAAAGAATTGACAACACACAAGCATACAGGGATAGAAGGTAACTGGTCTCTGCTGACTGCATCAAGGTTAAACACACTGATAACCATGTTATCTTGTGGCCAGAATAGTATTAGACTTAGAGGAGTAGTGGCTGTGGCAGGATACTGTGTTGAAGGAAGAAAGAAAGCAGCTTATTTACAGCTATACTTCTTGCTGTACATAATGTAAATAAATTTAAAAGAATTTTCTTAATAAAAATTCAATTTATTTTTAGAAACGTGATGTGTTTTTGTCTGTGTACTGAGTTAATGTAACTAAAGTAACTCATGTTATGTTAGTTGTAGTGGCAGGGGGCGGTCTTGTCAGATCCTGAGTTAAGATGAGTTGTTTGATTAGTGAACAAATAAGTAATTTGAAACAAAGCAAAGTGGAACTATGGAAATATTCAGCTTCTAGAAAATCTTACCTCTTCATAAAATATAACAGCACTATGCTATTTTTAAATAATGTTTCAGGCACCACTTGTGTGGTGGATTTTGCCCTTTCTCAAATGTATTTTCACAGAGGCGGATTAACAAGAATGCCTTCTTGATCACTGATACATTCTGGTGTATGCACATCCTCAGTTAGAGACAATCCACCAAACTTTTACATAGTGATGTCAAAAAAAGAAAGTCATTTTGAAAGGGAAGAGAAGTAGCATTGAGGTTTTGACCAGGTCACGCAGGAGGTAGTCCATGCAATGCATTAGTACTGATCCAGAAAAGAGACGTAACCATTCCATCGTATACCAGCACAGGACAGAACAGCAGCTTGTGGCAACAGCAGCAAGGGCTTGTAGCAATGAGCCCCTCAAGAGATGCAAGGCAAGCTGTTGGGATTCAAGAGCTGAGGCCACAAAAGATTTAAAAATAACTACATTTCTGGGAAGTAAGAGGTTCATGCTGCATCTGAGGACATTCTTCATGCTACTGTAGTGCTAGGTATAGAGAAATCATTGTGATTATACCCTAAACTACATGTCCTGAATTTTTTTATTCAAGGATTCAAAACCGACTGGTGGAAAACAACTACTACTATGTAGCGAAAATGTGTGCTGACCTTTACCCAGTAAATATGTACTGGCTCAAACTCCAGATTGGGATTAGCTGAGTTTATTAGTCTGTAGCCAGTAAATCAACAATGTGAGGAAATCAAATTCCTCAGGCTATTGAAGCCCCAGCATATGATGAATTAAGTGCTGTAAACAAACAATGGAGTTTGTTTACAGATGGATCTTGTAAAATTACAGCAGGGATCAGGAGGTGGTGAGCTGCTACTTGGAATCTCTCCATGGGAGGAGCTGCCACCTGTGAAGGGACTGGAGGCTCTAGTCAGTTTGCAGAAGTAATGGCCTTGAAAATAGCCTTGGAACATGTTTAGAAGCATCGCTGGCCCTAGTATATGTACATAAAGACTTCTGGATAGTGGCTAATGCAGTGTAAAAGTGTCTCAAAAACTGGAATCATGTTAACTGGCAGCAACAAGCAGGTGAGCCCGCGAAGAGGGGAGGAAAATGTTAGTGCTCAATTGTCTGTTTTGCTTCTTTTCTCAGTACCTGAATCTGTAATCAAAAGTTTCTGTTAATTGCCCATAAAACATAAGTAAAATTCCTCTAATTGAAAATATTTTGCCTCTGACAACTCTTGGCACGGTGACACGAACAAGATTCCTAGAGGATAGCTCTGAAAAGCAAAATACTGAGCCCATCAGCTTGCTAGGATACCCTTACTTCTTGAAAATTCTAAGGATACTGAATAGAAAGACAGATTTTAAGGAACAAATATGCCAGATTGCTGAGGGGGCTGTAGAGGTAGCCCTTGCAGATGTAGGAGCAGACCTAATAAAAATCAATGTTTTATGCTGGACAAATATAGATTAGTGTCTGTATGCAAAATTATTTTGCATGTGTTTGAACAGTGGGAAGAGTGCAAACACTACAGAAGACATATAGGCTCAACAAATTCTCAGCTAGACCTAGAAAATATCAGATCAGTATTTAGAAAATATATGGATGACAAAAGATTAATTTCCAATTTCTTAGAGAAAGTCTATCCGGAGGGAACAGTATGTCATGAGAGAACTAAAGACAGATTTCTGACCTATCTGACATTGACTCAGGAAAAGAGCAACACATTACAGAAGAATTCAAGTGGTTCAGTGGCATCTGGGAATCTGAAAATATAATGGATAGCAGTAGGCATGCATAATCCCTTGGAAAGACATCCAAGAAGCTGATGGCAAGGGCAAACAAACAGAAAAGGATCCTTGCCTACAAGATCCTTGTCTTGGATCCAGCAAAACATCTTCCCAGGTAACAAAACAAAGTGTGATGAGCTAGAAAAACATTTTTATCCCCTGAAGTCATCTGGACCCCATTAGAGAAATGACAAGACTCTGTCAGTCAGGAGAATGCCAAGCAATATGGGAAGTCCTTTATAGCAAGGAAGATCTACAGCTGAGCGTGATCAGGTCTGACTGTTGAATTGCCAAACAATGGCAATAGCCCATGTTCCTGTGGAAAAAATTGCCTGTAAGGTAAACACAGATTGAGAGAACAGTGGAGAAAACTGTGGACAACTGCACTGAACTGGCAGAGAGACAGTATATAAAGAACAGAAAGAAAGCAACAGAGTGACCTAGAGTGACATCCTGTGAGAAATGAATTTGCCTAATACATCTACAACAAGGTTTACATGAGCTGGCAAGTCCTTATAGGCAACACAACTACTTCCAAAATCAAACTTTCAAAGACCAAAATATTTTTAACTTTGATAGGAATTCTGAAAATATTTTTTCCCATTTTGATTTGGAAGTAATCGTCAACATTTATCCTCTAATAAAAAATCTGGATTTAGCCAACTGTACATCAAACCCGTTTCAAACTGATGGTAAGATCTTTCATTTTTTCCACCAGATTCCATCTATGAATTCGTTTTAATGTGTAAGTTATCATAGTATGTAGATTTTCTGAGAATACACAAAATAAATAGCTTAAACAATAGCAGATGTTCCCGAGTGTGAGTTGTTTAACAGTATATTAATTTGGTGCAGATTCTTCAAGCAGTTAGTGCAAACACAAATGGATGAAAATCTGTTTTATTAAATATAGCACAAATAAGTAGGATTTCAAATTTTCCTCTGATTTGATTTTAAAGTGAGAAATGTTGCATTTTTCTTATATAATCAATATCCAGGAAGTATATAGAATAATCTTTCCTATATTCATAGAACACTATCATAAATGGATTATCTGTGTTTTGTATTCAAACTTTAATCTAGATAGAACTGGTTACCAGTGTAAATCACAGAATTACATCAAAGTAAAATTATACAATGTTTGTCTTCACAGTATCAGGGAAGAACTTACTGATTAACACTACTTAGAGATTTCAGTTTTTACTTAATTTGTATGGGGGAACTCAAAGCCGTTTCTTAATTTTGTCTCAACCACATTAGCACCAATGGAACTTCAGTGTTTTAAATGGAAATTAAAATTTGATGGGAAACAGTGAGATTGCACTTAGAAGTGTAACACCTTCCTTAGCCTCCTCTCAGTGAGACTGTAAGAGAGCTGACAATGTGGTAGTATCTGTTTCACAGTTTATCCACATTTTTCGGGTAGCCTTACTGAATGGAATCTCTCACTTAAATGAAAAATATAATTGATCCATTGTAGACAGGCAGGATGGATGAAAGAAGTGGTGACAAGTACTGTAAAAATAAACCAAATATGTATTTTTCTGTGAAGTATATGGTATGCTCAATGTGAAATATTAAATATTAGAGCTTTTTAAAATACAGCCATAGACAATCATGACACTTAGGCTTCAAACCAAATATACCTTCCCCATCTGTGAAGTATCTATAGTAAAAGAGATCATCCTTTTTGACATATGTAGGCATGAAATATGATGGAAGATTTTTCTTTCGTTTGTTTTTTAAAGTAGGCAGGACTGCCTCTTTTGCTTATTTTATTAAAAAATTATGCATATATTTTCAAAGCTCTCTGTATGATTCTGGATATTGTTACAAAATATAAATCCATTCAGGGAGTTATGCCAGTTAATGCTATTTATGGAAAGATATCAGAGATTAAACTTTAATACTAGTTGCCATTGTAAATAATTTTTTTAAATACTTCGTGAACAGATTATCAGGGTTTTAATATAATTTCTGGATTTTGTTTAGAATACCTAGCCTTAAAGTAGGAAGATAATCTAGAGAGATCATTTACTACACTGAGAAATTGATATAATACTATATTATATTTCAAAATTAGTTACTTCAGGTAATGGAGCCAATTAAGCACTGAGACAGTTCAACAGGAACTGTGTAAGATTTTCATGACACTGACTTGAAAACTGAATGTGTTCCTTAAAGGCATGCTCTAATTAATAAATGAGTTAAAGGACACATGGTGAATTTCTATTCCTTTCATATATGCAAGACGTAACTATAATGAAACTTCTCATCTAAGGTACTCTAAAATTATCTCTTACCTAACAACATACCTGTAAATTCTCATCACAATAGGGATGAACATACTTCCATCCTAAAGAAAAAATCAAACATCTGTTGGTGCTGATGGCATGCTGTGATGTGAGAGCATTTATGTGACACCCTTCACTTCCATTCTCATTGCTTCTGGTACAACGTTTTGGTTAGCAATAAATATTTGAAGCACATGAAAACATAGAATTATCCCCTGACTTGACATTTGACAACTGTCTTTCTGGAAAACAGATTTATATTTTATGTTAGCTGGAAATTTTATTTTAAATACATGTAGATTAAACTTTGATTTTACATGTTTTAAAATTGTTCATTCATAGATGTGCTTGTATGTTCATAGATATAATGTGAAGCAAGGAGGGAAGAGTTAACAACCTTACAGTCTGTTTCTACTACCATATTTTTATTGGAATGAACTATCCATTTCACTATATCATTACAGTGCTGATTTAGAGCTTTAAAATGTAATACATTACTTCCCAGGGTAAAAAAAAGAAGTGAGGATTGGAATATAGCTTATCTGCAAGGGAAATAAAGAGTTTGAAATAAAGTAAGAAAATGTGGGCAGGTAGTTTTTTTAGTAGGTTAGTATTTTTGAATGCAAATTTTAAAATGTTAAAAATAATTTTAATTGCCCTGGCATTGCATGAACATTATTGGATTAGTCATTCATTCAAGCTAACAGCAGATTTTTAATACCTTTCGTACTTTGCCATTTGAGAAAACAGATCATTTTAATGGATATTTAAAGCCTCAAGATGTACCTAATGCTGGAAAAGCTTCAATGCAAAACTGGCAAAACCACAGTGACTTCCTAATTTTATTGAAAAGTGTCTCAATGCAGCTAATACGTCATGCAGACACGTTTCACAAGAGAGCTCTTTTTCATAGAATGGCAGCAATTATGAGGTTGGCCCCATTTGTGCTATGTATTCTTTGCTTTTCCTACTTGCTGTTTTAAGGTTATAGAGCAGCTCATGTAGAAATTTGCTGTTTCCTTCCAGTCTGGAAGGCTTTCATTGAGAATGGTTAATGGGATTGAAGAGTAGACTGGAAACTAAATAATTGATAAATAATTCTAAATTAAGTGATTCCCACTGGGTTGCATTTTCCTATTCAAGGTTGAACTAACCACAGACTAAGCTGCAAAAATAAGTAATAAACTTCTCTGAGGACAGAGGACTAGATTTAGTGAGGGATTTAGGCACACGGAAGTGTTTGACAGCAGCTAAAGGCACCTTTCTATGTAGATTCCCCAGACAGCACAAAAAGAGATGATATGCCTATACTAACATCCCAAGTTACTTGCCCAGATTCTGAAAAGGTTCGGTTTTGTTATCCAAGAGCTCCACGTACCTGGAAAAAAGGATGTTATGAAGCACAGTACTATGCACAAAAGCACAAGTGTTCGCTGGCATATCAGCAGACAAAACCCTGGCAACTGTAAGCATCTTGAAATCTTTTGCGCTGTGTGGTATTTTTTTACACATTCTTGACTCATAAAATCATGAACAATGATTCATTTATCTAAATAAACAAACTATCAAACCCCACAGTTTTATTACTCTTAATTACACTGGGCAGTCCTTACTGGTGTCCTTGTAAAAGGTGCCTCAAGCCTAACAATTAAGTCACTAACAAAGCCCTTGTTAGTGGTTCAACACTAACAACCAACAGTAAAACTTTTAAACCCACAGGAAACATACAAAAAACAATCAAAGAACTTGAAACTGAAATAATCAATGAAGGTGAGTAAACAAAATATTGCTAACTGCAATGGTACATTCCTATTTTTTTTTTATCTTTTAATTATGTGGAGTCGTAGGCAGGAAAAGACACACTTGACAACATTTGAAAAACATTAGAGATGATAGCATTCAATATGTTGTTTGTGTCAGGAGAGAGGCAAGCTAGGCTATATTATATTGAGCAGTTAATGCTGCTGCAGAAATCCAGTCAATTTTCTTTTAATATATGCAAGGTCAGGAAAAAAATAAAAAGTTGGTGAGTCTCAATTGCAACTTAGAAATAAAGAAATTACAAGTACAGTGTGCCATCTTATCTGTCACTTCCAGACTTGATAAATGTCTACCCATGCCCGTGAACAGAGGAATAAGAGTCTGATGTAAGAAAACTTAAGTTTCCTGACTTATACAAGTTTGTATAGGCAATCTGTGTTTGTAAAACGACCTATCCCCTTTCAGAACTTATATTATATTATATTATAATTATATTATATTATAATTATATTATACCTGAGTCCATACTGGCCCATCTCCAGTTAGCTGGAGAAAGTGCTTTACTCCTAAACCCTCATAGTGCTGAGTGCTACCTCCTCTTCCTTCAGTCTGTACATTGGAAACGTACAGTGAAGATTCTTGCTTAAACTGTACAAAGGAAAGTGATTTTAACATGCTTCCCTTCCTAACTTCTGCATTTGCTCAACAATGTCACTTCTGGATTGCCTAATACATCATGTAAAATGTGAGAGATCAAGGCTATTAATTTTGTATTTTAAATTCCAGACTGGTAGGTCTTACATGTCAAACCAATATGCTCCTAGGGTTAAATACAGCTAATTTAACTTAGTTAACTTGCTAACACCCCCATTTTAGATATCTAATGTTGTAAGATTTATCTGTAGTGCAAGGATGTATTTGTCCAAGGTGAAGCACCTAAATTAGGCAGATATGATGTCACTCAAGAGGACTTCAAAGGCACCTACTCTCCCTATTGACCAAATGGATGTTAGCTCTACCTCTGGGAGTTTGCATGCTTTTATACAAACAAAATGGAAGGTAAAAAAAGCAGGCTATGCCCTAAGAATGCTTTGGGGTCTAGCCTGCAATGCCAGGCCTTGCATTTTGAGTTTTTTACATTGTCCCATTTTATGTTTTATTCCAGTCCTCAGAATCACATGATATTCTGTATTTAAAGTGCTTTCCAATTCTCTATCATAAATAAATTTCATTATCACATTGACACTTTTGTGCCAAGTCCCTAATGAAATATTTAAATAACATCCAACCCAAGGCTAACCTTTTAGGAACTTCACCAATAAGTTTCTTCTATGAAGAAAAATCTAATTTCAGTTCTTTTTCAGATTTCATTGGTCAGTTTCTTACCTATCATACAGTTCCTCTATTTTTTCTCATTATTCCTGGTTTAATGAACATCCCATGTGACACTGGATTAATTTCTTTTAGTGAAGAGCTGATTAAATCTGCTGCATTTCTCTAAAAGGCTTAGAAACAAAGGAACATAACCCATTATATTAAATCAGCTCAGAAATTATATCTCAGAAAAGTTTAGTGTAAAAAGATAATAATTTTAAGATATTCATCGAAAAAGAGAAGTAATATTCTAGAATTCACTAAGAGCCTTAACTGAAAGACTCCTTATTAAAAATGGTGGAGATAAATCAAAACAGCACTCTCCAGAAAAAAAAAAATTAAAAAATCAAGCTTTTTAAAATGATAGTTATTAACTGAGCTATTTTTAGCGATCTGATATTTAGATATCAATTAACTGGGTACCCTACTCCCTTGGTAACTGCAAATACTAGTTCTACAATATAATATGATGTTTTATTTCTCTCCTCCTTGGTTCTTTCTTTCTGACAGTGTGATGAATTATATTGGTGTTGCAGGTTATTGAGTCACTAAAGTTAGAGCACAATCTCATTTTTATGACAGCACTAAGATATTACTCTGCCTATTCCTTGAAAATGAAGAGTCTTTTTGAAGTTGCAACTGTTTCTACATGCACCAAAAAAAACAGTTTCTGGGGTCTCTTAAGAGAGAAGTTACTTCCTAATTCGTATCACATCCATGTGTCACATATGACATCAATAAACCCTGATATGTTTCTTGCTGGGTCTTCATGTCAACGCCTGAAATACAGCACTGCTCCAGAGGAAAGGAATAACCCAGAAATACAGATAAAGAGAGAACTCTTGTGATTCACAAGCATAGAAATATCTTACTGGGTGCAATGCTGAACATGTTCTGTATATTTTTTCCATCCAAGACAGATTATGTTTTTTCTTCTTCTATAAGCAGAAGAGATTAGTACACATACATCTGATAATGCTTATCAGATAGCAAAACTAGAAGTGGACAAGATTAAGAGCAATTTATTATTCACAAAATAGAGGATTGAAATTTAGGGGTAATCTCTGAGAACAATTATTTTGGAAAAAGTGGATGAAATATTGGTTCCACTGAAGTCAATGAAATGTTGCCATCAATTTGAACAGACATAAAATTCTGTTTTCTTGCTTTTGTCTTTATTTTCACATATCCCTCTTTTTGACTCCCTGGACAATTAATATTAATAATTTCATTTTTCAGTTTGGACTTAGGAAAAATTTGCATATCTGTGTGTCCAAAGCACTTGAGTCATCTCACTATATTTTGATTGATTATTTTTAAAGGCAAATTTATTCCTGAATATTACTGTGGAAAGGGCTGGAGCATCTGTGAGAAAGGTGATCAGGTGAAAGGCAATTGCACAGATTCGGCACAAATTCAATGGGAAACAAGCATGACTTACTATCTTTAACAGTGTCTCTGTCTCTAAAGAAAACTGGTGGTGCTCTTTAGCATGTTTAAAAGTTATCTACCAAGATGGTCAGAGAAAACAGCCTATAGGAAGAGGTTAAGGAAGGTTTTTTGGACTGTCAGACAGAAGACAGAGACAATGAATTAACTACCTGAAGGGCAGTTACAAACGTGAGGTAGCAAAACTCTTCTCAGCAAATGTTTCAACAGTGGCATTAAGATAATGCAGGATGGACAGTAACTCCAGAAATCTCTAGTCTGACTTCCTACTCAAAGCATAGTCAGCTGTGAGGTTTAGGCCCGTTTGCTCATGGTTTCACACAGTCTGGTGTAAAAACTTTCAGGGATGGAAACTGCATAAACTTCCTTGCCAACCTCTTCCATTTTTTGAGTGCCCTCATTGTATGAAAGTTTATCCTTGTATCCATTCTGAGCCTTTCTTGCTTCAACTAATACGTGCTGTACCTCATGCACACCCTATGCACCACTGTGAAGACCCTGACATCCCATTCCCAATGACTTCCCTGTTGGTACTGGTGGGTTGCCTTTAGGACTTTTTGAAGCCTTCCATTCTCTGGTGTGAACAAGTGCAACTTCCTTAGCCTTTCCTGGTAGGGTAAATGCTCCAGCACCAACCATCATGGTGGTTCTTTTCTGAATTTAAATCATTCATTCAGAGTATTTTTGGTACTGGGAGATCCAAAACTGGAGGCAGTATTCCAGATGTGGCCTCATGAGTGCTGGGTAGAATGGAACTTCCCCATATGTGTTTGCTGTGCCCCTGTTCATTTGGCCATTTTTGCTGCCAGGATACTCTGCTGGCTCATGCCCAGTCTGCTGTTGATGAAGACCCCCAGGTCCTTTACAGCTGAGTGGCTCCCCAACCAGGCTCTCCCCAGCCCATATTGTTTCCAGGGATTCTTCTTTCTAAGATGCAAGATTTTGCGTTTGTGCTTGGGGAATTTTATAGGGTTCCTGTCCTGTTGGACCATTCCTTCAGCCTGTCAAGGACACATCGGATGGCAGTTCTGCTCTCAACCATGTCAGCTGTTCACTCCATTTTAATGTGTTCTGAAAACCTGAGGAGACTGCACAGTCATTTCTTCAAGACAATGGTGTTAAACAGAACAGGTACCAGAGCAGACCTCTGCAGTTCTACACTTTTTAGCACTTCCAGATAGAGCACAAATCTATTAACCACTACTCTCTGAGCCCACTACCCTCCAATTGTCTTTTCACCCATCTAAACTGTACTAATTTGGATTGAAGAATATTGTGTAAGTCAGTATCAAAAGACTTGCTAAAGGTAAATGATATTCACTGCTCTCATCTCATTCACAGACACTGATATTTTGTCATACAAAGCAATCAAGTCAGCTAGACGTGATTTATCTTCGGTAAATCCATGCCACTGGTTCCAATTACCTCCTTCTCTCTTATGTCTCCGGGAAAGTGTACCAAAAGGACTTCTTCCATTATTTTCCCAGTGACTAAGCAGGCTTCCTGGCCTGCCACAGACTGAGGCTTGTAATACGGAGGTTGGTGATTAGGTAAAAAATTTGATAAGGAGTAATGCAGTGCTGGAACAGATGATGAAATTTCCGTCTCTGGAGTTTGTCAAGACTCTGTAAGGCAAAGCTGTTACTGACTTAATCAAACACTGGTGAACTCCTCTATTAAAGAATCGTATTAGATTACATGACCAGCAAAATCCTGCCTAGCTAGAGTGTCTGTGGTTTTATAGCCCTTTGATATAATTACTGCTAAAATTCACAAGGTTTTGAATATTCTATGTATGATGGGATGTTGAGATGCATTCTTGCTCCTAATAATAATTCTATTGTGAAAATTTACTTTGTGTTGTACCACAATCACATTTTTATGAGCATCAGATTAAGCCATTTTGTGGTTTTTATGCAGTATACGTAGGACCATGTTTTGCCCATTGTACATTATTTTTTAATTACTCTGGGTAAAAAATAAGTACTTAAGGATGCTCTAAGGCAACATTTTAAGTACAGCCAAGAGAGCTTTAGAAAACATTATACAGTCATTTAAAGTCTGCTCTCATACGAAGTTCACAACTAATCTAACATTTGGAACAAAGAAACTAGGTAGCATTGTCCCTCCTCAACCACCCCAAACCTTATACAGACACTGAAAGAAATTGTTAGGTTCTACTGTGCAATATGAGTGACTACATTTCAAACTGCTTTGCATCCAAGGATGGCCCAAGTACCTCACAAATACTGAATCCTATCACCCGTATCATACAGATTTCAAGAGTGGCATTTTAGCAGTGTTATGGGCGCTCAGCATCTTGCAGGGCTATGCCAGATAAGTTCCATGCAAGAAAACTGTGTTGAACTGACTTTTTGACAATCACGATAAAGAGGATGCTGGTCCAACAAAGCTGTATTTTCTGTCTTTTTGTGTCATCATCGTGTTCGGTAGGATCTGTGTGCAAATGATTTTATGTTGCTCAAGGCTTTTTATATATAGACACTTTTTTCAGGCCTTAAAATTTGTGCTATTATACTTTGATTGGATCTACAAAATCAGAAACTTATTAGTTATTGAAACTAATGGGGATTTGACCTGAATCAAAATGTAGCAAAATACATAAAATTTTCTCAGATTCTATAGTAATTTAAAGAATTGGATATACTTTATCATGCAACCTGTTAACGTATATTGAGGGGGATTTTGAGCAACTAACCATGGCACTATGTATATTTATTTTTTCAACCTGATTTTAGGTTCTTGTGTATTTGGATGCTTTTTTTAAAAGCTGTGTGAAATTTGATTTTCTCTTTCAGTGTATCATATTATATACATATCATTTTCTGTCCAACCAAGGATATGGCTACAGAAAGGGATATCATCTGTGCAGTAAATTGTACTGGGATAGTATAGCTTTCAGAAGAATGTGATATATTCATTTAAAGCTTGAATTAGATTGTCTGTTTTCATCTCTACTCACTACCCTATTTTCTCCATGATTTGCTTTAATTTCCAGACCTTGGGGAAACATCAACCAACTGCTTAAAAAAATAAAATCAATGCACTGAAAAAGTATTTTGTGTCTTCCACATTGCAGACCCTAGTGCTATATCCTCATTTTCATCTTGGTAATAATGATCTCACAGAAACTATTTGTAAGGCTTGGGTTCAAATCTAGCTCAGTATTAAAATGGAATGAGCAGAAGTTTTCCATCTCTTTCCCAGAAAAGAACTTTGTTGCATTTTAAACATACATATTAACCCATGGTTGTTGCCTTTGTCAAGAGTGAAAAAATAGTCGGAGTTCAAAACTGAATGGTAAGCAAGAATCTAGTGTTAAAAAACAGTGATGGAATTTCAGTTGGGTCCTTTTGTTCCCAAGCATGCTCCATAAGGAGGTCAGAAGGGGCCTCTAGGGAAGCTGCTCTTCTGGCTCACACCCACACAGATCTCTCTGACCATTAGGCCTGTTGCTCAGCTGCTGCTGGGTGCCAGACAATGGCAGATTCTGCCCCAGCATGTCCCTCACTAGATGCCAAATGGAGTCACCTTATGTCTCTCCAGACTAGTCTTATCCAATTTGTTATCAGGCCAATCCCTGCTGCTCTAATATTTATCTCTAACCAAAGATTTTCACAAAATGAACCTAAAGTAGGTTTTTAAAGACCTAAGATGTCTATATCATCTGATTACCTGCTAGGAAATGACAGAATCACTCAGGTTGGACAGATTAGTGGCCTTTGAAATCCTAAAGTATCAGTGAACAGCAAACAAACATTTTCTCTTCTGAAAGCTATATTGTGAAAACAGTCTATAGCTTGTTGGACAAAAATAAACAGATTAGAGCCCCATGCAACTGACGTTTTGTACAGTCTGGGCATTGACATAACAAGCTTATGAAGTTGGGGCTGGGCCAGTTCTGATTCCAGGAACACAGCAAGAGATTGATTAAAGTGAGCTTTATACCATCTGTGGTCAGGTTGTGCTTGGTATAGTTTGTATATCCACAAGAGTGGCAATAAGTATGCCATTAGAGAGGACAGGTTTTCATTAATTGAGAAAAGAAATAGGAAGTGA
Source organism: Ptilonorhynchus violaceus (assembly GCA_013397565.1). NCBI lineage: Eukaryota > Metazoa > Chordata > Aves > Passeriformes > Ptilonorhynchidae > Ptilonorhynchus > Ptilonorhynchus violaceus. Next base: position 475,552 of record VZRJ01005455.1, read on the forward strand.
CTAGGAAGATGACTTCTGCCTATCAGTAAGGACTTGAAAAGGAGTAGCTCACTGTCACCTGTGAGAGAAGATCATGCAAAAGGGAAAGCTAGTACTGGGAGATGCTCCCTCAGAAATGAATTTATGATTCAAACTCAAATTCATTCCAATATTTATTCAATTAAATTTGGTATAGGCATTTTGGCAGAAGTTCAAAGTCTGCATTAGCAAGACAGCAGCAAAATATATATCTGGTTAGGAGTGAGTGGCTCTCAACTGCATCTCTCTACTAATGAAATTGAAAGTAAAGACCGAATTATAGCCAGGGCATAAACAGGCAGAGTTTAAATGTCTTCAGTGGTATGGTACATATTTATGCCAGGTATAAGTTTTGCCACAGAAGGTCGGTCTGTAAGTAGTTCTCTCTTCTCCACACCTTCAGCTATCACTGAGCACCTGTCACTCCCACCACAAAAATGACTTGATTCTATGTACATGCCATTTCTGATCCATCCACAGCATAGGCCTTGTGCCAGCTCCTGTTGTGGGTGGCTTGGCAGGGAGCTCCATTAAGATCTGAATTACCAGCACACATAATCACCAATGTCAGTTGTTAAATATGAGGCAGTTTTTTATCAAAGGATAAAGCAGAGAATATAGTTCGTGATTAATCTCCTCTTTAATGTTTTGTTATCTCAATCATCCAGTTGAACCCAGAAAATATTTGTTAGTGCCTATAAACATTTTAGCACTGACCTCATAAAAGTTGGAATACTACAGGAAACATTTCCATGTTTAAGAGAAGATGAGAAGTAGATAGCTGAAAACAGTAACACATATAATTTCAGCAAGTAAAATAATACCGTGCTCTCAGATCCACTTCCACTGGAGTAATTCAGGTATACTTTTGTTGCCATTTTCGATATAAAACGTTCCAAAATGGGTTATGTGTGCATTTATGGTAATAAAAACATAAGGCTTATTTCTAATAGCAGTCTATATTTGTGGGTTTCCCAGGTATGTGTGATGACTGTTGAATCTTTTCTGGAGCAGTATCTTCACTTTAAAGAATACCTAATCCATTCTATGCTATTAATTAATGCTATCATTATTACATATATTCTCTGATGGAGTTTGCCAGGGTAGACCCTGCTTCTCACTAATGTCCTCATTAAATCCCTTTAATATGGGATTAGACAGTAATGCTAACAGACCAAACAGCTGTCATGGATTGCTAATATCATCTTCTGGCATTGTCTTTTAGAAGCTATTTGATTATAAAGAAAGTCTAAAAATCTCACTTTTCCTAAGAATGTCTTTTCTTACCTAGCCTTCTGACAGAACAATATTTTCAAACTGTATAATACTAGAGGCAGTCTTTGGATGTATCTCTGGATATTCTTTGGAATAGTCTTGGCTAAGAATATTAACCACTTGTTACTTAATAGTTTTAAGCTTTACTCTTTTTTGATCCATTTCATGTAATTTTGATGGCCAGAATAGCTCTTAAAATGTCAATTATACAGTTGCTGTTTAGGCATTAAGATTAACATACACAAGCTCTCATTAGCTTTGTTGATGTATGGATTTTCAGATAAATATTTCATTTGACCAGGCTAATTCTAATCTCTTTTTTTTTCTGGATTTTATGGCTGAGCTTCTTTTGCCTATAAACAAAGCCACATGCCAGTCTGAGAGTGGTTTGTCTTTTTGATCATTTAATACCACAAAATATTCCTGGGAACTCTAACCCATAAAGGAAATAAATTTTGAAAGTTATGTACCTTTCATGTTCTTGGTCTCATACAGATAGATGTTTGACTATTATTCTGATCATTTTGAAGAGGCATTTTTAAACGTTAAATTTCCCTTTGCATGTCCTAATAGATCTCTTGTTCTTTTAAGCCTAAAATTACCAGGACCAAAAAAACACACATTTTGGACTCTCTGTGAAGCAGTGACTCTCCATTACAAGCCAGGAATCCATATGGCTGCTTTCTTTGATCTTCCGTAACAGCATTCTTTCAGATTTAGTTATCTGTGTAGACAAAATTAAACAGATTAAGATAAGAAGCCAAATTCACAAGAAAGAGCTATCCATGGCTTAGAGAGTATGAAAGACTGACTCTGTGGCTACCATGGTGAGTGACAGAGACTCCCAAATGTAGGTCCAAGATTTGCCACTACTTTTACCACATTTCCTAAGTTTAACATCACTGAGGGATATTTTGAGTGTTTGGGTTGTAAGCCTAAGGTGGAAAACTGTCAATTTATAGGTTCGTTTTAGGTTCAGTATTCTCTTCAGCTTAAGTGAGCAGAAAATGCATGTCATGGAGAAGGCCAGCAGAACAATCCCATTATATAGAAGCTTAGGTTGCAGAATTCACCCAGCCACAGACAGAAGTGTGCATAACACATGCATAGGCTTTAAGTCAATCTCAAGTGTCTGATAACATGTGACTCATAAGTTTTGGAAGGGCTCATAGCCCTGCGGATTTATTTTCACAGAGGAGGCAAAGGGATGTGCTTCATATCTCCAGTAAAACACTGTTTTGTGTTCAAATGTTTGCTGTGCTTCTGGTATTATGACAAATAGCCACCAGGTGATTTCTAAACATAGGGAACATAGTTTTTCCCCACACTTCAGTTTTGGATAAGGCTGAACTACTTTGTGTGAATTGTATTGGATTTAGACCAAGGCATGCATCTGGTAAGAAAATTGTGGTTCCGTTGCTGAAATTTCAGAAAGGTAATTGCAAGTGGAAATAGAAATAAGTGAAGGAATGGCATCATTACTAAAAGGTTCTTCTGAGACTTGCATTTTATTTGCAAGAGATCTTGAAAAAGCAGTCATATAAACTCAATTGCCCGGTAGTATCTAATTACATTACCAGGATACACTTGTCACTGAGATTATGTGCTGCAATAAGTATAATAATAAATAATATCAGAGAAGGATTTGCTGAAGAAATTCCAAAGGCTGAATCGCCATTTTTGTTAAAATAATTACATCGGGAAGAATTTCAAAATTACAAGAGGAGCCATTCACTTAAACCATGTAGAAAGGATTAAACAGTGGTGGTGGTGGTACATTGAGATCGTCTTTGGCCCATCCTCAACATAGCTCAGAGTATCTGAGTACTCACAAAATTCTTAGCTCAGCAGGAGTTTTCTACATTAAGTTTTGATGTGTTCTTTTTAATTTCCCCCTTAAGTAACATCTATTGGGGGACATATTTCAAGTCAGACAGTTCATAGGTTTTTCTTTATTTTTGCATCATCAGCTGCTGTTAAAATTGAGAAATGAAAAGCTAAATCTTAACCAAATGGGAAAAAGGAGTGGAGAATATGGGCTGCCTCTATGAAAGAATATGTAGGGGGCCAAAAATCTGTATGGCAGCAGACCTGACATAAAACTTTTGTGTCCCTGGGTTAACTGATGACATTTAAAGCTATGGGACATGGTACTTGTCCATCTTACTGTAAACAAATCCAGACCCAGAGAGGTTCTCATTCATATTCCTCTTGCATAGAAGACATTACCATTTCACTGATAGAAATCAAAGTGATCATTTATATGCCTGAAAGAGTAGTGAGCTAGGGCCAAGAAACTTTGCTTTTCTAATTTCTTCCTTTCTGGAGCCTTCGTGTGAGGAGTTATCATTAAGCATATATAGTGCAAGAGGCTAATAATAGGAGTCCATTATCTGCAGACTATTATACCCTACCATGAAAAGAATGCTTGTTCTTTAAGGCAAGCATTTGAGATTTCAGATTGGAGGTGGAAGTCCTCTGGAGTCCTATTAATTTATGTCATAGAAACAGACGGACAGACTTGTGCACTGTACTGGTGCCTATGGAAGAAGCTCTAAAATGAATTGGGAAGCTGTAATTCCCTGCAGGAACCCATATGTGAGTTAGGAGGGAAACTGGATTAAGATGCTAAGAAAACTGTACTTATACTTCCTCCTAACTACTCCTCCAGGGAAAAACTAAGATACTGTATTTAATAAGGCTTGAATCTGAAATGAAATTCACACAGCTAAAAGGATTTTGGGGGGTAAGAGCTCTGGCCATAGTTTTGACATTCCTGTGGTAAACATACTGAAATCAAAGAGAAAATGTGCATTTATGTTGGATCATGTCCCATCTGCAGTTTACTGATAATTTTAATTTTGACTATCTTCACCTAATAAAACACATTTTATTTTCAATTTCTAAAAAATCCAACCAGCCTCAGAACATTCTGAAAGCCATGGTTCAGAGAAGGATGAAGTGCAACTAAGCAAATGGAAAGGATGCTTGGTGGAGGTGTCTCATTCTTGGATTAAATTCATTGAACAGTTAAATCTAAACTATGAAGTTTTTATTATATATTTCATTCCATAAGAACATTTATTAGTATTTTTTTCAGTGGTGTCTAATATCAGCTTTAGTCTTCATTATTATTGTAAAAGCTAGTTGGCAAATTAGGTTTTTTCTAGAAGTATTTGGAATATATTTCAAATGCAGAAATACTATTCCATTAGATAAACATGTCATGGACACCTCTGAAGCCTAATGAAATAAATTCCTAAGGTAAATATCACAGTAAGTGATACAATATCTCTACTGGCTTTAAACACCATAAATTTATTGCTCTCCTGACCTTTGATTACCTACAAGATTATCAATTTAATAACTTCCATATCTTTAAATAAAAATGGATAAAGTCTCAATTATCTGTGCAAAGAAATATTGTTCTTTTGAAAGCACGAAATGTGTGTTGGTAGTACTGCAGAGTATAAGACTGTAAACAAAATTAAAATAAAAATGTGTCTTTATGTTTCCTTTGAATCAGGCAACCTATAAAATATACAACACAGAAGAAAACTGTAAATCCCATCCATATAGTGTCCAATATTTTTCTGTAGGAGATATTTTATGTGATTCACCAGTTACAACGCAAACCATAGTTGAAATTTCTGGGATTTTCCATGGATACTCTACCCACATACTGCTTTCACCTTTTCAAAACCCAAAAGCCTCTCTGAGTTACATTCAGAGGTTACTAAGCCTGGTCTGTCGTTGACTACGAGACAATAGCATATAGACCAAGGAACCCAGGAGTCGGAGATCCAGACAGTTTGGGTAAATACCACGGTGGCAACAGGAAGATGGTTACAAAGTGATACAAATGTACCAGGCAAATGGCTACTGTAGCCAATTTTCAGGCTTCTGCTTTTCCTCAAAAACTCCAATGTTACATTAAAATGACTTCAGCAACACATCACCCATTTGAAAGTACAGCAAGCTTCATGTGCTAGAGAATGGCAGATGGTTTGGCTAGTTCCAGTGAAAAGGTCTAAGAACCTCTGAATTGAATCACCCAACTTTCAGTTTAGTGGAAGCTGGAAGAACAATGAGAAATTTCTTCAGGCAAGTGATGCTTCTTTAAGGGTCACTAAGACTATTGTGCAATGTAAGTGACTAGAGTTTGATAAGCATTTGGAGGCCTTTAGATGAAAAATGTTATTTAAATGATAATATAACTGTGTATTTATTCATGAGAGAGGCTGAAGTGGGATTGGCTTTCTGTCAAAAACTGTCAAACAGAAATAGGATTCCTTCTGAATAGTTGTCTTGAGGATTCCTCCTGCTACCTCAGAGATTTACAGTGAAAGAGTTGCCAGTGTATTAGGGGCCAGTAGGTAGTATACAGGACTACATATTGAAAGAATTATATTCTACTAATACCTCTGACCTTAACTATTTTGTGATCTTCGATGTCATTATTCTGCCTTCCTTTTCTTTCCTATTTGTTGTCAAACTTTTCTTCTTTTGCAATTTTGTGAGGGCAAAGTAAGGAGAGGAGTCTTATGATCTCTAATGACCCAGCAGCACAATTCATTGTGATATTGCAATAATGCCTTCATAGCATTCTAGCCACCTTCAGCCTCTGTCTAGCTTGTCAGAGGCAGTGACGGTCTTCTGGTATGTATTTTTGTGATGAATTAAAAAATGAAATCTGATGGTTCTATAGATATTTGTGCAATATTATTACTACTGTTATTATCACTGCTAACACTATTCATAATTATAATAAATTTGTTGCACATGTATTCATATAAAAATTGTTTAGCTGTACATTAGTGTCTCAGACTACAAGTTCACATTACTGGGAGATCTCCTGGCCATCTGAACATGTCAAAAGCAGACATCAGTCTCAGTTTGGTTACAGAAGGGACTGTGATGCATTCTTACAGGTCTCTGATCTGAACAACAGAGTGACCAGGAACCCCACCAGTTTTATGTAGGTAGTAAATTCTTTTCAGAATGTGAAGAAGCCATGAGCCATACATATTTTTGTCTTCAAAGGTACAATGAGAAATGTATGCATGAGGAAGATTACATAGATTCCCTTTCAGTTAGCTGCATGTGCCTGTAAAATAGTCTTATGAGAACAATCAGATTAATCTATAATCTGTCCATGAAAAATTCATGCTTTGACTTTTCCTTTAAACATTATGCTTTATTGATTTTTAAATGTCACAAAAAGGACATGTAATTGTTTAGCACAGAAAAAAACAGGTTTAGATTTTTCAATAAAGAGAGTAGACAGAAGACGCATAATAAGAAATGACAGTTTGCAGACCTTGTTTCATAAATTATGGAAAAGAGAAAAGAAAGAAAATAATAACAATTTAGTGATTATAAATCAGCTAAAGGAAGATAATACAAAATATTTTCTGTGATTATCTGATTGACTTTTTTGTGCATTCCTGTTTATCACGTTTTCTACTTTGTGTTTCTTTTTACTAAATCCAGTACAAATTAATTTTAATGGCTAAAATGTTTGCAGACAGATAACACAAGGTCACATCTACAAAAACAACCTGAAATCCAACTTTGTGTTGGTGTGTGTGAGGATTTGTAGTAGAGCTGCTTGAATGTCTATCCAATCAAGAAATAAGATCAGTATCATACACCTTTGTTGATCAAGGCATCCAATCACAAATACTCTGTAAAACCAATTCAAATTCAGTCCATACAACTAACAACTTTTTAAAAAAGCTATTTTAATTCTGAATATTTTATAAATTTGAAAAAACTGCAATCTGCTCACAGATATGGCATAAGAAAAGTATTTAGATAAATTATTCATAACAAGCCATTCACTCATCTATGTTCTAAACAATATCCAGTGTTCCTGGTGGTGGTTATGTAACAGCAAAATGTATAAATATAGCTATGAGACTGAACTGCTCTATATTATACTTGAGAAAAGTAAAGAAAAACTCTTGTTACTTTAACCTATAACCCACAATTCAAAAAAAATTTAGTAAAGTAACTTTTACAATAAAATTTCCAGATTTTAGTTGCATGATAGTATTCCACAGGTCAGTTGCATAGGGAGCAGTTTGGCAGCTGAGTCCCTGATTTGACAGTGGTTATGTGTTACAACCCTTGATATAGTTAAACCAGACAAAAGTTCAAAATTAAATAATGTTTTCCCCAAAGTACTGAACCTACTCTAATCTAGTTGAAGTTGCTGTAATATTGGACAGGAGAAAATAAATTAACTGTCTGAACATGCTTCTGTATAAGAACACACAAGTAATATTTTTCTTAAAATGACCAGAAATTCATTCTATAATAGAATATACTATATTGCAATAATATTATATGGCTTCAATTTTGTAAAAGTATAGAAATCTCAGTTATTCAGAACCTAATGAGATAGGACATACATTCACATATAGACTGAGATTTAAACTGTATATTTAGATGTGCAAGGTCAGGTCTTGAATCTGTAGTTGACTGTAGGACCTCAGAGGAATATGGACACCCTCATTGTAAATAGTTCGGGGATCAAAGACTATAACAATTTGTTTTTGTTTAAGGTAATAAAGCCAAAATCTGGGTCCTGATATAGCACATGGATAACACTTAGGGACTTTAGTTCTCCTTTTGTCCCCCACACACTAATCTGTGTCTATGAGTGTATAGAAGCAGTGACACAGGACAAATCCTGGGGCATCTGATCTCTGTTGTACAATTAGCTCAGCATTTTAGCTCTCATTTTCCTGAAAACCCCAAAGGGATGTGGTCCATCAATCCCTCTGGAAAAGCCATACTTTAGGTGTGAGATAAGTGTTGGATAAATAAACACCACAGAGAACATTAAAGGAATCTGGTTTTTGCGCTGTCATGTCTGTGAAGTGACAGCAGTATTAGCAAACTCCCAAACTATTCCCAAGACTGTTTTTCATACAAAACAGTTGCTCTGTGTCAATACTGTCCCTCTACCAGGGCAGGGACTATGCTAACTATTGTATAGTTTAGATAATCACTTTCTCATTCCTGAAAAAATCTGTCTATACATTCATGAGTTTGCAAGACAGCAGACTCTCTGGGAACTGTCCTGGCAAAAATAAAGGGATTCAGTTTCTTTTTCTTTTACAATTCACAGACCCTGATACACTTCAAAGACTTCCACATTTTCAGGCTGTAGGTAGTTACCACATCTCAATACAAAGTTTTACTCTGAAGTGTATAGCATATCTGCTTGCTTTTTTGTGATTAAACATAGCGTCCTTCCAAACACAGGGAGGTTTCGTTTCCAGTATAGCATTTATCATTGTTTAGTGTTTACTGTGGGAGGAAAAGCATCATTGTGTGGGTAGCAGAAACCAGTAATAAAGAAATATTAATTGCATCATAAATGAGATTCATGTAGTACTGAGAGGCTTGGTTTTAGGGCAGCTACACTGTGTGGAGAATCTGTTAAGGAATAGGTTTCTCCAGCTTCATACTCTTAGTTCTAGCTTTTAGGAGACTTATGGTGGTACAAGCATGTTTGTATTAATGTTGAGTAATAAATATAAAGAAACCTTTCTCTGATTGCCTTATTGAAAGTATGCATCTCTACTATAAAGAACATGTAGCACTGGTAATTGATGCTCCTGAGAGCAATATATTTTCTATTTTACAAAAAAGAAAATTTAAGCTGAGGGAGAACATCCTTGAGATTTGTGGGAATGCTACTAGTCCTAGTACTGCTTTCATTATTTGTCTAACACCAGGCTACAAGGGCACATGACAAATGAATTTCATAGAGGGCCTGAAAATGAAAGAGAAGGCATCTTCAAATATTGCTCACTAGTCCCTTAAGGAGTATCTGGTCCTTTCCCATGCAGTTTCAGACTTTTTTAAAAAAACATTTAGTAAATGATCTTACTAAATTTACCCAGGGGCATGTTTTGTGTGTATGTGGTTGTGTGTGTGTGTGTGTGTGTGTGTGTGTGTGTGTGTGTGTGTGTGTATGTGTCAGGAAGGCTTGGGGGCTGTGTGTGTTATAGTAGTTTTTTTGTCTTGTAGTTACTTGAAAGAGTCTGGATTCCTGAGGCTTCTCAGACAAGTGATATTTGTCTGATTTAGGTAAAAGGTGTTAGGTAATGTCTGAAAGAGCAGAAGGTACTTGAACAGAATATTCCATCAACTAGTATACATAGTACGTGGAGTCACATATGGTAAGAGCTTTGAATTGTAGCTACTGCTGAGGCTGTCAACACAGATGTTCAGACATGGTTGGATGGGGGAAGTAAGTCTGATTGCTATAAAAAAATAAGATAGAATTGGAGAGGAGATGTATCCTGGAAAACTAATCTAATTTCTAGTTTTTAGGAGAAATTAAGATTTTTTTAAAAGGTTATATTGTCTGAAATACTTATTGTATTGTTTTAGGGTAATCAGCAGGAGGATTATTGTGTTCTAGAAGAGATGGAGAGGGCACCTTGAGCCAGCACTGCCTGTTCTTACATTCATTGGGAAGGAGACTGAAAGCTTGTTGAAACTGCAAGGCAAATACCAGTTCCCTCTGCATTAGATTGTTTTGCAAGGAAGGATTCATCTTGCTAGATAAGTGTGCACTAAAAAAATATGTGATATCTGGCTTTCTCAGAGTCTTCCATTCTTTAGTACATTCAGATTTGATCATCATTCTGGCTTAGATAACACTCCTGTTTCAAGTTTTGCATTTTTCCTTTACAGAGAAAGAAAAATACAACAAAAACAGTCTGTTGGTTTCAAAGTCAAAATGTGACCAAAATTTCTTTTTTTTGCTTTTATTTCCAGTGGAATTAGTGTCTCTTCTACAATTTATATTTTAAAAAGCTTTCTTTTTCCATTTTTGTGCTGGAGTTCTCCCTTTCTGGGAAATGAGATGAATATATGTTTGCTGTCTTCTATGCATTTATTGTCTTCTGTGATCACTAGAGAGATTCCACAAGGATGCAGCTGAGATTGACTTCCCAAAGGGATTTTACACTTAAGATCATAGAATAATCTCTTTCTGAAATCAGAGAGGGCAAATCAATAGAAAATTGCGCTCAGAAGCAATTTTCCAGTTTTCTAAATTTTCCTTGTAGATTTTATTAATTTGCCCTTTGAAACATTTTCCATGAATATCTTTGAACTTGGAATCTGATTCTGCCAAGGTCATTCATACTTTAAATTGCCAACTGCTAACTCTTTGGAAGCTGTTATTTACAGTTTGTCAGAAAAGTGCATCTTGAATACATCTGTGACAACTTCTCATTTTTACTTTTCAAGGGTTTGGGCTGTTAGTTGGTTTTTTGAGTTGTTTTTTTTTCTTTCCAGAATTCGGTCTGGAGATAAACACCTATGCCCAGTCCTCAAAATCTGAAAGACTGAACCTAAATGCATGCCTGTTTGATGGATTTACATGATTCATCTACCTGCAGCTGGATGAGAAAGAATGGGATCCTGCTGTTATCTCATTGATATACTATCCAGTATATTTGTCTTCACAATAAAAAGACACTATTTCAATGCAAATACATGTGGACAAAATTCTCCCTTGGTATTAATTTTTAAAATAAATATTAAATGTAGGAAAGAAGGACTAATCTTATGACAGTTTTTTGCTGTGAGGATGGGTGATTGAAGAACCAGAGCATGGGGACTTTAAGTGTGCTAACTTCACATTTTCGTGCTTTTCTGCGAGGTGTTCTATCAGTAGAAAGATTTAAAGGAGTTGCCGGTCCAAGCAAGCAAAGTCATTCTTTTTTAATAACAGACACAGAAAAGATGATGACTAGCTTCATTGTAGCAGAAATCTACAATGCCCATGTGAATTCCCCTGTCTACTAAAACAGTTTTCTAGTTCATATTGTATTTCATGAATGCACAATAATGTTGTGTCAGTTTACAATTATCTCTGTGTCTAAAATCTTGCATTTCATGGAATGTATTGCTCAGGAAAGAACAGAAAACCTGATTTTTGTATGTCACATACAAAAACATTTGTTTCAAGCTATCAGTCTGTGAATTGAAGATCATAGTATCAGCAATTTATGCAGGGAGGTCTGTCTTTAGAAATCTGAAGCTGTCCACATTGATAGTGTAAATGATTACACTTTCCCATAGTATAAGATGGGGTTTTTAAATAATTCTGTGATATCCCTTGGTTCTTGCTAGTTCTCCCTTATTCTGTGTGTTAGTTTTTAAATTCTGTTTCTGTACATGTGTGCTAATATTTTATTTGTGGTTTCAACTACATCTCACATAATGTGAACACAGTCATAGAATCAAAGAATATCTCAAGCTCAAAAGGACCCGTAAGAATCAGAGTCCAATCCCCTGCTCCACACAGGCCTATGTAAAACTAAACCAAATGACTAAAAACATTGTCCAGACACTCCTTACACTGTCAAGCTTGGTGCCATGACCACTTCCCTGGGGAGCCCATTCCAGGATCATCCTCTCAGTGAAGACATGTTTCCTAATGTCAGTCTGAACTCCACATATCACAGCTTCATTCCATTTCCTCATGGTCACCGGCAATAAAGAGATCAGCAGCTCTCCCTCTGCCATGAGGTACCAAGTGACTTCAGCCACTCCTTGTAAGTCTGGCCCTTGAGGCCTGTCAGTGTCTTGGTCACTCTCCTCTGGACACACTCTGGTGTTCTTCAAACATTGTGGTGCTCAAAACTGCACACAGTGCTTGAGGTGGGGCTGCACCAGGGCAGCACAGAGTGGGACAGTCACCCACCTTAACCATCTAGGAATGCTGTGCCTGACGTCCCCAGAACGTGGTTGGCCCTTTTGGCTGTCAGGGCACACTTTTGACTCGTATTCAACTTGCCCTCAATCAGACACACAGATCTCTTTCCACAGGGCTGCTCTCCCTCAGCATCTCACCCCTCAATGTTTAAGTACAAGGGTCTGCTCTCCAGTCTGTCACAAACTGGCCCTTTCCACAAGCAATATAGGAAGTGTAGTAAGGTATTGGCCAAATTGATTTCATATCCATATTATTGGCACTTTAAAGAGCAATCAGATATGCTCACCTTTTTCTTCCTTTAGAGCTTCTGAACTTCTTACTTCACTAACTATTTTTTTATTTTCTTCTTTTTTTTTTTTAATGCCCTGTGTCTTTTTCCACTAGGGACTGCTTAAAATAGATTTTTTCCTTTCGGAAGTGGATGTAACCGATATTTCTTTGTTATAAGACAGGGAAAAGTAGCAAACAAAAATGCAGTTTAGGCAAAACATTGGAGAAATTGTAGTAGAAAAAGATTGTGAATTTGGTGCATATGCTCAAATGAGAGGGGAAACTTCACCTGTCTTCTTCTGAAGCTTTATTTCTTACTACTGAGAGTCAAAGTTGTGATTTCATGTTTGCACACAGTGGAAGAACTCTAGCACAGCATGCTATAAAAGCCCCAACATCCACCCCAGAGTATTCTAAAACTCAAGACTGAAGAAGTTAGAGTTAAATCTCTACTGCAAATCAAACAATGAAAAAAATCCTATCTGGAAATTGAGTCACACAATTTGTGAGTGTTGACTTAACTTCCAGGAAATCCTTGCACTATTTGCTTGTTCAATAGTCAGATTGTAACTAAAATTGTATGGTCCATTGTAAAGGGCTGGGTGAAATCACGGTAAGAGTGGCCTGTTCTGGAAAAAGAAAGATCTTGTTTGACAGCAGCTATAAGCCTGGATTTTCAGGGACTGTAAAGTCTAAGCAGTTGGAATGTATGGAAACGAATTTCCATGGGCTTCAGGGACTCCAGTTACCAGTAACCAGCCTGGTTACTCCAGGCTGCAGAGTCTGGATCATCTTGCAATACTGGTTTCCTGAGGGCTATAAGGTTTGACATGTCAGGGAAAGTTGCAACTGTGAACAAAATATGCTGATCTGTGATCTGTTGCTGTCACCCAACATAGGCATGATTCTGCTTTGTAGCAGGCCACTGTCAGGAGCTTGCACAGCTAGCCAGCTAGGGTATCCCTCACGGTTTGACTCTCCTATTCAGAGAACGAGCAGTCATTCATAGCTATGGTTTCGTATGGGCTCCACATCTGCCCTTCTGACATTCATTCTCTGTGATATCACAACGACCAAGCAATATACTCATGGCAAAGAGGTTCTATGTGAAGAAGACAAAAGCAGATTCCAGCCAAAGACTGGTTCTGCTGCATTTTCCATACTTTTTGCTTATCCAGCTGCTCTAATGCCATATTGGAAAAAACTCTGGAAATAACCAATATTGCCTGTGAACAGTTCTATAGTGCCAGGTATCATAAAATTGGTAGTGTATATTATATAAATCTGAATTTTTATTAATTTTCTGTAGCTATTAAATAGATAAACTAGTAACATGAACATGCCCAGCACCCTTCTTGTGCTAACAGTAAAAGGGTGTGCTATTTGAGTCCTATTAAACTCTCTTGAAATTCAGAGAAGGCTACTGGAAATACTCTGCAGCTTGCACTGATGCCCAGAGTGGCTGGTAATTGTTTGAAACAGCGTGGTGTGGGCCAAAACTCAGACACAATTGAAACAAGTTAGCACTAAGTTAGATTTAAGAGCCCATAAGTGTTCCTTCTAAGTGCACGCTGTATATTATGTCTTATTTGCCTGGTATCAGCCAGGGACGTATTACAGAAGATACGGACATCATGAACTAGATGCCAGTGCATCCATAAGTGACTGCAGAAAAGTGTTGGCAGTGACCTACAGCTCTTGTAACAACTGAACATTACCCCTTTCTGTTGATAAATTGTTGAACCCAACACGAAACCAGAAGGGCAGAAGTAAAAGAACAGAAAACAGGATAATAGATGTATATATACAACCCAGCATTAATGCGAACACAGCTGATCATGAAAGAAAAGTCCACTGTGATTTTTTATGTCTCCATCACTTGAAAATGTCATGAAACCAGATTCCTCAAAATGGGGAATATCGCCTCTGGAACGGCATGGTGAGAAATCTGGGGATAAGAGTTGGTATTGCCAGCTTCTAAATGTTTCTTCCGCCCATTGTCACTCTGCAGCAGTTATCTTCTGCAGTAAATGAGGAGTGACCTCAGTACAAGTCAACACAAATGGGAATTCTCTTTCAGTTGGCTCTTCTCCCACATTTCTAGTAATATTGTCTGCCATTATTCATTTGTTCTTCTCAGAGACTGAGTGCAGTAGGAAGCCATTCATCACCATGCTGAAGGTCAGTTCAGACTCCTGTAATCTAATTTCTTCATGTTCTTCCTTTCTCTGTATCTGGTCTGGTAAACAAGACAGCTTGCTCCCATACATCAGTTTGACCATAGTTGAGCAGATAAAGTCTTTTGCAGCAGCTACTTTGTGTTCATCTTGTCAGAATGGGCCAGAGATGAAAATAAAATTTGGGTTGGCAATTCCATGGTGCAGATGGCCACCTGGACCAGCAGTACGGTGTTACTGCTCTTTTAAAGAAGCCTGCTTCTCAGGTACTGGTCAGCTTTGAAACCTAAGGAAAACCACAGGGACAGGGCTGGCATTCCAGGCTGCAAACAGATCACAGAGGGAGAGCTGACAGCACTGAAGTTTAAGATGCATTGACTGTTTAAGACTAATATAAGATTGAGTCTAAGAGTAACAAGGTCAAAAATCTCAGCTGCATGCTCTTGCTAATTTATCTATATAATTTAACGTGATAATGAGACTGAACTCTCTCAACCCTACCACTGAGCCATGCATGCATTAACTTGTTAGTGCTTGTTGTTTTCTTTCTCTGCTAATAAATTCTGCTTTGTGAATTTTAACTGTTGTTTTATTGTTATGCATCAAAATGTTGTATAATGTTGTTATTTAACATATAAGCAAACTAAGGGCAGTATGACTACTTACTATTGGTTTTTTGCTGCTGCTTCTTAGGTTTAATATTGTTTGTGTGTGTCCAAAGTAGCAGCTTTCCAGCTTTTCTACGAGGCCTGGTAAAAGATATTCCCTTTCCTCATGAGCCATTCTTCTATAAATAGTTGGGGCTATCATAGAATCCTTTAAGTTTGAAAGGACCTCTCAAAGTCATCTGGTCCAATTGCTCTGCTCAGGCAGGGTCAGCTCAAGCAGCTTCCCCAGGACCCTGTCCAGTCAGGTTTTGAGTATCTCCACAGAGGGAGACTTCACAACCTCTCTGTGCCAATGTTTTACTACCATCACTGTAATAGAATCCCTGTTTTCTTGTGTTCAGATGGAATGTAACGCTTTCTGTGTTTTTTACTTTTTTCTTTTTCGTTTGTCTCCTTCATCTCTTGTTCTGTCAGTTGGCACTATTGGCTCCCTCTTCATTCCCTCCCACCAAGTATTTGTACATATGGATACGTTCCCCCCCCAAGCCTTTTCTTTCCCAGACTGAATCTTTATCTATGTAGACAAAGAAATAATTAAGAAGATCTAAAAGTGAAATAAAATACTCTTTTCCCAACTGAAATTAAGCCTTTGTCTGGAGGGATTTGTACAATAATAAGCAGGATTTTTTTGGTTTTATAACATTTGCTGTATTTTTCTGTTCCTTCTTTTTTTTTTATTTATTTTCTTTTCTTTCTGGGACTTCCTTACTCATTTCTTTTTTAATTTGAATTATTTCTATTAATTGCACCTGTTATGTCAATGTCACATCATGTCTCTAACCTAAGGAACTACTTTCCTGGGTTTTTTTTCTTTCTCTGTGGTTTTTTTCAAATCTTCACCCATGCTTTTTATTTTCCCCCATAGAAAATATCCACATCCTGTGAGTTTTATGAATATCAGCTTTTAGAAGGAAGACCTGATGTTTTTCCTGTAGATCTTCAATAATGTGGCTACTGTTAGGAACAGCCCTGGTAAAGTATAAATAAAAGGTTATTTGTGGTAATTTTATTTCTAAATGCTAATAGCATGGCATCAGCTCATAAATCATTAATGATGAGCTCCTAATTATGTGCTAGCATCACAGTGGGATTCAACCTAATACCAAAAATTTACATATTTATGAATACACTCATACTTGTGAATGGAAGAATGCAGAATAGAGCAGAAATGAAACAGTTTTCTCCAAACTGTTATTTGGGTGAATTGCCTCCTCTCCTAACATCCTTCTTCCAGGTATGTACCTATGATATATGTTCTTATTTCAAAAAGTTTTCTTTGGAGTTAAATTTTAGACTGTACATAGCTTGAACTTGTCCAAAAGAATGTGTGTAGTCTGCAATGTTATGGGTAATGAATACCTCCTGTAATTAGTGTCCACTCCATTTCTACTTGCTGACATGAATTTTGAGTTTAAAATATAGCTGGCCTATGTTTAGTCTAGAACTAATGGGCTTTTATCTAAATTTTCTGTGATGTAAGTTGGCATTAATGTTTTAAAAAAAAACCTGCTCTTTTTTCAGTGGATATTTACAGTTGTCTGGAAATGGGAAAGTTTGTTTTGGATAGTGTAGGTACTTCAACAGATCAGCTATAGGAGAGGACTTGTGCCTGCCAGTGGTAAGAAGTGGAGGGAAGAAGATGGGCTTTATTTGTTGTGTTTTTACAGAACCTCACTTTACAGGCCTTAAAAAACATCAGCTTTATCGATGTGAAAGCAATGAACCAGCCCTGAAAGAAAATAGTGTGAGACTTTCTTTTCAAGCACAATTATATTCTCCAGAATAAAACTTGAGTAAATATAGCAAACACTTTTTTAATGTTTCCTGCAGGTTCTTAGCCCCAGAGACTTGGAGGATCTTTTTCTTTACGCCCCTTTGGGTGCGATACTCTCTTCTTCACTCTCCTCAGTCCTTGGATCTAATGTGACAGGTCGCCTGTAGATCTCTTTCAAATGAGTCATTTCCTACCTCTGTAATAATTTCCACCTTTTTCACTGAACCCATTAATTGAAGAAGATGTGCTGGCTCCTGACGCCCTGCCTCCTAAAGGGCCTTCTCTGTACAGGCTGCAGTCTCTGCTTGGGACTTGTTGGCACTGCTGCAATTCAGACACCAGTGATAGTTATTTTGAATTGAATTTATCTATGACCAATTATGTGTATTTCCACAGAAACTATTATTCAAGGATCCCTAAGCAGTTTTTGCAATTAAGAATTATTAAGATTCATATCCAACCTGAACAGTATGTAATGATAATAAGAAAATCACTATATCTAGCACTGAGCAATCTCTATTTTAGAAAGTACCATCTTTTTAAAAATGGCTTGCAAAGAAATTCAGAGTGCCTACTCTCTTCCCACCTGCTCCCCACCCAGCCCCACAAACCATATCCCTCTCATACATCTTCTAGTGGCATAGAGTCCTTGCCGCTCCACTAGCCAGATGCTGTTGGTCAGAGAATGCAGAAGCTCCTCCTGATGGCACATTTTCCAATGTCAGCTGAATTCCTTCCTTGTTATTCAACAATCAGGCCCTCTAACACAAGACTCAATATTGCGCCATGTGATGGGTCTGCCGAGGCATGAAATGAAAGTTCAGTATCTAAGGGAAATTGCACAAGGAATTTGTTGAGTCACGCTTACCCGAAGTATGGCAGGGTGAAAATTGCCAAGCTGTTCTGCAACAGTGGTTTACATAGTTCAAAAATCTGTCTTTGACAGAGAGAAGTGCTGGGTGCTTTCATACAATATGCCATAAATTTAGTAGTTATAAGGTAAGGAATAAAAAATCCAATGGAATAAAAAGTAACATCAGCTCTTAATTTTGCCTTGTGCTACTTTGTGCTCACCCTCCTTAGAATACCGTAGCAGACTCCACCTTGATAGAACCTTCTCCTTTTCCCTTTGTCTATTCTAGTTTATACTTGAAATTGCAGGCAGAGCCTTGCTCATCCTCTCAGCTAGGTATTTTTCCTGCATGCAGAGTCCACAGTGGTGTGTCACTGACGTTGTGCCTGTCCTTTGGTCCTGGACAGCTCTGGTTCTGTCTGGAGGAGGCTGGAACGTGGTCTGAAACCAGCAATGTTCCAGCCCCCAGTGTTGGTTCATGGTCTTCATCAGAACAAAACAAGAAAAATTATCTGGTAAGGGAATGTGAGGTGTTTTTCATTATGCATGGTCATTGAATGTTCTCATTTTGTCCAAATCTATCTTTCAGTATTTTTGTGACAAAAAATCCTAGCATGCATATTGTAGTGAAAAATGAATAAAAAATATTAGATTAATTATCACTACACAGTCCTGATACAGTTGAAATAATACAGTTGCATAAATTAATATATTGAAACCATACAGTCCCATAAATGAGTACATTTTAAAATAGATTTTTAAGGTCACCTTTAATATTATTAAATGCAAACAGTTGACAGAGGGCAACTAATGTGATAATATGCTCTCCAGATTACATAACCAAGTAACCTTCTAGTGCAATTGCAAGCAATCTATTTTTCTGTTTACATGATGCTGCCAGTGGAATACAGCAGATGTTGAACTAAAAGCATGTGAGGCAGCATTGTAATATGCCAGGCTTACCTATGGTTTTGCCCTGCTGATGCTGATTTTCGCTTATATAAGTTAGAAGACCTTTTATAAACTACTTTTACAAAACCCCCTTTTATTAGAGCAATTTCTTTTATGTTGAACTAATGTGTAACTTTAATATATAGAAAACCAATTTTGCGAATAACACTAATAAAGAATTTTTTGACTAGTTCAGCTAAAAAAAAGCCCCAACATTCTTTTCCCTTCCAATTTATCCAAATATAGCTTTCTCATGCCTACTTCTATCCCAGTGATATCCCTGTGGCTTTTAATCCTTCATTCTGCTGTGTACATCACTGGTCTTCTTACACACCAGGGAAGCCTTTTAACGTACAGAAATTTCCAGAAATGGGATGTGGCAGCTCAATACTGCAAGGTCATTTAAAGTGTTTTCTCAGCTGACTTCCTATTTCCCCAGGGGAAATTACTTTGCAGGATAACCTTCCTTTTTGGTGCAGAAAGATTAAGAATCTTGTCATATATCAAACTGGGATTTTTTTTACATAATCAGAAGTGCTTGAAGTTGAATCGTGCTCACAAAAAAACAAGATACCCCAAACTAGATTAAGAAAGGGGATAATACTTTGCAAGGCATATTTTTAAGCAGTGGTGTTTCTTGATTTCTATAAGAGCACTTGGAAATTGCTAGTTTAAGATGCCTGACCTTAGTGCAGTGCTCATTCTCCCACTGGTTTCACCTGGTTCTTGTCTGGGCCTTAATTAGTTGAAACACAAAGGGCAAAATTTACCCCTGGCAAAATGCACCTCTCTCAGTGGAGTTCAGCCAACAAAGGAAATGTTCTTATGTGATAATTTCCTTAATTGCTTTAATTTTTATAAATGTTGTTAATCTTCTGACGTATATTTTCTAGAAATATGAGCCAGCAATATTCTCTTACTTTCTTATGTGATGTCTACAATTTCCTCTTGTAAGAATATTTTTTTTGCCTGCAGGAACATGATTCTGCTCTGGTCACATATCAGCAAATTGTTCAGCATCTGTGGAGATATATCACATGAGATAGCAGAATTAATAACTTTTCTAGAATAAATGGGAAATATGTTTCAATGACTCCACCCAGCTGTCTTGATTTGATTTTGGTGCTCCTAGTCTAAAAGTCATGTTGTTTGGATTAATTTTTAAAAGTTAATAAAAGCAAGTAAACTTTTTAAACAGTGGAAGATAATTGAACATTTGTGCCTTATTAAATCTGGACATTGCCAACACTGGAATTAGAACAGTAATAATAAAATAAACCCAAACCAAAAAGGGTTGAAAGGACCTCTGGAGGTCCTGCTCAAAGCAAGCATAAGTTCAAAGTTAGATTGGGCTGCTGAAGGACTTTTCCAGTTGTGTTTTAAACTCTCCAAAGACAGTGATTCCATGTTCTCTCTGGGTTGTCAGATTTCCATATGAAAGAAAAATATACTGACAAGACTTATAGAGAGTGCTTGTATAGATTCGTAATGGTCTGCATCATGAATTCTGCGTGTGGTTCTAGAAGCATGTACAGCACTTAATGACTCCTTCTGAAATTCAGCTCTACTGTTCTATCACTTTTTTATTCTTTACACTATAATATATACCCAAAATCTATTCTGTATACATCATTTTCCACTAGTAAGACAGACAATAAATATTTAATAAAAAATCTTGCCCCCTCCGAAAGATAATGGCAAAGATCCCATATATTGCAATGGGATTAAGGTTCCACTGAAGACATACATAAAATATGGCCTTTCTCTGATTGTTATAAACATGAAAATATCTTTGGCAATATAGAAGAATGGATACTTTCCATACCACATTATTTACCTTTATTGCGATATTTGTAGTATTTCTGACACTTCATGTGGGGAATTCCTCAAACACTCCATAAATTTAAGGAATGGTTCTGGTAAATGTCCAATTATTGTTGGCTCCCAATGTAAGATGAAACATAGGACATACAATACCATACAGCGCGGTCCCAAAAAGTAAATATTTCTATTTGTGCTTTTGATATCTCTTGATTCTGAAAACTTCTTGAAGTCAAGGTATCACAGCTAGAGCATAATTCCAGGCAATTTTTTCTAGGTCAGTGGCAAAAGCAGTCTTTCTCGAGTTTTAATGAGGCTTTTAGTAAAATTTCAAGCACTTTGTTGAGATTTAAATGAAACATAAAGGAGTAAAGGAACATGCAAAAGACCTGGAGGGAATTACTAAATATTGCCATAGGTGTAAGAAGAAAACAAGAAATATTCTGTGTGGAAATAGGGGAGCATTGAGAAACTTGGGAGAAATCTGATCTAGAAAAAAATTTTTACATTTCTACGGAAAAAATGTGATGTAATTTATATGCATTTTTTCCACTAACTTCACCTACACTGTAAAGCAGCTGGTATGGCCCCTGACTTATTTCTCAGGTCAGACAGCATCCTCACAAATAATTTCTGGCTGCCTTGTAGAAGTTACAGTTGGGCAAGGCTTACAGAAAATTCAAGTGTTACTGGTCTGGTTTTGGGGGATAATATTAGGCATAGAGCTGGATATGATTGGTACGGAGGTTGGAGTAATTGCTTCAGTGCAGACACAGACTCAGACTAACAGTCATAGGATCACAGAATCATATAATCATTAAGGTTGGAAAAGACTGCTAAGATCATCAGGTCCAACTGTTAACCTGGCACCATTGTGTTTACCACAAAGCCATACCCAGCTGCCACATCCACACATCCGGGGATGGATTCCACCACTTCCCTGGGCGGTCTGTTCCAGTGCTTGACAACCCTATCAGTAAAGTAATTTTTCCCAATATCTAATCTAAACCTCCCCTTGTGTGACCTGAGGCCATTTCTTCTTGTCCTGTCATTTGTTACCTGCCAGAACAGGCCAACCCTCACCTGGCTACAATCTCAGGCAGTTGTAGAGAGCGATAAAGACCCCTCCTGTTTCTCTGGGATAAACACCCCCAGCTCCCTCAGCCACTACTCATCAAGCTTGTGCTCCAGACCCTTCACCAGCTTCATTGCCCTTCTCAGGACATGCACCAGCACCTCAATGTCTTTCCTAGCCACAATTAAGTTATTGGAAAAAATGTATATGTAGAGTACTTCTAACACTTTCTAACATATTTCTGCTGTCAGCTTAGAGCCAACATAGTGTTTCTGATTACTCTTCAGCTTACTTGCCATTTGAACCTTCTCTACATCCACATGGTGATTTCCAGAGTGGAAGTCTGTCTCTGAAAACATAAAGTCTTTGCCTCAGCTAGATCCCTAGTTCTTTGCTTTTTAGCACTGGCAGAGAAGAACCAAAGTCAAATGGAGCACTGTGTTCCTGATGTACCCAAAAGACACTTGCTTACTCAAATTATTTTACTGTATTTGGGCTGCAGCAGGCTAATTTCTGGGTATTCCTGTAATAGAGGAGCAGATATAAAGTAGGGCTGGGGCAGGTGGTGTGGAATTACTGCAGTGGTACCTTTTTTTTTTTTTGAGGTACTGAACAACTATCACTAGAAAATTAATTACAGCTAATGTGAGAAATTCACACTGCATAGCAGGAGAACAAGCTGTTGTTTAGCTTGATGGATGGAGCTGTGAATATTACATTTCTATTTATCAGTTTCCCTGTTTGTAGATCTAAAACATTTTTGTTTTGTATAATTTTCCTGGCTAGAAATGAAACATCATGTGTCTCACCTTTGTCGTATTTAATATCAGTGTGGGATGCAGAGTTTAATGTGGATTAGCTCGTGACAGCTGTCATTGCTAATACCCCATCAGTCATCCTGTAGTGGTTTACTGAACTTCTAATTGTTTGTAGCTGAGATGCTCATTCATTATATCTCTGCAGCTGCTCAGATGAGGATTGCATTCTTTGTCACATGCATTTATCTCCTCTGATTACATGTAATTCTGCTTCTTTTTCTACACATTCCAAAGCACTCAAAATTTGGGCACGATTTTCAGGATGAGTAAGCACTGCTTGGTGGTTTCTGTTATCATCCAGGCCTCCGTGGAGATGCATTCTCCTAGGCAAAGTGTATTATTTTAGCAAGTGTCTCACTTTTGGCTACTCCCAAGAAAATCCTGCAAAATAATGTGACTGCAGAGATTTAATTAATTTGCTGGCTATAGAAATAGTGTCCAGAGCACAACTTGATGTATTTTGTGAGGGTCATGATGATAAACAATCTAATTGTCCCTGACTAGACTTTGCAAGTGATTTGCACTGTCTTCAATGTACAGCAATTTCACTTTCAGAAGTAAGAGAAATAAATATTCTTCCACAAGCTTTCTCAGTCATCAGGATCTCCATGGCACCTTTCAATTTATCAATATTTAGAGATGCATCTTTACTAATCAGTAAAGATTCTGCCTTTGTAAGGAAAATGAATGTTGGAAATCTTACTGTGGTTTTGGTGGTGGCTTTTCAGTCTCCAGGAAAGTGGAATCATCATGTATGGACTCTATTTGATTACCTCTATTCCTATGACTCTATTTCCTCACTGTGCCTTGGATGGCAATCACTTAAAAGAAAATGTGTTATTATCTGAAATTCAAAAACACATGGCAACAACTTAGTCCCTTATGATACAGTTATTTTGAAATTACTTTCAAAAATGTGCGCCCCTGTAGCCTAGCTTTCAATTTGTATATTTTCTTAAGCACATAATAGTATAGACATCCCACTGTAAGACTGGCACCATTCATAAGTTGAGGGAATGAAAATTCAGTTTGTTTTTATTAATTCATGCAGGAGCAGCCCACGTCTGGTATGCACAACCTACATTCACCAGTTTGTATTTAAACACTGAAAAAGAAATACATTCCCTCTTTATTGCTACAGTTGCTTTAAATTAAAATTGAGAAGAAATACAATGTTAGGTAACACAAAGCTTCTTTCATTTCTCTTTAACAAAAAAGTTTTATGAACATGCTGCTGTATTTTGTAAACATAATAAATTTTATCTAGTGAATCAGTGGGAAAACATAGCCCCGGGGATCAACTCTTTCGGTGTCTCTCTGAAATGATACTGCTAAAGTTATTTGCTAAAACTGTCATAGAAGTAGAGAGGAAAAACCTTTTAGCAAGTGCTTGCAACATTTTAATACTAATGGCATGGCATTTGCTCAAATGAGAACATTTTGGTAAATGCTTACAGAGCAAAAGACACTGCATTTTTTTTACATAAATTAAAGATAGAGCAGTAAAGGTCATATGTAAAACTTTGCCAAGTAACACTCTGCACTGGTTTTACAGTTTGTTAAGAGGAGAGCCTCTAGTATTCTTGTGACACGGAGAAAGAGTGCTGGTTTGACTGTCTTTGTGAAAGTCTGCAGGATCAATGGAACAAACCATGGAATGAGAAGAGACGAGTTGTACAAAGACAATGATATGGGCAAATCTTCAAGGTCTAAGGTGACAAAGAACAACCTCAAAAGCTCATCAGTGGATATTGCAGGTTCCAGTGTTCATTGATTTTTCCATCCTGGGCTTTGCCAGCTGTAATGTCACTGTCAGTCTAATGCTGACGGCTCTGGAAAAACAGCAGCCCATGTAGGGGATGTTCCCAAGGCTGACAGTCTCACCAGGAGGTATATTTGAAAAGCTGGAGGAGGAGTCAAAGGCAATGAAAAACTATTGTTCCAATTCCTCTCATTAATGGACAGTAGTCATCTCAGTCACTCGTGATAAGGAAAATATTTTTCCTACTTCTACAATGTGTTCCTATGTGTTCATAAAGTCAAGAAAGGTCTTTAGTATAAATGTTTCAAAAAGACTAGTTATTATAAAAACCAGTCTAGGTGTACAGTTACATTAATTTTGTCTCCATTTTTTATCTGTAAGAAGGAAACACCTTTTTTTATATGAGTACATACTGAGAAGGAATATATTTTAGGCACAATATATAGAAATGTAAAAGAAAATTAGAAAAATACTGTTTTCCAGACCATGTTTTGTTAAATTGCTGGTTTTGTGTATATGATAAAAGTGATCAAAAATATTTCATAGTTCTAAGTGTTGGGATGAGTTGATTTTTTCATTTCTCTTGGAAACTCGGTTTGCTGCTAAGACTTCTGCCCTCAACAGGGAAACCTTGAAGGGAAGTTTTGAATGGTGTCAGTTGAAAACATTCTGAAATGCACATTGAATATGTCAAGGCTGAATAGCAGAACTAGTGTTTGTTGCTAGTTATGTTATATTTACCTTCTATTAAAAATTCCTAGCCTATACAAATTATACTATACTATATTAGAAGTAGCTCAATCTTGCCAAATGAAGTTCAAACACAAGACAGTTTCTCAGTTTGATTGTAATTTGAAAGAAACCCCTAGTCTTAATTTTGCTTTTCCTTAAAGTAATTGCTAAGAGAACTATAAGATATAATTCATCTTGTGTCAAAATCGTCAAAAAATAACAAGTTTTACTCATATATATAGGCTGATTTGATCAATTGAATTTTAATGCAGAATCTCTTGGCATTACAATGATTCTCCAGCTTGGACAATGCTCTTGTATACTGTAGTCTCCTTAAAGTGCTTTAGACTGTTTCCATTTTATCTCCAACTCATTTTTAATTAATATTTGATATCTGAACTAATTTTTTTAATGAATATTTAATTTTAGTGTAATTCTGGTACCTGAATTGACAGACTGCAGGATTGGAGGTACTTTGTCAAAGTGGTATAATAATAAATATAACCTCAATGTGTAAAGGTATACATTTATGTAAAATTATAAATGGAGTGGAGAAGGAATGTCTGTTATTATTTGAAAGAATAAATTAACCAAGGGTCAGAAAAAAACTATGTAGTCTGATGAAAATTAGTTTAAAAAAATATTTAGGTGACTGCTAAAGGGAAAACATGCTATCAAGTAGCTTTAATAGGTTATGCAATAGCTTTTCAGAGGGAAACAGTTGGAAGTCTTCTCATTTGAGACATATAAAGTTTCAAGTGACAGAAAAATAAAAATTATACTGTAGGGAACAGTTGCAGCCTGGTAGGGAGACACACAAAATGGTCTAAGAAATTTCTTCCTTTCCAAGTTTTGATGATCCTATGAAAATATTTTTCTAATATTAGATTATTATCTGTGTGAAACAAAATGGCAAAACAAGCTGTCCCCTTTCTTCTGTATAGGAGATGGAAGGGGAATGGAGAACTGGATAATATAAAGGGAGAAATGGCTAGACTGGTTATAGATATAAAAATAGCAGTCAGATTTGAATCTACATATAATATATTGACACCAAAGAGACATTCTGGAATGTTACCGCCCAGGAAGAAATCCTACTCTTACCACTGGAGAACAATGATCTCCAAGCTGCTGTGATATTTCTTAGCCAAGCTCCCTCCTGCTATGAACACAAGAAGAGAGAAAATGTAATAAAATTAGGAACAAAATCCATGATACATAAACAGGAGAAAACAGGCTTAGTAGGATAAGAAAATAGTCTCTTACAATTTTTTCAATTCCAGTTCTTCCCAAAATGCAGTGCAGAAAATTACTGGTTGTATGTGGTTCTGGAGGGGAGAAATCTGATAAATTTAAAGAGTTCACACATAGGAGGTTTTGTCCCGCTCTATCTGAAACTATCTTCACCTCACAGATATGTGTAGGAGCCATTAGAATTCCATTATCATGTCTATCAAATCTTTTTGAACATCTTTTCATAAACCTTAAAAGAAATAGACTGACTGTCTCAACATTGTCATCTTTCTCTTTTCCTGCAGAATACAAAAGTCACCAAATAGATGAGCACAACTGACTAATTGATTCATCATCAACAGATTTGTCTCTGCTTGAGACAATATTTTGGGTAGTTGGAATCTGAAGGCCTGAGTCCCACATCAAAGTAGTAGGTAAGAAAAAAACACTCCAAAATTTACATGTTAATGATTCCCTTCACATTCTGATGGAAAGCTAGAACCATATTATATATATAATGAGTGTCTATCCACTGTCATGTATGGAGCTCTGAGCAACCTGGCCTAGTGAAAGGTGTCCCTATCCATAGCAGGTGGGTGGAAATAGATGATTTTTAGGCTCCCTTCCAACCCAAGCCATTCTATAATTCTATAATATTGTTGGAATTACCTGTATGCTGGTTATCTCTCAATTTCCATTGGAATGGAGAGACAATAATAAATAAATTAAAAATGTGCTAGAAAAGCATCTTTCACTTAACGTTTAAAAATACCTCAACATAAGTGAGTAAGTAATCTGATTTTTGTGTTACAGATAAAGAGACCAAGGAATAGAAAGGTAGAGGTAGTTTAAAATAAGAGAAATGCATACAACTAAATGTACCAACGTATGCAAAGGTTTTTTTAATCATTTAGGTGTCTCATTCCACTGAATAGGGAATTAAAATTCTGACTCAAAAAATAAAGTAAATTAATGCGTCCTGCCATACATTTTGAGTCAGTGGTAAAAATGAGAAAAGGACACATCAAGCTTGTTGTCTAATCTTGCAGTGAGACCATGTCTTATCAAAAATCCAGTATAAAAAACCCATTGATTTGTGTTTTATCCAGAAACTTAGGGGAGTTTTAACATTTTATTCAGCTGAGCTGAGTCAGGTCATCCAGGTTTTAAATAACAAGCAAGCATCTTTCAAAGAAAGTAGATGCCAGTGCTTACTAGACAACTTGCATAAAGGAGCAGCAGAGCTCTTTGATTCTAAATAAAGTGAGACCAATTTAGAAGAGCTTGAGGAATAGCTGGTCTCATCTGATCAATTTTATAAAGAGATTTCAGAATATCGTTGAAAACCAGGAAAGAAGCCAATGGGGCAGAGTAGGAGAGAGAGGTCAAGAATAACAGTTGTGAATGCTGGGTAACTGTCAGAAAAGAGGAAGGATGGAGGCTCAAATTGGAACCACTACCTTTAAAATGGCATTTAATAATAAGTTTATGGATTGGCTGTTTAAACTTACATTTGGCTTCAACTCATAACACAAGCTGCTAGCCTGATTGCAATTTTTTTAATGTTAAAAATGTCTGATCCTAGGTTAATTTTAAAACCCAGATTAACCATTCCTGTATTAAAAAAAAAAAATCATCTGGAAAGCAAAAGAAAGATATCACATTAAAATGAAAAGCAGACTGTAGATATTCCTGTGAACACATGTTCTTTATTTGCTGCTGTCATTAAACACATTGGGGTTTCAGAGAAGTAATTTGCCTTTTGAAAAACATCTACTGCATCTGGGTGTTGGTTGCCATATCAAAATCTCTCTATCTGATGACTGCTGACATTGATCCACTCTAGACACTGATACAATATTTAATTGTATTTTCTGTGAGATTTCCACATGTTTATATTGCTGCAAAAAGAATAATAGGAATTGTTCTAATGTCAAGTCCAGAAATATTTAAAATCTACTTTTTAAAATCCAAATTTTTTAGTCCATGCATTTATGCACTGACTACTTACATGAAATGAAATAAAGCAAAGAATATTAAAAAATACATGAAGTTAAAGGAAAAAAACCTGTATCTGATTATCTTGTGCTTGGGTTAAGCAGAGTGGAATAAGTTCCCGAATAGATTTGTCCCATCCTATCCTATCCTATCCTTCAAGAATGGTGAAGATGGAGTAGCTTATATTGTTACTATAGGAAATTATCTTTTACCATTCAAGTCAGGGTGAGTGGAACAGACTCTTAAGGTGAACACAGAGTTCATCCAGAAGTTGTGCACAGTGTAAGACAGTCTTATACTGTACCTTATGTACAGCTATTAGATGGTACTCATTTTGTTCTGTAGGTCATCCTTATGATTCCAATTGGGCTGTGGTGCTGTAGCAGACACAAGGGATGTGCCTTAAAATTATAGTTGCTCCAAAAAACCTATTTTCTCTGTCTTGCTGATACACCTATATACTATTGATGGGACATTGTTAGGCTAATTTTGCTCCCCATTTTACTTTAGAATAAAGCTAACTTTAGGAACAACATATTTAGGCCAAAATTCAGAGTCCAAGAAAGTAATGAACTACTTGTTGACATTAGAGATACCATCAGATGAGAAATCCTGATGATAAATAGAATAAAGAACTAATGCCCATACCGAGTCACGTCTAAGACTGAAGGGTCTGGTGTTTAATGTTAGTGGCCATGAGCAGATACTTAGGAAGATGAAGAAAGGAGCAAGTATACACGATACTCCTCCTTAGCAATTTTCTAACCTGTGGTTATTTTGTATCTGGGGATTCCTTATTCTATATTAGTTTCTTCATTAAGGAATGCCTGAATTATTTCTTTCCATAATAAAAGCAATCTTCTGATTAACCTATACAAGCTTTAGCACAGTACTGCCTCTAATACAGTCTAAAGAGAATGAAAAGAATAAGGGAAGTGTAACATGTTTCAACCACATTTTTCCTTTCCACGACAGGTGTTTCTCTACTGTTTCAGTCTTATCTCTGTGTTATGAAATAAGTAGGCTGCAGAAGAGCTCTGAAAGTTTTTGGTCCAACCTCCATACTAGATGAGTCCTAATGCATGGTGATAGAAATACAACCCATAAGTTAGCTCTCAAATGACACAGAAGACCACTAGCACTGACTAAATACTTAAGTGCTCTTTTCTCTCACTCTCTGTATTGCAGTAGTTAGTTAGACACTTTATTTCACCTTAAATAATGAAGGGAAATAAAGCTGATATGAAGTGAAGGTTCTAGGTGAATTTTGCGTTAGCTAGGCAGTATCAAATGAGATTAACACAGCAGGTATTCAGTCTTAAATTTGTTTCTATCTTTTTAGTACCTATTTTTTATTAATAAAATATACACTGTAAAAGAGCTCATAATAATTGTGAACTGAAACTACTGTTTCCTACATGATTAATTAATTAATTAATCCTTACATGATTCGTTTTATGCAGTTCCATTTGATCAGACTTTGTACAAGTAACATGGGTGCCTGCTTTGGAAAACTTGCTCAACAATGCACTTGCAGTTTCTCAGGCAGTATCAGGCAGTATCTTCTTGAACAAGAAAGATTTCATTTAATGTGAATGTTCTGGATCAGAGTTTTATTCTGGTGTGTGTCAATATACTGTCGTATACCATATGGGATTATACACACCATATATCAACAACAGAACTGAAAAGAAGTTGTAACCCATAATAGCACAAATCCAGGTCAGGCATTGCTTTTTTTTTTTCATATGGCGCCTGGGAAATAGTCTTAAAGATATTTTCGGGAGAGAAGTAATTATCTCTGTAGTGATTTAAAAACAAACAAACATCGCCATCCCCCCAGGTAAGTACAAATAACAGAACTGGACAAAAAACCCTACCTCCTAGATTTATACAGTTAAACACAAAACATGAATCTTCTCATGACAAAGAAACATATGCAGAATTACACACAGACAAAGGTTAACACAGTTCATTAATCAGATGGTAGAACATATTTTATTTAAGGCAAACACAAACTTTAATGAGTAATGTGGGGAAACAATGAAATGCAACTTCCTAGCCCAAATTATTGTGAAGACAGATTTATCCTCACTTTCCCGATAGTGCTAATGTGATTACTATGAAATGACAATAAGTCTTCTGTTGATTTCTATATGTCAGTGTTTTAGTCAAGGTCTTAACTTAAAAAATGTGTAAATCTGTATGTTAATGGACTCAGTCCTTCATTTAAACTCCAAACGAAATTTCACAGGAAATTATAATAATGATAAAGTCGTTTTACTCAGGGAAAAAGAAAAAACCTAAATGCCTCCTGTGGAGAATAAGAACCCAGAGGAATTCTATGAATAATTTAAAGATCAATTAGTACTCTGCTGTTGGGAACTTCTACTAATTCTTTACAGACAGAGTGGGTTTTTTTCTGTGCAGAAAGCAATAATTTCTATATTATTTATGAAAAACAACAAATTATTCTGGCTTTTAAGACATGGAGTGATATCATTAATCAGTTGCAGCTGTAAAGCAAGGTTAAAGACTTGGTTGTTCAGCCCATTTTATACAGATTAATTTACCCAGAATAAAAATGATACCCAGATTTAAGAAAGAAAATCTGCAAATGAATTCATCTATGCATATATATGTAAAATCCATGAATTACGTCTTACTACTTGAAACATTTCTGGTTAACAGATAGAAGGGTGCAAGGCAATAGTCTTCACTCAAGTAACTTCATTTCTAAAAACATGTATATATGTCATGTGACAGACTGGAATTGCTCTATCATTAAAATGCTGAACTGCTCTTTTGATAGATGCAAGAACACAATTTCTGTTTACCTGTTCAGGTTGTACAAGCCCCATTTAGTGGAAGGAGGAATTTTTCTTGCACAAATTGATATGAACTGACTTCCTCTACTGCAAGAGTTTGGAACAATTATATGTACTCAGAAGAATCCAATGGCGCTGCCAAGTAGTTAATTCCCATTTTCTTGAAGCAGCATATTCTGATGATTAAGGAGTTCACATGTGCGTGCAATTTAACATCAGGATGTTCAATTACCTACAGAGGGATGACCCTTGGAAGTCCTATCACTAACTCAGTCAAGAAACACCCAAATTCAAACCATTTGCAAGCCAGACTGCGTGTGTTAAATTGGAAGATGTAATTAGTACAGTGATGACATGTCTATGTCCCTAAGAACAGCCTCTGGATTTAGTCCCCAGAAATGTTTAGCTGAGATCATGTGGCCTGCCTGCAGGCTGCCTGGTGAAAGATCCCATTTGTTCTCTGCCCATGAGCAAAGTTTTCTGGCTTGCTGGGTGCATGTAGCTGAGTGGTCCTGGGGACAGCCTCAGGTTTTCCTTCAGCAGACCATACACACTTAGGGAGCCTGGACAATTGTGTTTTGAACATTTGTCTAAATTTTGAGGCCTACAACTCATAGTGCCAACCCATACAGATAAAATCTATTTTGTGGGTGGGCTACACATTTCTTTTTCCAGTATTAAGACTGATATGTTATAAGATGCATAATTAAGAGCTGCATGCACTAAACTGAAAAGTGAAGCAGATCTTGTTCAGCCATAAGTTTAAGATATAAGAATAAAAAGTTCTACAGCCCTGAAGTGCTTACACTGCAGCAGAACTAGGAATAGAGTTTCAGAGATTGGCATAGTATTGTCTTTATGTTTTTAATAGTTTCATAATAGAGTTGCCTCACAGAAATACAGAAAAGACAGCATGGTGACTGTGTAGTAGTGTAGAACAGTAGTAGCAAGTAGATTGTCTACTAATGTGCCAAAAACTATGGTTAAATATTGTCACTTGAGTCTCTTCTCTAATCTGAAGCTGCCCTCTAACTCCTTTTTCAGTCACAGTTATTTTAAAGCAGCACAGTTTTAGTAACAATACATATAGTTTAAATCTTTGTTAGGGTATAAAATGCCATTGTATTTTCTAATGCAAAGATGAAAAGTTATGTCACCATCATTTGTGTCACCTTTGAGAGATTTTCCATGTAATGCATCCATGTCTAAAATATTTGTTAGCATTTTGTAAAAGAGGTTTAACCCCATGACCAAATGAAAAGTATTTAATTTGAAAGTCATGCTGTTCATTAGCTCTCATCCTCATTAACATTTGTCACATTCGCTGGAGGTCAGTTTGTCATTTCACTTCCTGGAAAGTCATTAGCACAAAAAATGTGACAACATTTTTGTTTCTCAGGGGCAGCACAAAAGAGAAATTAAGTAATTTCTTACATGAATAAAAAGGTAGAGAAACAAATTGCAGATATGAAAACCACCTGCTAATTTAACTAGCAGGTAGGAAGTCTGTGAGCATTGATCAATATAGAATATACAATATTTAATTATATTCATGGAATTAAAATCTAATTAAAATACTAAAAATTGTAATCATTACTAGCAATTTTAAGCAATGTTTTCAAGAGGAAATTTCAGATGTTGGCAAAGGTATTTGGAATTTGTGTTAGCCTCATGTTCCTGTGGATTTTTCTTCTTTTGAAATATGTAAGAAGAAATATGAATTGCAAGTGAATCTTCAGTTATAAAAACAGTTTGTACCCATAGTTCACCCCAAAGTGAACTTTACATTGTATTACAAGAAAAGGTCAACATTTTGTTGCTTGAGAAGATGAATAATTTATTCAAAGCATAAAGGGAAGATTAACTAAATGTAGGTCTTATTTTTTGCCTTCTTCCTAGTTAGAAATTCTCCTATTTTACCAAGAATAGTAATTTAACTTCCTTTTTTTACTGTTCCCATAGAGTGTATAGTTATTCTTTTTTTCAGCTATATGTTTAGTAGTCTTACCTAATTCTATAATAATGCATCTACTTTTAAGAGTTCAGGTATCTGAGTCATGTGGCCATATGTGTGTGTTTCAGAAGAAAAAAACCCCCGAACTGTATGTTGTATTTCTGCAACAAGACTTAGTTCCTTGTATTCAGATTTGAAGGGTTAAAATAACTGGAAGATGCTCAGAGGTTGATAAGGATATTTTGCTTATGCTAAGGCAATAAGGATAATATAATTAAGGATATTATCCTTATGCTTCATAAGGATATTTTGTTCTATACCTCTCTAGATAAGATATAGATACAGATAAGAATATCAAGAATTTTAACATTTTCCTTAAGAGTAGTAGTACATATTGCAAATAATAAAAATCAAAGCTGATACAAGCTACTTATCTACAATGAACAATCCAATAATGCAATTATGTCAGGTATAGTATGTTCTAGCAAGGCCAACAAGCCAATATGAGGTAACATGCACACAACACTACCTGTCTCTGAACTGCTGAGGCTGTAATTTGTTTCTCACATCTATAAGAAAAATATATAGTTTCAAGATTCAAAGTTTAGTGAAAAAAGAAAAAAAATGAATCAAATTTAGTAAAGCTTAACATGATTGGCTAGATCAAAAAGGTACTGAAATATCTATTTTATCATGGATATTGGCAAAATTGCTTTCCCTAAAGATAAATTGTAATTCTGGGGGAAATAGGTATTAATTGGCTACCATCCACAAGCTCAAGATCTATACAAATATTTACCAATCAGAAAATACTCATGAAAGAAGATATTTTTTCTGTAATTTGTCTAGAAATCTCATGCTACTTACAAATATCTTTAACCTCTCCTCTTTACAAAGGAGTCACACTTACACATGTGGTGAGGAAATGTTCTTCTCTTTATACCTAGAAACCTAGCTGTTTCTGGGTTCCAGTTACATATTGAAATCAAATTTGTCTAAAAATTGACCTATGTAATAAAGCCAAAATGGTGATTATTAAACAGCATTTGCAGTGCTTTGGTCATGAAATGTGTAAAAGAGAAACCACAATCTCTAAGCTCTTATTAAAATACAATATTTAAGAAAGCCCCTTTGTTTTGTGGTTTATGCTATCTTTATTCTAATAACTTTAGTTTGAATCTTAAAAATCTAAAGTTTTTTAGGCAAGGAAAATGTTTCTGTAGGAAAATATCCTTGCTCATTTTGACATAAAATATTTTTAAAATAATTATTATGTCTTTAAGTATGATTAGTGTTATAGCTTAAATCTTATTGCACATTTAATACTTCTAATTTTAATACTTCTAATACTAATTTTAACTTCATCTCAACTTGTTAAAACCCTAAGTTATTTTAGTGATATTTTTCATTTTATTGATGACTTTTTTATCAGCAAAAAGTCTTAAAACATTTTGTTGTGAAACATTACTGGAGTAGTTCAGAAGCTACCAATACTAATGTAAAAGAATTTTTGTGTAGTACTGAATTCTCCCACTCTGAGCAAAAGTCTGACTTGTATTATGAGGATGGACAATGGAAGCAAGAGCAATGTATGTTTAAAGTAAATGTTAACACTGAAGATTCAAATCAATGACACTCTGAGCAAAAGTCTGACTTGTATTATGAGGATGGACAATGGAAGCAAGAGCAATGTATGTTTAAAGTAAATGTTAACACTGAAGATTCAAATCAATGACACTCTGAGCAAAAGTCTGACTTGTATTATGAGGATGGACAATGGAAGCAAGAGCAATGTATGTTTAAAGTAAATGTTAACACTGAAGATTCAAATCAATGACATGAGCAATTGCACATCTTATTGATAATTCAGATAGTGTCTTTTATTTTTGGGAAAACAACATATATGTCAGAGTGTATATGAGAGGTCTTACATCTTTTACAGATCATATTTGAATGAATTTATTTGTCAGTTTTATTGTTCACGATTGCATTATATTTCATATATTTTTGCTTTCTCAAGCAGTTTATTACATCCTTGGTCAGCATTTCTGAGCAGCACAAATGCTGTATAAATAAATCCTGTGCAATGACATCTAATGGATGTTGTAGTCCTACTATAGATAACCTCTGGTTTAGACACCATATTTGCTGTCTCAGAAGAACTAATTCTATTTCAGTCTTTGTTATTAAGTTTATTTAGATCAGTAAAATTACGTGATGAAAGTAAAAAAAAATGAAATATGTTTTGCTAATAACTTGCTTGTTTTCTGCATGTTTTTTTTTATTTTGCCCCAGTTTTTGGCTATGATGGGAGAAGACTTGGAATTTTTTGTCAAAATAACTCTTAAGAATATTTTTGCAACTTTGCAAGATACACTAAATCAGTTAGAACTAGGAAGATTTAAAACTGTACCTTGTATACTCATGGCTACTAGTGTGACAAAACAGCAAAATGACAGAGAGAATTATTAAAAAACCCCTCAAAAACCATACACCCAAAGCCCCCAAATAAACAACAGATCAAGGGAATGTAAGATTATTTAACATTTCTGGTTACCCCTTAATACACTGTTTCAAATTTTAACTAATAACAGTAAAAAGGTAGTGAGATGTGATCTAAACAGAACAATTTTCCCCGCTATACCCTACACCTGTATGCAAATTCTTATCCCTTCACAGACTTGAATATCTCCATGCTCTTCAGTGCTGATCCTGCACAAGCAGAAAGCAGCATCAATTTTTGCATAGATTGTGACAGAAACACCATTAAGTCCTTAGACTGTGATGGGCAGGCGTGCCTTGAATGAAATTAGTTCTGGAAAACTTAACAGCCACCTCATGGCTGATTAAGGAACAACAACATCATCCATTTATTTGCTGAAAGATACTAGTGGTGGCAACAATCCTTGAGGTGGGTTTAAATCAGGCATATCAGACTTCCATTAAGTATACATGCTATTTCCTTGAAAAAAAATAAGACAACTGAACTAGTAAACATGAAATATTGAGGAAGGTCCTCTGACAGGAATGCTCAAGGACAGTCAGTCAGAAAGCTCAGCAATCTGTTCCGTCTGAAACACCCTCTCCCTGGACATAATAATGGAATTATCAAAACTTTCTCCCTGGCTCAGGATCACACTATGCTGTGTAGAAAAACCTTAGAAACAGAATCATGTGCAATAAATTTCAAAAACATTGTTGTAATCAGGACAAAAGAACAAAGCCAGACAGTGTCAAAGATGGGATTTGAACTAGGCGGACTTTCAGTCTGGTCCAGAACAGTGGCTTCTGCATTCTCATGAAAGCAAAAAATTGAGTTTTTTAGAAAAATAATGCAGAAGAATTTTGCTAGCTGGAGAAGTGCCCTTGAGAATCTGCTTCCACAAACGTGTGCCCTTTTGCTCATTGCCTTCCACACAACACAGAGCTGCTGACTTTTGCAACTAGGAATTCTTCATCAATTTTATAGGCTTGCCATAGAGATGATGTGCAGAGAGCAGGGAACTGTCTTGTCAGTGGTACAGTACTAGGAGACCTGAGTATTGGAAGGCATACACATCCTTAGTGCTGTGTCCCTATCCAGAAATTTATTATTTCACCCCAAACTGTCTTATAAACAGCCTGACTGACACTGTTAACCTGTAAATAATGGTACACCATGTGCTTGCCTATTTTGCTTGGAACTTCCTGGGTTGTATTCATGTATTTATGGAGTGGTGGTTGTCTTTTATGAGAGATAAAAAGTAAGGAATAAACAAGAGTTCTGTGTACTTTCTTCAAACTCAATGTAAGAAGTGGCAGACTGCTTTCCTAGGATACTGAGACAGTGAGCAATTTAAATGCCAAGTAGCAAAAGTTGTCAAGAACATTTCATACAGGTTGACTGTCTTTGAATTGTAATGTTTCTTTTAATTTGTTTCATTACATAACTGCTTTAGGAACATCTCTTAATTCAAAACTCTTTTGGATTTTATCACTCACTCTCTAAATTTTTTCCATAGAAGCTTTAGTCAAGGTGAGATATTTTTGCTGGGTAAAATGATAAGGTCAGAAAAAATATCAGTCTTAAAAAGCTATGTTCATTGTATAATTCCTGAAAGGAAATGATGCTTTCTTATTAAACTTTGCTAATTTTAACAGAGATTTTTCTTCATAGAAAGTGAGTTTCCTGACTCAGAATGTCTGATTTTCTGAGCACAGACCTTAGGTTAATTGAAAATCTCATGAACAACAGCATATTTCTTTAAAGTCAATAAATTGTCCATTAAATGTTCTATTTTTGATGGAAAAGTAATTGTTTGATGTTTCCTTGTGCAGTTTAGGAAGGCATACACTTCTGCTGCATTTTCGCCTTCACAAAGGAGGAAAATGTCTTCTAGTAACATGTCGGGGTTGCAGCCCTTTATTGTTAATTCACTTTATGTT
This sequence comes from Ptilonorhynchus violaceus, assembly GCA_013397565.1. Classification (NCBI taxonomy): domain Eukaryota; kingdom Metazoa; phylum Chordata; class Aves; order Passeriformes; family Ptilonorhynchidae; genus Ptilonorhynchus; species Ptilonorhynchus violaceus. The sequence goes on from VZRJ01005455.1 coordinate 512,937, forward strand.
CAGGCAAAATCTTTGACTCACTTTATTGCAAAATTGTCCTTTCTATATACGAGGCCTAAACAACTCTTTCTGAAAGAGATAAAAATGTAATTAAAGTCTGATATGATCCACTGTTGGAGATCGAGCATTAAAATAAACAGCTCTTAGATTTAAGTCTGGTGTTGCCAAGTCTAGTGTAAATTTCATGATTTAACAACCTAAAAACCATCTTTCTTTTAATTTTATTCTAAACTAAGAGCTAAACATTAATTTCTTCTTATTTAACTTCAGAGTTCATGTAGTTTTTGATCTCTAGATTCACATTTTTAACATTTGGCTATGAGTTTCTTCTCTTACGACAACATCACTCCAGAAATTGTGACTTTAGAAATGTTATATATCCCATTAGCTCAAATTGTATAAGCTGATAGCAACTGTTGTAACAATTGCCATTTACCAGTCCAGATCTAACAAGATCCAGCCATGATAAAAGTTATTATGTTACAATTCTAGTAAAATATTTTATTATTAGTGGTTTAACACTCTTCTGTGAATTTCTGAAACACATTTATAATTCTATCCAAGCAAATGATCATTTGTATGACAGGAATCCTTGATGACTTCCCATGTGGATGATGAAAAGAAAAATTCAAGAAAAAGGTTGAAAACGTCTGATAAATTTCATCTGGAAATGCTAAAAATCTGGAATTAATGGAGAAAACTAATAAACTATTTTTATTTTTTTTCTCACTTTAGAGAGAAATATAACACTTTGAGAATATAAAACATTTTTTCTCTGTTCCAAAATTTGTGAATGTATTACAGTAAAACAGACACTAGCAAATTAGATATTAAGATACTTCAGTGTATCTTAATGTCTAAATACAAATCTTTATATGGGAGCTTGGTGTTCAGTACCTTACAGAAGCCAGTGGAGATCTAAATGCTGGTTCAATTGCGCTTTGAGAGTGTTTTGAGATCCCTGTGGGGGTCCTGCCTGGTCTGCAGTTTTGCTGTAAGGCATCACTCCTGTGTCATCTCTCAACTGCCTTGTGAGTATAGTTTAGATACCATACGACATTTAAAAATACACCAGATTCTTATGTTAGCACTTGCTCATTATTTAGCTGTTGTACCACTACTGAGGAGATGAGGGAAAAAAAGCTTTAGTGCGAGATGCTTGATGAACTTTTGTCTTTGTTTTCTTCCATTTCTTCTTTTTCAGTAGCATACTTTCTGTTTCTCTGGCTCCTCGTGAAGTTCAAAAATCTAATGTCACACAGTGGAACTTTAAAAGCACCTGGTAAACATAGCTAAATGTGAAACGTTAGTAGTTTCCAACTGTATCTTAGTCTTCAAACACCACTTAGTCAACTGAATGAATAAATAGATGCTATTCAGGTACAAAAGCAAGTCTTGATTTGTAGAGATGCTATGTATTTGACCCTGGAGAAGAGAATTTATGAATAATTCCTTGTCTGTATTATCTATCAAGACTTGTTGACCCTGGAATTAACTCCAAAATTATGAAAAAATAAACAATAATAAATGCTCCTTTTATGCCACTGATTAATGAATACAGAAAATTTGCATCTGATTCTGTAGTGCTCATCTTTATGGTGTGTGAGAAATGAAAGAAAGACACTCCAGCATTTGCTTTGCTTTCTTTGGTGCTATTCAGGCCTTCTTAAATATTGACAAATTTTCCATCTGACTCCACGTGGAAATATGTATACCTTACGTGCTGGATAAGAGAGAATGACAAAGCAGCAGTGAAAAGACTCTACCAAAGACAGTTGTCATCAAATTATATCCCTGTAGAACATTGCTGTGAATTTCAAAGCTGTCATATTTTTTATCACTCTATGAAAGCATAGCTTGCCTGTCGTCTTGGAAAAGCTGAATCAGAGTAAGGAGACCAAGGACGCAAGGATATGAATAGATGAGGAAAACATTTCTTATACAGCTTCCCATGGCTTTCTTTTGTCATAATCACATTGCTTGCAGTTGCTTTACGAAAAAAAAGAAAAATCTCTCCAATAAGTGGATTCCTAGAGTAAATGTCTTTTATCTTTCTGGAAGCATGTAATCAGGAATACTTTCATTCTCCTCTAGTTAACTCTTGTCAATGCCCTGCCCATATCACATACAAGGACATTTCTGTTTTATTTTTTATGTTAATTAATACTCTTTGTTTTTACATAATTTGTGAAGTTTAGAATCATCAATGGCTAGTTTCAGTCCTCTTTTGAAGACAAGCAAAACAGGAGGTATGTTTGAAATGTCAGCATTTTAGCTGGTGTTCCTGTGTCCTGCTAATACACTCTGCTTCCTCCCCATGCTACCACCTCTTCAGTCACAAACAGGTGGCTCTGTAAGAAGGCCTGCAACGGCCGAAGCTACAATTTCTATTAAGTGATGTCCCAGAAACAGCTTATTCACATGAACAGTATTCGTGATGGTGGATGCACGGCATCGTCTCAGTTTCCTTTCAACAGGGATTATGTCTTGGTTTAGAGAATAAAATTTGGACTTTTAATGAATAAAGGCTCTTTTTTATATTATATAATCATCCTAAATCTTCATTCTCAAAGAATGTACTTTTTTTTTTGCAAAGATCAAGCCAATAAACAGATTAAATTAGAACTCCTTCCAATGAGCTCTTGGTTGATTTGCGATTAGCATGTGTCACACTTCAGTAATGTCAGTTCAAACCTTTTACTCTAATTAGAAGAAGATAATAAATATGATGGTTTTTAGTATGGTATGGTTTACGTTTCTTGCAATGAGGCACATTTGACACTGAACATGACAATGAAAAAGCATCTGGTATTAAAATAATATAAAATTAAAATAAACAATATGTAACAAAACAATCTTACATAATCAAAATAATGCTGCAAATTGAATAATATAATATTTTAGCTAGTGTCTCATACTCTAATATAATATGACGTGCCAGTAATGTTAATGCTTAATATGAAATGACGTGATGTCTAATACAGAAGAAAAACAAGTTTTAAAATGCTGGAATTTCCTGTGCACCAGAAAATTTGACTGCTGTCTGGCTCTAAAGACAGAATAATGGTGAGGGTGTGAAGAAAAACTAAAAAATAGAAGGAGGGGAAAGTCTGAAGAAAAAGACAACATGGTGTGGCTCATACTTTGGGATTAGTGAGATTCATTCCCATCAGAAATTTATATCCTTTGGTAACATCTTTCTGCATTGACTTCTCCCATGCACAGAGCACACGCTGGACATAACAGTGCCAGCCTGATGCCATAAGAGGCAGGCACAAGGAGCATGAACTGGCTGAGGAACATATTGTGCCTGCACAGTGGAAATGCCCCAGTGGCTAAAAAACATTAGAACCTACCATGAGACAAATACTTCTGTGCTCATTATTAGAGCCTACTGAGAGCTCAGATTAGGAGCCATGTAAATGTGGCCAAAAAAAAAAAGAAAAAAAAAAAGGAAGTATTCTAATTTCTACCAGACAACTATCTTTACTGGTATGCTAGAAAAACAAGAAAAACAGAAAAAAATGCTTGTTGTAAGACCCAGGAGTAGCAAGACAAATTTGGATAACCAGTTTGCAAATTCATCTCTAGAGATGTGCATATAAATGATGCATAACTGAAGGGAAATTCTAGTTTAAAATAAAGGAGAGATGCTACTTAACACAACATTCTGATCAATGAAAAGAGAGATCCATGGACAGCTATGCTTTTCACGTGTTCATCTGAACATTTCTCCTATTCACAGTGATGTTTCTCTGGAAATAAGATGTACAAGGTCTCTACTGTTGATAATCTCAGCTTAAAAATGAGGAATTCACATTTACTGCCTAAATTATCAGTTAGGCTTGGTACATAATTTGTTTCAATTCACTTGTATTAAATTGAGATTCCCTGCCAGTCCTGCAATACATAACTCAAGGACGTTTACGTAGCCTGTAGGAAATAAAAATTAAAATTGATTCTTCTTTTTGTTTTTTTCTTTTTTTTATACAGTAAGTATTTCTTCCAGCATCTTCAATTTTAGTCTGACACATATTGCCATATAATTTAAGAGCAGGCAGTGGAGCACTATGTTGTGGTAGATCAGGAGCATTTTGAATAATATTGCATTTTCCAACAGACTGGCTGGCTGCCATTTTGGAATTCTGAAGAGTCTAGGGAAAACTTGAGAATTATAAAGATATTGTATATTAGGCTGAATTTTAGAGATATCCTAGGTCCATCAGGATGAAGCTGCCATTCTGCATCTCAAGTTAATAAGAAAAATTTCCCTTAAAACTGGGTATATTCATAAGTCTCTTTGGATTACGGATAAATGCATTCCTGAAAATTCAACTTTAAAAAAACTACCTTTATTTAACAAAGTATTTCACCACATGATCAACAGGTAATTGAAAGGGAAAGACAGAAGGCCACAATTTATGGGTGTTAGGCATATTTTTTCTCTCTTACCAACAATATCTCTCTTCACCCCATGACAACAAGATCTGGTGTAAGCAGCTGTTGCGGTTTGACACTGGCCAGAGGCCAGGCACCCATGAAAAACCACTCACTCACCTCCCCCTGCTCTGCAGCTGGACAGAGGAGAGAAAATTTAACGAAGGGTTCATGAGTTGAGATAAGGATCGGGGGAAAACACTTCAAGGGCAAAACAGGAGCAACTTAATAATATAAAGTGAAGTGAATTTATTACTAAAAAGATCAAAGCAGGAGAATGAGAAGTAAAATAAGCCCTTAAAAACACCTTTTCTCCACCCAACCCCTCCCTCCTTCCCACCAACGGTGCAGGGAGATGGGGTGGGGGTTTGGTCAGTTCATCACCCAAGATTTTCTTTCCACTGCTCAGGGAGAGGACTCGTTTCCCTGCTGCACCGTGAGGTCCCTCCCATGGGAGACATTTCTCCATGAACTTCCCCCCATGAGAGTNGACCCCCATGGGCTGCAGGGGCACAGCTGCCTCACCATGGTCGTCACCATGGGCTGCAGGGACACCTCGGCTCCGGCGCCTGGAGCACCTCCTCCCCCTCCTTCTGCACTGACCTTGGTGCCTCCATTGTTGTTTCTCTCACATGTTCTCACTCCTACTCCTCTCTAGTTGGAAAATTACAGCTACGCCACAAACTTTGTTATGATTTCTTCTTAAAGATGTTATCACAGAGGCTTTACCACCATCTCTATTTGGCCCAGCCTTGGCCAGCAGCACGTCCATCATCAGAGCCATCAGGGACTGGCTCTGCTGGACATGGTGGAAGCTTCCAGCAGCTGCTCACAGAAGCCACCTCTGTGGCCCGCCCCACTACCAAAAACCAGGCCCTGCAAAACCAACACAGGAGATGATGTTCATTTGAACAAAATGGGCTTATATAAAGATTGAATTTTACCCAATAGTATGTATTTTGATGGGATTTTTGAACTTAATTAAAAACCATCTGATTAATATTTCAATTATGGTTATCATACTTCAAATAAAGAAATAAGAGCATTCTTACATATATTGCCTTTTGAACTGCAGGTCTTAGAATCTAAAAAAAGTTTTAAGATTAAAATAGCTGCTTTTATTCAGAAAATTATAGATTGTAAATAGAATTCTGGTGGAAATATTTTAATAATATATTTATATTCGTATTATAAGCCATTAAGCACCTAATTTGTAAAGCAGTTCTTGTTCATATATTACTAGGCTTTGCAGATTTTTGTTATAGCATCAGGAACAAAGTAATTAATACTAATAACAAGAATTATACAACAACAAAACCAATACTGTAAGAAATAATATGAAGACTACTTTATACTTTTAGGAAGTATTGATTTGTCATGCAGTGAAGCTTGCTTGCATAGTGACCATTAAATATTTCTAATTTACTAGTATTCATTGTAACTAGTTTGGCTCAAAGAGGCAGGAAATCTCTGCCTCAAAGAATGAAAACTTATATATATGGTTGACATTATTTAATAACTTATTTTCTGTGTTGGGCTTCATTTACTGGAAGATACGGGCAGTATTACAAATTGTGATGCCCACAGAGTATAATTCAGAGGAAGATAATTCCCTGCTTTTGTGTTTCATCCAATTGATCCTCTACATTTTTTTCCCCAGAAGGTGAAGATTTACAACACATTTAGGCTTCAAAATCCTTATTACCTGTCTCTGCATAACATTTTATTAAGAAAGTCTTTGCATGCTCATCATTAAAATGAATTCCTCCTTAATTAATTTTATGTTTTTTTCTGATTTTGTTACAGTTACAGATTCAAGTTGCATGTTAATTTTCTTTATCTTTCTTAAGAATCCATTATAATCCAAATTTTATTTCAAAAAAGTAATTATTTGAATTTTATGACTGGCATTCTCCGGTAAAAAATGCCTTGGAAGGAAGAAATTGATGACTGTTTCTTTTGCTAATTTTTATTCATACCTTAATAAGGATCTTAAGATAATTATCTTAAGAGTTTCTTTAAAAAAAAAAATTTAAAACAGTACATTCAATTATAAATTCTTTAGAGGAAGTACAGGTTATGTGTTTAATAATAGGACAAATATTCCTAGTAATGTATAGCATGGTTTATTTTGTCTCATATTTCTTCAGATTATTTCAGTTGTTAATCTCATACATGCAGAAAATGAATCTTCTTCTTGGAGTTCTGTTACTCCTACTCTGTGTATTATTTTTAAATAACATCTAATTCTGCATTCAAAATGGTAACTTTTTATTGCCTACATGCACAGATTTTCAAAATCTATGTTGGCTGAATTTTAGTAAAACACAACATTTCCCGTTCAGTATGAAAACTGGACATTTGGATCTATATCACTGTAGTTTTCTTAGTTAGTTTTCCTAAATCACTTCCAAAGAGTTTTTATTTTGGTATAGTTTTGGAAATTTGGGAGGTGATTCCTTATGATTCCATAGAATTTTGTAAAAATAATTCCCTTCAAATTTCTGTTCGTGTTACTCCCAGTAGTAATATGTGAAATTATGTAGTAGTGCAATGCCATAGCCATTAATGGTAACCTTTTTATGGACAGCTTCTATAGCAGAGTCACTCTCATGGTGGATCTTTTTCACTGTTTCAAGCTTCTGCAGTGCTCTGTTAGGTTTATTTTCTTCTAACATATCCCTGAGGTGTCAATATTACCAAGAAATTCTGTAGAAATAAAATACATTCAACATACATAATTCTATTTTTTTCATACACATCTGTCTTCACATTTTTATAATAGTACTATACTAGATATAAATCCTGTTGAAGAAATCTTCAGTATATTGCGTTATAAATTACAAAAATAATTTCCAAGGCAAAACATTACATTTAAGAGCATTCTTTGTTAAGATTTAAGATTTTTAACAAAAAAAATAGATAGAAGAGCTGTTAAACTGATGTGCTTTCAATTAGCATATTATGGGGGGAAAAACACACTTTAAGAAGAAGTTTTTAAAATAAAAGTAGTGTAGGTCAGCATGTAAATTGTTCAGCTTCATAAACATTTTTGTGAAAGAATCTTCCTAAACCTGCTGTGATGTTTCTCCCTTGAAAAAAGGGACAATTAAACTCTGGAGAGAATTGTACACTTAAATGATCCTTAGAGACTTCAAGTGAAGGAGAGGCAGAAGCATTCAGTAGCTTGGGGACGTGCAGAGTGACTAAAATCTCCATAAGTTTTGTGTCCGCCCTGTGAAGAAAATCAGGTTATTGTGGATATGAAAAAGCATTTCAAAAGTCCTAAGAAGAGCACTGCATAAAGAATTGCCCATAACTAGAAAGTTATAGATAGAAGGATTTGGGTGGAATTTAAGTTGCTAGAATATGTCAAAACAGAAAAATAGTGATTGATCTACTGAAAAAAACAAGCTAAAATACGTTTACTTTCCAATGCTTGTCAGTCAAGAAGGCATGTTCCCCTTATCAACATTTATTTGCATTAACTAGTTTTAGTTATTAAAATGATTGTGTATGAGGAAGTATTGCTTTCACAGAACAGAAAATTACTACATTACAATAAAAGTCTATGGTTTCAAATTTAAATATGATTATGTTACCACATTTAAACTGGTCTGAACCACCACTGTGAGCCCTTTGATTCAGGCATCTGATTTCCTCAGGAAGGTACACTGTATGCTCACACTGTGTTTGAGGGCACCACGTCTGCTCTCTGCTTACTGTAATCTTTTTAGATATTGAGGAATATATTGACTAATGTTCAAGACAAAGCTGTCCTCCAATCTCTGTGAAAATTGATGTTTTCTAAGCTGTGATACAAATGTTTGTAAGTGACTTGTAGTAAGTTGTTTCTAAAGGAGAGAAGCTTGTTTCAGTGCTCTGGTCAGTTGAAGCTATGGTTTTTGTTGTCATGTCTCTGCATATTTAAACACTTCTGCTGTGCTTTTTTTCCTCGCTCAAATATTTCATTTGGTCCAAATAATGACTTTGGGTTCCTTGGCATGGGTTTAAATACTTTAAAAATTGGTTTTATATCACTTTGTATCATTTTGGAAGTCCAGCAAGTACTTTTTATCTCTTTACTTACCTATTTAATTGTGGTGTAAGAAAAGTAAAAAAGCGAAAATGAGAGAGGAAAAAAATCATCTGCAAACACAATTTTTTTTCTATAACATCTATCTTACATTTTACAGAATTAAAATGGAAGAGGCATAATATTCTTCATCATTGCTTCAGGTGATAACAAATCTGTATTCTGATACCTAGCAAGTGGTAATCAGCAGCAATTATTTTCATTACAGCAAGATTGTGTAGAAGGCATGTGCTGTTGAAATTCAGCAGCAAAGCTGACAGGGAAAGTGAGTAAAAATGCAATGACTTTTAGACTATCCCTATGAAAATTAGTTTGGGTTGATAAATATGATAGAAAGTGAGAGAGGCTATACCTTAGCAGAAGAAGAAAACATAAGATATAGACACAGTAATGTGAGAACATCCACCAGATGAGGGAAAGGGGAAAGGGGGTGAGAAAGAGATGACACAAACTAGTAAACTGGAGAAGAAATAGTGAAATATAGTGGGAAATTAAGTCAGATATAAGAAAGTAAAAGATGAAAGAAAGAGGAAGAAAATATGGTTTACCTTAATTCCTCCATATAGGTCATCCTCAGTAAGGATTCCCCTGCACTCAGTGCCCGATGCCAATGCTGCAATGGGTACTGCAGACACAGGATTCTTTGTCTTTTACACCTAGCACTCTCCAGACAGAAGTCACCTGCAACTCTTCTCATCTGCAGTTGTTGCAGCCTGCTTCCTCTCTACCCTGCAGTATTCTCATGGACACAAAGATCACCAGCTCTTTGATGATCCCTGCTGTCTTCATGATTTGTGGCAGATGTGCTCTGTCTCAAAGCAGTCATTGTCTCCAATCTGTAGAATTCTTCTTGATACTTTAGTTTCAAACTGCCTAAGCCATGAAAATGGTTAGTGATTGTTAGCAAGAAGGTGGAGGTGGTTGGAACTGGAAAATGTGTCTGGGTGACATGATTCATATTCACCTTCAGAAATGGTTTTCTTTCTTTTGGACTGTGTTCCTGATTCCTTTTCTTATTCTTTATGCTATCTTCATGGCAAATGTTACAGACAACAGGAAACCCAAAGGAAGATCGTTTCCCTTTTACATTGTAGTATATTTTCCTGTTTAGAAACATCACCAATTGTGTTGAGAACAGAATGTCTGTCTTTCTTTATCAGCTTCCTACAGTACGTGACTTATAGACTTACATGTCTTTCTCTCTGAATTTGGTTGTCCAACTCACACACAGAGATGTGTTCTTAGGGTCCACTTACAAAGTATCACAGAAATTTGTCTCTCACATTGTAGATTGTAATGCTGAAGCAGGATATGAGCAAATTCTGTCCAGAACATCTCCTGTACTGACAAACATACATTGATAAATATAGTAAATTTATTTAATTTATTAAAGGCCAGAATTAAATATATGCCAGGTTTATCAAGAATAATAAACACTGAGTTAATATATATTAATATAAAATTCAGAAATACAGTGATTAAATACTCTCCACGTATCACAAACCAGCTGACCTTAGCCATTCTAACAAATAAAATTTATGGGTTTCAGTAATTCACAGAAGTCACCTATACTGCCTTAGACAACATATATATCTTTTATATCTTTAATGGAGGTAAGTTTGATAAGCAAAGGACCTTCTGTCATTGTCATGATCAATACAGAGCAGTGAGAAAGTGTAGACATGCTCTTAATCAACTGCTTGATGATTCTGACACATTTCAATTTGTGCTCAGTGAGTTTGGCAGTTGAGATCTAGCCAAGTGTTTCCTAAAGTAGTGTATGTTTCTGCTTTTTCATAAAACAGCTTTTTGTATTTGGTGCTTGTACAACTGTGGGAGAAATTCCGGCATAGATTTTAGGGATCATTTGGTGCTATGTGTAAGAAGTAGGAAGAATAAAAAGGTTGAATGACCTACCAACAGAAATAGCAGAGAAGGGTCCATGTCACTGGTTTTTATTCACAAGCAAAAACCAATGCATTTTTTTTTGTGATCCTTGCTTTTCTAGCATTCAAGCCTTTTGTATGTGAAATAAATACACTAGTGATATTCAGTAAAGTCCATTAACAGCCTATATTATTAGCCTCTTTTTCAGAACAAACTTCTAAATAAACATAATTTGAAGATTTCACAGGCTTTTTGAAAGCTGGTTCATGTATTTTAGTATAGTCTGTCTAAAGAGGCATGATTTGACTGTGAGTTGCTGGCCATTCTTGGCCAGATGGAAGTTCTTTTGAAGGCAGTAAGCTTTTGGATGCATTCAAATACTCCAACATACAATTTGGCTGCCAGAGACTCTTGACTGAGGAATTTTTGTGCCCAACATCTTGTTCCTGGTTTTCTGTTGTTACAAATAGATAATGTAGACTTTGACAGGTCACAAGGTCACTGAAAAGAGCAAAACCAGACCTTGAGTAATTATCCATCTCTATTCACAGTTCTATACCTAAGGGTCAGCTGTACCTTTTCCTGATGCACACTTGTTTAACACACCAAAACATAAGATGCTGCTGCCTTGCTGAGAACATCCAGAGGGGAAATTAATCTGATTCATAAATTGATAAAAAGAAATATAATCCCACTAGAGAAGGGTTAAAAGTAGGCTAAAGTGGAGTCTTCTTAGCACTGATAAGAAAAAAAGATAAATATGAAACATATTTAATAATCCTATTAGGTAGAAATAAAGATGTGTTCAAATAAAATCAGAGAAGTAACACTAGCATGAAAGCAGAAGAGAGAAATCAGGTTTAGGTTTCTAATCTTTTTGATGATTAAAGGGACAAAAGAGCTTGTTAAGAAGTAATAAACAAGTCAATAGGGATGATAACGGCTAAAATTCAGAGGAAAAATTCACAGGGCTCTTTTCACAAGAATGTTTTTCTTTGTTGATTTCAGCATAATTGCAGTGTAAAACTAGATTCATATAATGCAGCATCAGCTAAATTACCTCAAAACCAAAAGCAGTTAACTGTTTCCCATCAAAGATTATGCAAAGGTATGCATAAGTGAAGGGATTCTGGAATTATTCTCTATGGTTAAAATTAACGTTCAAACATTTGACAACCTTGGTGTTTACTTTGCATTATCTAACTTGCCTTGTTTTTCTGTGGTTAGTTTATTTGCCATTATGTTTCATTCTGTTCACTTTCCTTTATCTTATGGATGAATGAAAGACTAATGAGACTTGAAACTCCAGGTTTTGTGACATGGGAACTAATTACAGTAATTATTACTAGTAACAAAGAATTCATTCCACGAGTGTGCATGCCAGCACCACCAAGGACAGAATATCTTCTCTATTTTACCCTAGATAGCTAAGTGAATTGTTCAAGGTCCTCTGTAAAAATGAAGGAGACATCCTAATGAGTCTTTAGGAGGCTTATGAAAATTCTATACTGAAATAACCTGGATCCCAGTTTGATTCTGGCCTATAATTTCCAATGCTTTGCTTCAACTGACTATTACAGATCCCATCACAGGATTAACTCAATCTGTGTTTACATGTGCGATAGCAAAAAGATTAACAACGGAGGACTCTCTTGTTGCTTATCAGTCTTTCCTGAGTGCAGACAGAAAAAAAAAAACTCTTACAACCCTAAATTAATACCTCAAGCATCCAAAACATAGATATTAACCATAATACTGAACATTTATCTGATTAAAATAACTCAGAAAAAAGATTAAAATAAGGGATTTGTATGACATGTAGACAGTCCTATACCTTACATTTTATTACAGAGTAAAAGTAACTTTGAGCGTCTTAATGTTGGTGTTTTCATTTTAATACAATTTCTCTAAGTCTATTCATTTAAGGTCAATCCACCTCTCATGGCCTATTTAAAAAAAAAAAAGGAAGCAGTGAGGCCTAACTGAAAAAGTAATGGCTCAGAGGCTTTTTTTCTGAATCCATACTCCAAGATGAATTTAAATCAGACAGGAGGACTCATTTAGAAGTAAAGGTTTTGAGTCAGGCAGATGAGACCCAGGGTTTTCTGATTTATTTTTAGTTCAGCATTTGTAGGGCTTAATTGTTAGACATGTCTGAAGAAAGTGAAGTGCCTGGTTTTGTACTCACGTCATTATGGCTGCTAACTGTAGCACTGCACATAATAAGATGTATCATGCATTTTCCATTATAAGGAAAAAAAAACACCAAGAAGATATGGCCAAAGTTTGAACCACAGTATTTATTGTAGAATATCTGCAACACACTAAATTTGCTCCTAAAAATCAATGAAATTCCATTTTAGGATGGTAATGGGGAAAGTAAATCATTTTTCCATGCTCAGTCATTATTTTAAATAACTAATTCAGTTAGTTCTTCAGAGTGAAAATTTAAATCTGGCTTATGAATCGTTGTATGCAAAAAACTCTTTAAATGTGGCTAAGTTGCAATCCTCTAAATCTCATATTGCTCAAAATTGAACATACTCAGTACAGAATTCGTCCTTCTACATCTTCATTTGATTGATGCCTGTGCTCCTGCAAAGAGTAACTATTCTGGTCTCTTTAGTGGCTGTAAGGGGTTGACCCTGGGTGGATGACTGGTGCCTACTGAAGTCATCTTATTCCTCTCCTCCTCAGCCGGACAGGGGAGAGAAAATATAACAAAAGGCTTGTGGGTCAAGAGAAGGAAAGGGAGAGATCAGTCACCAATTGCCATCATGGACAAAGCAGACTTCATTTGGGGAAAATGAATTAATTTATTACCAATCAAATCAGAGTAGGATAATGAGAAATAAAAGCAAACCTTTAAAATCTTCCCCACAAAAATACCACCTTCCTTCTTCCTGGCCTTAACTTTATTTTCCATTTTCTCTCACTCATCCCCATCAGTGTCACCGAAGGGCAGAGACGGAGGGCTGAAGTCAGTTCATCACATGCTGTCACTCCTGCTCCTTACTCCTCAGCAAGAAGACTCCTCACACTCTGTCCCTACAGCATGGGGTTCCTACCATGGCAGACAGTGCTCCATGAACTTCTCCAAGGTGAGGCCCTCCCACAGGCTGCATTTCTTCATGAACTGCTCCAGCATGGGTCCCTTCCACAGGGTGCAGTCCCTCAGGAACTGGCTGCTCCAGCGTGAATACCCCACAGGGTCACAAGTCCTTCCAGCAAACCTGCTCCACATGGGCTCCTCTCTCCATGGGTCCACGGGTCTTACCAGGAGTCTGTTCCAGCATGGGCTTCCTACGTGGTCACAATCTCCTTTGGGCACTCACCTGCTCTTCTGTGGGACTTCTCCACGGGTGGCAGGTGGATCTCTGCTCCACCATGGACCTCCATGGGCTGCAGGGGCACAGCTGCCTCATGATGATCTGCACCACAGGCTGCAGGGGAATCTTAGTTCTGGCACTTGGGAGCACTTCCTCCCTCTCCTTCACTGGCTTTGGTGTCTGCAGAGTTGTTTCTATCACATATCCTAACTCCCCTCTCCAGGTGTGATTGCACAGGATTTTTTTGCCCCTTCTTAAATCTGTCATCCCAGAGGTGCTACCACTGTTGCTGATTGGCTTGGCCTAGGCCAGCAGCCACTCTGTCTTGGAGCCAGCCGGCATTGGCCCTGTTGGACATGGGAGAAGCTTCTAGAATCTTCTTGCAGAGTCACTCCTGCAGCCACCTGCTACCAAATCTTGCCTTAAAAAAACAATACACAGGCCTTGAGCAAGAGTGAAACACAAATCAAAATCCCGGTCAAAGCAAGGATGACTGGATTTTCAGAAAGCTTATCAGAATTTTTATGAGACTTTTTCTTCCCTGGCCAAACTGACTTTTTCTTTCAACATTTTTCCTGTCTTCCACCTAAATCTCCTCCCATCACTTCTTTCTAATTCCATCAGACCCACTTCCATTCAACAGTTCTTAAATTCCTATTTCTTTCTCTGTAGTTTAATTAGTCCTTGGATATTCTCACCCACAGCATTTGCTTCCATCAACTAACACAGTTTGCTGGTATCACTGTGTCTACTCTATGCTGAAAAAAATAGCTAAACAAATGTTTAAGACTTTATTGCCTAGTTAAACTGAAATCTTTTGGGGAAAGAGACTGTTGTATTACAAAGTATATAAACAAGAGAACAAAAAATTACAATGTGAAAGGAAAAGAGAAGTTGTAGAGAAATAGTGGCAATTCTAAGAATACCAAAACAAGTATTTCCTATACCGTCTTATGTGCCTTTTTGTGTACTTCTTACAGATTTTGCGTGATTACATATGTCCCTATAGACATGCATTTTCTTTTTTCTTTTCATTTCAGGACTTAAGTACCGAAACTAGGCTGCATAAAAAGAAGTTGGTTTAGTAACATTTTCTCAAAAAGATATGTTAAAAATTAGGCATATCTGTCTCTTCCATGCATTTCCCATTAAATACTCATACATTTAGATCCTTTGCAGCATTGTTACATTTTTAGCTCTACAGACCATGCCCTTGTAAATCTGTATAGACTTATAGCAACTGATGATCTGTACCAGGTCTTTAAGCTCTATATATTTTCAAAACATATAATGAAAATACAATAGAATATGCAGAAACATACTGCAATTGACCTAATTTTAAGTAGTTGTCAATGCTATTACTAGTGCTATTCATTTTAATGCAGCTACTAATACTTAAGTTACTAATAAAATTTTTAAAAATATTAATGGTAACTATGTAATTGACATATGATAAATCAATACAGAACTATTAATTATTAGAATGCTACTTTTATTCATATATTTAAAATAAAAATTATATTATAGTAGAAGAAATAGCAAAAAGTGCAGCCCCACACTTAGTGTATCTTATGTGAAATCCCCTCATCTGTGTGAATTTCCCTGTGAAATAATAAATTTGTTTTCAACTGTTTCAACAGATTTTATTTATTTCAGTTTACTACTTGTTTCTTGCAGGATATTTCTTTGTTTTGTTGAAGTGACTAAACCAAAAGTGTGCTGTTTGCCAGGAGTTGTCTTTTTTTTAGAATAGACATTCATAAAACACATTGAGAAATACATTCTAATCTTTTCCTTGATCCTAATCTTTTCAATAAATTTCAAGGAAGTTTAATTATTTTCAACATTGCTTTTTTAAAGGAAAAAAAATATTCTGCATTTGACTCTATCTGGGAAAAAAATGAAAATCTTTAACTAGGTGAAAAAGTTCTATGAAACACTTCAATTTAAGAGGGAAAGTAATTTTCCTTTGATTTTTTTCTAACAATAAACATTTCAACAAGGACTAGTGCTGAAGCATATTACAAAGCAGAAAAGAAAATCCGCTGCTGCTCTCTGAGCTTCATTTGTTACAGAAAATCAACCCAGAGAGCCTTGTTCTCCACAATGTGAACTTAACACTTTTCATGCATTCTAATAACATAAAAATAAATTAGGACCATAGGCACTAGCTCTCTACATTCTTGATGAGATTCTGCTATTACACACTTGCCTCATAAATTATCTGTTGGCTCTAAGCCACATTCAGCCTCCACTTGATGCTCTGATCTCTAAATTGCCAGAGGACCTGAAATACAGGAGGATTCAGCAAGCTGTCGTCTGTTATCATCCCAGCATCTGAAGTCTGGCATGGCAGCATGGCATTTGATTGGTAGATTGCCACCTAATAAATTAATGTAATAGATAATAGGATTTAATTGCCTGAGTCTCTCCTTTCTGTAGCATCAGCTAGCCTGATGAGTATCTTACATTTTTGCTGACACAGTCAGCAGTTCTGATGGCCTTTCCAAGAGTAATATCACTTTTTTGGCCAAGTCTGGAGAAAGTCTTTGAGGTTTCACATCACTTTTCTCTTCATGGCTCAGCTACCTATATAGATCATTTACCTATATGCTCAGGCTCCATTTCCTACACATCCATTCCTTACTTGGGAAAACTGCTCCTAATTAATCATCAAAATGAGAAGCAGTGAGAGAAACTATTTTTGGATGACCGTGATTTGGGAGCCCAGTACCACTCCTGCTCTTCCAAAAGCCTGGAAAAATGTACTGGGCTCAAAAGGCATCTCTTTCTACAAAATTTATAGCAGATTCTCTGGTAAATCCTGATTTTGATACTCTAGAGACTGTGCAGACACATTTTATTTCACACTCTAAAAGGAAATACTTACGTTTTTGAGATCGGACTTTGTAATTTAGGAAGCATGCTACATTCTCCTTTTTCCCCACCCTATCATCTTGTTGCACAGAAACACTGCCATATTTCTATTTTGATTACTCCACCAGTAACATGAGAAAGAAGTTGCATATATTGTATGTAATCCTTCCTCACTGCTGTTCGGAGGCAATAGCTATGCGGGTGAGGCATAACGGGCATTGTAACTGCGTCACACTATCAGCCACTGATCATGAACATATACCAGAAGAATTTGGAGGTGAAATACTGTAATAAAAAGAGATACAGGTGAGTAGAGGAAGATACCTGAAAAACAGGAAGGGAGTCAGGTCTGTGGTGATGCACCTTCACTGGGTCTGTCCATGAAGTGGAAAAGTAATTTAGTCCAGGCTGATAAGACCAGGATTTTTAGTAGCAATCGCATGATTATCATATCAATTATATCTACTAGAGGCTTCTATCCTGAAGGATTTATCTTTCTCAGATCTCAGTTTTTTCTAAATGTTGCTTTGTAGCACAATCACAAAGGAAAAATGCTGAAAAAGCAATATGTAATCTAATCTGATGTCTAAAGTAGATAAGGTGTATTTCCAAAATAAAGAGAAAATCCTGGGCACCAGTTTTGGAATTACTGAGACAGAAAGACTACTCCACCCTTTGATGGCTGGAAAAGCTGCCAGTGTCCAGAATCTTGTTGAAAAAATTAGTCCTTCTGTAAGTTCTGTTTGCTTACCCAGTCAGTAAAAGTGAGGAATCTAGATAAGGAAGAATCTTTACCCATGTTTTTGAAAAGGGGCTCCTGTTTTCAGTTATGTTCACAAGCAACTATAAGATAACCTCCCATTTCTGCTGCTGACTTGAGAGTGTTCACATTTAACATTGTCCTATTAGCCACAAAATTTTAGCTGTCAAGTATAGCACATGAACACCTGGCACCAGCAATTTTCTGATTCTAGTTGGGAAAGAAGAATTTTCTTAGAAAACAGCATTTTTGTCCCCCCTTGCTATGTTTTAGACTCAACTCAGCACTGTTGCTCCAGCTACACTCTTCTTCTGCCCTGCTTTTTATACACTGAACACACAAATCTTAATTTGTGGTGTGTTTGTGAGGTATTCAGCTGGTAGATGCACCACACTCCTTCTTTCTGTGGGAACTGGGATTCATCTCAGATTAGTGAAATCTTAAATAAAACCAATTTCTGGTTAGGTCTTAAGCTAATTCCTTTAAGACCTGGGTGTGAGTCATGTTTTGTTAATCTGGAAGATTTTTAATTTCAGCCCAGTGTTGCAGACAGCAAATCCTTATTTCAACAACATCGTGTGGAATGGATACAACCTCTTGATTTGCTCCAGATAAGAGACAGAAATGCTTAGTAAACACTTCTGCTTTTCTGTTTAGAGTTCTTGTAGTTACACACATTTTTTGTTGCTTGCCTTTGTAAAAATTCTTTTTATGAAATTTTACTTCTTTACTGCTACTGTTCAAAACATTGCAGGGAGTTGTAGAAACATCTCTTCCATTAAAATGATTTTGCATCATTTACATGAAAAGTTAAACTTTGACAAGTACTGTTTTAGTAGTGTGGTAGCCAAGGTCGTGCTTACCTTAACACTGAGATCAAATATTGGGAACTGGAGCCCTGAGCCCTAGATAGCTATTTTTTTATACAGATATTTATCATAATTACCTCAGTTGTCTGATTATCATTCCCATAACTGGGTAAAGGAATTATATCAATAGTTTAATGTGGCTATTATTGAAATGCAGTCTTCAATGCAGGATTTGTTAATACTACTTAAGATACTGAGAAAATAATTTTCACTTCCTTGTCCTTCAGTTATCTAATTTGAAAACAATGGATGTAGTAATACATCTTTTGAAGTTCACTGCAGTGCTATGTAAGATTTAGTCAATAGATTTTGAAAGAACAAGAAGTATTTCATGGAAAGGCATAAACAAACCACTTCAGATATTAGTATTCATTTATATATATACATTTAACTTGCATTACTCCTTTATTAGCTAGACATTTATGTGTTCTTCGATGAACCATACAAATACTGGGACTTGAAGTCTACAGGGAACAGACGTATAAGTATTGTAAAACTTCAAAATAGTACAGAATTATGCAGGAGATCTGTAGAAAACTCATACATGTTTACATGTGTGTATATATGTATATATATATGAACATATCTTTGAATTAATAGAGAAGTTCTACATATCACAGCTGGAACTGCTTTGTGATGAAGCAATATAATAATAAAACAATTTTATAAGAAGTGTTAGAAATGGTAGGAGAGAAACACTCCAGCAGTGTACGGACAATATTGGTGCGTGGCAATTGCCAGAATCCTTTATGGATTCTATTTTTACAATATGATAGGAATATTTTTACAGTATTCTGCAATAAAAAGAGGGAAGTGTGCTTTTATATCTCAGAAGAAAATGTAAAATGTTACAAGAATTTATATGAAGACAAGCATTATGGCCACATAAATTCTTAAGAGGAAAATATATTATTATGCATAACACAAAGTAATAAAAAGAAGTCTCCAAGATCTTCTTACATTATCTTTACTAACAGTTTTCAAGAGCTATTTATCAGCTTTTAAATTGCTTTCTACTAGTACAGTTCACGTCTTAATTATCTGGTGTCTTCCTTACTTTTAGTCTGGAAATATGGAGCACTAACAGGCTCCATTGCCTCTTCCCTCCTTTACTGGGCTTTACCTGACCTGATGTGGTGAAACTGTGTAACCTGAGTTGGGCAACTTTGGAAAGACATTTTGGAGAGAACTGTGAGAAGTATCCTCAGGGGTTTCCCCTTGGCCCATTTCAAGAGTCACATCTTAACCTCCCATTCCCTTGCAGAGCAGCCCACTCTTGCTGCTCTTGACACTTCAGGAAAAAACAAATCTAGAAATGTAACTTGATTTTCTACACTAGGATGTGTACCAATAGTTTAATGAATAGCTTTCTTAAAGAAGGGCTCATAATCTCAGTCTCTGGCTGTTTTCTAGTTAAAACATTTTGAAATGCTGTCCAGATTTTTTCATACTGGATTTATACATTCAGGCAATCTATTTCCATTACAATGTATCAAAATTTCTTTATGACTATAATCTCTATATAAAACAGGTTTCCAAGGATTTCTGTTAATCTGGGGTATTGAACCACCATCAAGTGACAAATTGAGAGTCCTGCGTTACATGTAAAATCGCATTCAGCATTTTTTTCCCTAATCAAAGATCGGATACTGGAATTTCAATTGAAGATAGACTTTTTTTTTCCTGAAAAG
Organism: Ptilonorhynchus violaceus; assembly: GCA_013397565.1. NCBI lineage: Eukaryota > Metazoa > Chordata > Aves > Passeriformes > Ptilonorhynchidae > Ptilonorhynchus > Ptilonorhynchus violaceus. Next base: position 532,883 of record VZRJ01005455.1, read on the forward strand.
AAGCTAAATTCTTTTGTTCAGTATTTTTTAATAAGAATGTGATGTTTTCATTGTACATAAAAGTGAAAACAGTATTTAAATGATTACAGCTCGACTTTTAAAATGCTTTGGCATGGAAAGTAAAGTGGCTAGTTGCTTTCTGCTACATTTAAAATTGCCCACATTATTTAGGTCAAAAATATTTCCAAATATCAGGGAGTTCTTTCACTTCTCAGCTCTCTGCCTGAGCCTTCTTATACTAGGCTGGTTTTTAGCTAGCAAATATAAGAGACCCTCAAAGATAAGGAAAAAAATCCCCAAACATAAAACCATAAAGATTATTTTAATTATGTTGGAAAATATATTTGATGTCATTATGAACAAAATGTGATATTCCTCCTTAACTGTAATTTGTCTGAATTACAAGAGGAAAAGCAAGCAGAAAGATATATAAAAGAACACAAGGGCTTAAATGTCCAGCTGTTGCACAGTTTCAGACATTGATATAGGTGGCTTATGTTATATAATTGAGAAAAACAGCAACTATGTGTTGAAAAAAAAATCTTATTCACAACTGAACCTTCTCATATCTCAGGAACAGAAATTTGAATTTGAATTCTTTTAACTGTAATGGATGCTGAAGAGTATATCTGTTGAAGAATAAGGGTTGTATTTAGGGTAAAGCACAAAAATTTGCAACTGGAAAACAGTTGTAGCTACAGAGTATGAATTTACTCATTTGAATGCTCAGTACTTTGATTTCATGGGTAACAGTTTTAAATAGGAACATATTCACAGACTAGAAAAATCATAAAGAGAAGATAAATCCTTTATTAACTTTCTTTTCTAATAAAGTAGGACAGTTTGAAGGTCTTTTCTTATTGAAATAGCTCTGTAAAACTGAAATAGTCTTTATCACTAGTCCAAATTCCTGATCAGAGCTGGGGCAGCTCTCAGGTTAGCCCATTTTGTTCAGGGCTTTATTTGGTTGGGGCTTGAAAATCTCCGAGGAAGCAATTTCTCTGGGTAACCTCTTCCACTGCCTAGCTCTCCCTGTGGGGGAAAAGTCTCGGCTTATATCTGGGCTGAATCTCCTGTGCTTTGATTTTTGTCTCTTGTCTCTTAAACTCCTGCAAAGAGCCTCAATGACCTTCCTGTAAGTGTTGGAGGACAGTGGTGAGGCTCCCTGAAGCCATCCTTTCCTCCAGGCAGAATAAGTCCCAGTCTCTTAGCCTCTCCTTGAAGGGTAAGTGCTCCAGCCCCAGCCATGGGTGGATTGACCTTGGTTGGATGTCAGATGCCCACCCCAGCTTCTCTCTCACTCCCTTTCCTCAACAGGAGAAAATACAATTAAAAAAACTTGTGGGTTGAGATAAAGACATGAAGGTCACTTACCAATTACGATCAAAAAAATTTGACTGGATGAAAATAAATTTATCACTAATTAGTTAGATTTGGACCATGAGAAACAAAGACAAAAATTGAAAACCCACCTTTCCCTCATCCCCCTTTTCTGGCTGAAGTCAGCTGGAACCAGCTGTGTCCAGCATGAGCTGGCCACTGGCATCTCCTCACCAAGGTCACCCTGCAGTCCCCCCACTGCCAGCATCTAGACACAGGTGGGCACAGGCACCATATACATGGGCCTTCCACTAAACATATAGATACCTCATTCCTCCCTACTTTCCAGTAATATTTTATTTTGCTTTTCTCAGATTTTTTTGTACAGATTTTTACTTTTGTATGGTAATAATCAAACTGAATGAATATGCTGAAAACCAGGCACAGGAACATTTTGGGTAGTAAGTGGGACTTTAGCCTTCCTCTGTAGAACCAGGCAGCTCATATGCCTGCACCATGGGACATGGTGGCTAACATGCTATTCTGGAGCCCTCAGTTGGGCTGACAGCTGAGCAAGCACTGAAGTATACTTGAAATACAAGGAACTGATGAATACAAAATAACTGGCACTTCAACTACCACATCTGGTGTAGTAGACATGTGACAACCTGTTAAAAGAGTCTGGTGTCAGAGCTGGAAGTCATTCTCCATCTTCCTATTTTGAACCCCATTTTGATCAAATATTACTATAAATAAAATGACCTACACTGTGCCAGCAAATCATTGACTTGAATGTGAAACAGGCAGGAAGAAATTATCTCGAGCTTCGATTAAACACTTTGTTCATTTTTACAAGAGTAAACCAGGACTACATGCAAACAATTCTTCTAATATCAAGAGCAATCCTTTAGCACTTTACCAATATTAATTTACCCAGTAAAACAACTTTCCTTTGACTTGAGAGGAAGTCTTTCCAGAGTGAAGGTGAAGGAATGTGAAACTTCATAATATCATGGAAATATGTATAAAGTATCTATATTGAGTCTAATGACACAGCAGGGAAGCTCTCAAAAATCCTGAATGTATTAATGAACTACTTTTTAAAAAGCCATTTTCCCACAGGGAGCAAAAAGATCATTCTGAGCTATTTTACTGAGATCAAGCTATTTCAAAACCACAAGACAAAAATCTATCACCTTCTTTTATTTTATAAAACTGGCAAAAATGTAACATTTCAGCTATGAGGTTATTTTTTTGCCCACATCATTCTACTTTGCAGTGCTGACAATCAAGATGTTTATAGTGCTATTAATATCAAACTTGCATATGTGGAGTGACTTGAGAGTTGTTTTGATCCAAATTCTGCAGAAATAAGTGTGCTGAGGACTGAAAATGACACTGGAAATAAAACATAACATTTAGTGCCCTTAGAACACTATGTTAAAGCATGCAATGCATCCTGCAACACTAACAACCCTTAGTTTAAGAATAAATTTCTTTTAAAAATTAGTTTGAAGATCAGTCATGTTATTCAGCTTGATAATGTTCATTTACAAACAAGGAAATAATAATTCCTTTCACCTCAGAAATTACTAGGTGAAAATGTATGGCTTATGTTATAGTGGCTAGTAGAAATAAAAGCATTTATTTCTCTCTTCAAGGAGTCAAAACACCCCCCTCCCTTCTGAATAAAAAGTCATGGATAGCTGCAACTGAAATAGCTGCAGGTGACTAACTGTAAGTAACTACAGACCTTTTGACAATATTAATGAGGACAGCAGAAAGGATAAACATTTATTTATCATATAATTAATTATTGTAACTATTGTTATTGCTACTTATAATTGGAACCTCTGTGCTGAGCACTGTGCTAGACACAGGAAAACAACTAAAGACATATTCCTTTCCCTTGGGAAATAAAGATATATTCATTTCCCTTTAATGATACAAAAAAAACCCACTCACAGAAAATATTTCTGCCAGGTGAGAGCATTGGTAGGTGGTGGCAAAGAATTAGTCTCTGCCAGTTCTAAACTGGATCAATAGATAATAAAGATATTTGACTCTGCCAGACTGATGAGCACATTTCGTAAGCATTAAAAGCACGTGTGTATACTGCTAATATTGAAAGTAGAAAATAAACTTGGTTTTAAAAATCCATAATGGTCTTTTCTGAAATGTTATTCTGGAATACTTTTACAATGGAAAAAAGTGAGGAATTTGAAGACCACTGTTGTGACTTTTGTTTTATATCAGGAACATAAAAATTTAATCATTCTTTGTCTTCTGCTCTGGACTTTGCGTGTTACACTATTAAAGGATGCAAGATTTTTCCTATGAGATTTTACTGTCTTTTGGGATCTCTTTGTTCTTCTGCTTATTTATTCTCTTAACTTTTCTTTTAAATTTCTGTGACATTCACTTGCAGAAGGTTGTTCTGAACAGGCAGAATTGGAGGAATCAAGCAATACAAACAGAAGGGAAATGTTTCCATAAGTAAACTTGAAATGTCACAAAAGACTAATTTTTCAATTTAACTTGGCTGTGAGTTTCTATTTCTATCTTCTCTGTCTTTCCCCTTCTACCTAAAACTAAATCTCTGCTAGAAGTAAAAAAATAAAAGTACAAATAACACTTGTTATAGATCAGAGAGGACTCTGGAAGCATGCACATATAAATATTGATACTACCTGATGTAAAATGGCTCAAATAATTTGCAATTATTATCAAACAAGTGCTTGCCAGTCACAAAGAAATTTTGGCATAATTTCTTGCTTCATAGTAGTAAAGAAGAAGGAAAAAACCTCCAATCACAATATACCCTCATTTTTTTAACAAATAAGCATATACTATGAGATCTATTCTGTCTTTGCTTTTATCCCTTATGAATATAGATATCCAAGTAACCAAATAGAGGTGTAATGATGGTGCTAAGGGAATTAATGGATTTTTAGAGCCCATTTTTCCTTAATCCTTGATACTACTGTCAGAATAAGTCAACAAGATTTTAATATTCAAAAAGCAGGGTAAGAATTGAAAATGAACATCTTTTGTCAGTTCAATTATTCGTCTATTTATTATAAAGAATGAAACAGTCTTTGAACAAGTGTTTTTTTTCTTTTGATTAAATTTTCTATGGAATGAAAGTGGGTTTCTTAACGAACACCAATGCCTTAGAAACAAGGCAGTATTGCTTTGTAATCTACAGAGTATGACATATTTAGTTGTGTAGCAAAAGTCTGCATTCCTAGTGGTCCTTTTGATACAAATGTTTCAAGGTCTTTGAGGTTAAGTTTGGAGAGATCACACAGTGAATTAGGCAGTCATGTAAACAGGTTTTGTGTTGATTTTGTGAGAAGCTGTGAAATAAAATGCAGCATCCACAAGCATGAGTGTAGTAGTATGAATTTGAGTGATACAAGACCCAAAAGTACACGATGGGGAGATTTTCAGAAGAACCTGATATTTTATATGAAGGTCCATGAGCAGATGTGAAGGGAGTCAAAGAAGCACTAGAATGACCCACAAACATAAGCAAGGAAGAACACATCATTATTACCTGCCTTTCTGCCTTCATTGGCGAAATTAGTTCAGACAGTGCTTCATTTTGCTCATAAAAGCCTTTATCTTGAGCTTACAGCACCCTTTACAAAAAGTGAGAAATACAGTCAAATCAGACTGGAATGCAATAATGTCTCTACACAATCAAGCCAAAGAAAGTAATCAGCTGTAAAGAAACCAAATCCAAGAATTGTCTCTTTCCTCCACAGATACAAGCTCTAAGAATATTTTTATCATTCACAATATGTAAGTATTTCAGCATGTCCTGCAGACTGGGAAATATTAGGAAGCAATTTTGCTCATATTGGCAGTGAATGCAAATCATTCTGCTCAAGTAAAATGGCTTTGTAGAGGTGGGGTGGGAGAGGATCTGCCTTCATCTAGGAGAAAAAGTGAGATGTGGAGCCTTAATTGTGTGCTTCTTTGCCTCAGACTGCTCGAGTTTGCTGTTCAGAAGGGGTGGCACTGCATCCCACACTGCCTCTCCCGCAATCTGTTCATGCAAGGACCGTCCATCTGCTGGGTTTAAACAGAACCCCAGTTGCTTCTGTGTTTGTTCACAGATGTAGGTAGGAGGTTTGACTGCGGGTTTCTAAAACTTGAATCCAAGATTATGAGACACATTTGCAAACATACTTGCATACAGCAGAGTCTTATCTGTTTGCTGGAAATGCTGTATTGTTTGACTTGCAAATCAGTTCCATTTAAATTGAAACATGGTAGTGATACTTGTGCATATAAAATTAAATTTGCACAATATCACTTCTATTTGGTCAAGAACTGTAAAATATACAATGAGAGAAAACATTAAAGACAGCATCCATGAAATTATTATGCATGCAATAGAAATTATTTGACAAGAGAAAGATTTGCAAGGGGAGTCTGTTTCCAAGAGAACTGGTTCTCAGACTATGGAAAGTGTAGCACTTGAAAATAACATTAGAATTTCAATTGATTCCCAAGGGTCCTCTACAAATAAATCAATTGCTATATTTTTAACAATTGACTGAATTGGCATCTTTATAAGATAATTACAGATTAATGCAAAAGATTGATTGCAACTGAAAGAGCTTTCTAATTCTTTCAGTCTTTCCTCAGGAATGTCTCTTTCTCCTGAAAGCAAGTTCTTGATATTGGAAAGTAAGTGTGGAATATGACAGAAATTGTACAGAACAAAATGCACCAACACATGACTATCCTGTTTTGACAAGAAGAATCTTTGTAGGAAGATGTTACTATGATATTTAATAAAATACTAAATGGGACTTTCTTCCTACTCTACTAGCTGCAACAGAGCATTAGATTACAGTTCACAAATAAGGTTTGGGTTCTTTTGCAAGAGGAATTTATGGGACAAGGCTAATACTATTATTGTCTCTGGGTTTTATGGTTCATTATTTGACATCTTCTATGAACACAATTTGGTTTGGAAAAAAAATACTTGATCAGTGAATCACAAGTGACGTATGGATACATGGATAATTTCACTTTCATCCTAAACATATGTTTCTATATGTGCCTAAAGGAAAAAATCCTCATTATAGAATGAAAGAGCAGATTCTCAGTTCTCCATGTAGTTTTTCAACACATCCAGAGTGACTCAGCTGCTGAGCTGCAGAACAAGTCCAACCTGCCCAACATCCCTAGAGCACAGTTATGTTGCCAGATGCTGTTCTGCAAGATGATCGAAACACAACTGAGAAAGAATTCTGTCAACTACCTAGGCAAGCTAAACCCTTTTTGTCAGTCTGTTTTATTGGTTATAGGATAAATGTTAGCTTATGTTATCAGTTTTATAGGATTCTAGATATCACTGATTCTACTTTACACCTTCAATTTTTTACTGATGTCATTTTCTTGATGTGAGTGAAGTTAAACCAGGGTTTAGATACCAACCTTGCTAGGTACTGAGTGTACTTGAGAAGTGAGTAATTTCAGACCTTACCAGTATAGTAGGATCTGGCCCATATGCGGGTGGAAGGAAGAGCAGAATAAATGTAAGATTTGCTTGTAGTTAAATGATGCTCTCCATTGACAGATATCTCTGGGGAAGTCCTGGAAACTGGCAACCGATATTTCATAGAATTAGAGAGTGGTTCGGATTGGAAAAGACATTTAAAGGCCATATAGTTCAAATTCCTTGCAATGAGCACAGATATCTTCAACTAGACTAGGTTGGTCAGAGCCCTGTCCAACCTGACCTTGAATGTTTCTGGGGATGGACAACCTACCACCTCTCTGGAAAACCTGTTCCAGCGTCTCACCACCACTTCATAAAAAAAATCATCCTTATATCAAGTCTGAACCTACACTCTTTTAGTTCAAAACCATTACCCCTTGTCCTATCACAACAGGCCCTACTAAAAGTCTGTCCCCATCTTACTTGTAGGCCCGCTTTAGGTACTGGAAGGCTGCAATAAGGTCTCTCTGGAACCTTCTCTTCTCTGGCCTAAACAACCCCAACTGTCTCAGTCTTTCCTCACAGGAGAGGTGTCACATACTTTGGATCGTTTTTGTGACCTTCCTCTGGATCCACTCCATCAGATCCATGTCGTTCCTGTGCTGGGACCCCAGAGCTGGGTGCAGCACTCCAGGTGGGGTCTCACAACAGCAGAGCAGAGGGGGAAGATCACCTCCCTAGATCTGCTGGCCACACTGCTTTGGATACAGCCCAGGATATGGTTTGCTTTCTGGGCTGCAAGTGCACATTGTTGGCTCATGTCTATCTCTTTATCTGACAGCACCCACAGGCCTTCTTCAGCAGGACTGCTCTCCATCCCTTCATCCCCCAGCCTGTATTGACACCAGGGGTTGCCTTACCCAGTGGAGCACCTTGCACTTGGTCCTGTTGAACCTCATGATATTCCCAAGTACAAAACACAAGTGCAATGTCCTTAATAAACTACTAGAAGCTGATTTCAAATACACTTGTGACTTGGATTGTTAGATGTTATCAATTTAATTTTACTAATACTTGTTTAGATTGCTTTTCAGAGCCCTAAGTTTGCTTTTACAAGGAAAACTGACACAACCAGAACAGAGCAGCTATAGAAATAAAAGTTGCATTCTTCAAACAATAAGATCCTTCAGTAAAACCAACATACCTCAGTTAGAGTCAGCAGAATTATGTGTTGACATTCAGTAGTCACACTTTCTTCACAGACCTGTCTGCAAGTATAGGACTGATCTGCACTGGTGAAGGCAAAAAATGAGTATGTTTAAAGCGTTTTTGACCCTGAACTTCCCTTGAGGTACGGACCGTGCATGAGCACTGGACAGTTTCTGTCCCGTGAAAAAAGATCCTCCGCAAAAATGCTGAATATTTTCCTAACTTCCACCTATTTATAGTGTGTTATCTATATAACACACTGTAGAATATTTTGTATTTTTTCATGTAAAAAAAAAAGAAATTGCTGGAAGGGGGGATAATTTTTAATAGTTTAATGATTTTAATGATTTTCTGTTGTTGACCAGCTTGAAGAACAGTTAGCATTTTTCATGAAGCATTGAATGTGAATTGGATGGCTCTGCATTACACAGGAAGAAAATAGCCTACAAAAAAAGTCCTATTTAAGATGCAGCTAGGATGTTCACTCTAGAGGAGAACAGCTGTGTAGAACAGTTACTATGCAGTAAATTCCCAGCCTGGCACTCTAACTTTCCTGTGTAGATAACCCCCAAAACCATTCAGGCAGGTCAGGGAAGTGCCTGCTTTTATTGCCATTAATGTGAGTTACAGCTGTTTACAATTGCTGCAGTCTAAATGGAGAAAGCAAACATTAACAACATTAAAGGACAATTCCACTACGAAATGTGTCTCTGCAAAATTTGTATTTGAAGTTCAATGTCTGTGATGTGTTCTAAGTTCCCAGTTCAAACATGTCTAGCTTAAAATTAAAAAGCTTATTCCATCTGCCAGCCCTGCATATTCAATTTTAAATTTGTAGAGTGAAGCTCCCACTTTTTGGTTCCAACACCACTTATGCTGAAGATTCAAAAAAAAATTCTCCTTTAATTTCTGTTCACGATGTGTGAATCAGAATACTGCCTCTGTGTGTGCGTGCATGAGTAAAAAATAAAAAGGATATATCATTGTTTAAGTAAACAGATGTAGCTTTTGTCTCTTGCAAAAGGTAATTACCTATCAATAATAGTGATTTTTAAGGGCAGAGCTTCTTAGATGCTTAGCTTGTGGTAAATTACTGTGAGAAATAATATTTTAACTCATCTCTGTCAATATTAATCTCTGGATCCTGTTCATATACAATTGTTGAAACAGAAAATCAGCTTCTGTTTTATTTGAGTTTGAGAGAAATTTCCTCAAAATGAAACAATACAACTTTTCAGTTTCGATTTCAGGCAGTCACTATTGGTGCTAAGTGTTGCAACTTGTGTTACACAAGCTATAGGGCAATTTACAGTTGGTTTTGGAAAATCGGAAAAATTAGACTCTTTCATGGTTTTTTTTTTGTTCTTTAAGGAAAACACCTGTGCCCTACAATAGGGAAGGAGATAAAATGTGGATGAAATATAATTTTTTATCATATGCTGTCTTAAAGGCATGAAAAACAGAGATCATCCTGCCATGAGGAAGATTTAGAGAAGATGACTGTGGAGTCAGTAGGATAATAGAAAAAGAAACATCGACTTGCTGATGCCACCCTGTTGTCTTCATTTTCCTTTTGGTTTCAGAGCAACAGAAAAGACCAACACTTCTCAGGGTTTAATTTTTCTCCCATCTAATTGATAACAACAGAAGAGTCTGAAGAAGTGACTGGGAAACAGTATGCTGAAAAGAAACGAGGCAAGACAAGTCAAAATTGTCAGAAAGTACGTACCTTTGAGGTACATCACAGGCTTCAAGATTATATATTTTCAATTTCACGGCCAAAGAGTGAAAGTCAGGCTATAGTGGTGTAATAAGTACAAGTAAAAGCACCATTTACAGTGGTGAAACCAGCTTTATTTTTTAGCTGAACAATATATGCTGACATAGCCATTACCTTTCTCCTGTACATACTCAGGAATAAGTGCTGATAACATCGGAGAGGGACAGACTGTGTGAGTAGATTATGAAAGGGAAGTAGTGGTACAATGTGCTGCTGACTCATATTAGGTGTAAAAGACAATGCCCTGAGTGACAGGCAGGGAAACGATCGCTATCAGGCCAGCTAAATTGCCAGTTATCTGTGGATTTTTTGTATAAACTTGCATGTCTGGTTGCCAAGACTATTTTACACTTGACAGAGGAGTGGAAGGAACAGAAAACTCTTTGTCTGCATATAAAAAGTGTAAAAGGACAGGAATTTTCCTCTTTTTTTTTTCTTTTTTTAACCTTAAGAATTCCTTTAGAGAAGGGGAATTTAAAGAGAACAAGATAGCAAATCCCACATTTGCTGTTATGCCTACAAAAATGTCACAGGACATTCAATGTGAATATTTGAAATGTAAAGGAACAATTCAAAACTCATTGACTCTTGCTGTACAGAGGGTTTTTTTGCAATTATTGTAAGTGATGAATTTGTTAGCTAGGAAACTTGAAAAATGAATTTTAATTGTTTTTTCTAGCATTGGCTTGAAGTGAATTTGAAACTTTTGAGACTATGTAATGAAAACAAAAATCTGAGGATGTTAGAGTCCTGCATCTTAAAAAAACAGATAATGTATGGACTGCATGAATGCAACTTGGTTAAATTTGACAATCTCTGTTTGAATTAGAATATCAAATTTTTAAGTACAATCTACAGCCCAGAGACACTTTGCTGACATGATTTTCTGTGTAACTTAAATGATATTTGATAAAGACATAAATTGGTCACAGACATTTTGAGAAAGATAATGCATATAATTGTCATAATTAGCGATGACATGATTCAATATGAACTATTAAATCATAAATGCTAGTCATTGATAATATAAAGGCCGCATTGTTTGCAATTAGGAATAGTTTGAAACTAGGACTTTGATTACTGGAGATGTTTCCTGTTTCTTGACCTACAGTTTGTTAGTTTTTGTCTGAAACAGACTATTATCATCTAATAGACACGCAGAATTTGGGAATGGAAGGGGATGTGGTATGGACTTTGACATTTCCCACATTTTCCACAACTGCTTTAATGGAAGTTGGTTAGGAAACATAGCTGATAATATTGCTGAGTTAAAGTTTCTCACCCTTCCCCAAAAATTATTATATTCTTATGAGGCTGCATCTAGGCATGGATAGTATAAAAGATATTTACATTTCTGTATCAACTTTTGAATCTTTTCTTCCTTTGATGTTTTTGTAGGAATTGAGTTACTTCACAGGGTGATAAGAGACAGATGTTAGGTTCCACATTTTGATGTTTGTTTTGTTAATATTAAGCAGATCTGCAATGGCTTCAGGCAGGAGTTTTGTTGCTGAAATTATTGCTATTTTAAGTTAAAAAATAATTTTTTTTTAAATTTATAAGTGATTACTTATCTGGGGGTATGTATGATTTATACTTAAACATTATAATATATTTCTCTGCTGTGATAAAGCATATCAAACAAACAATAGAAATGTTTAGATATTAAATAAGTTCATAGAATTGGTAAGTAAATGCCAAAACGGTCATATTCTATGGTAATTGTGTGTGTTTATTAGCATTTGAAATGTGGTAGTAGAATATACAGGTAAGGTTTGATAGACAGCTGTACTTTCTTGGGGAAAATTAAAATATCACATATTTTAAAATTACTTTAATCTCAAAATATTAAAGGAGAAATAAAAAAAAAAGAGCCAGGTGTAAAGATAATTTTTATTTTTTTTTGGTAGCTGAGTTAAAGCTGCTTAATTGTCACTTAAAGGAAACAGTTGATCTAGTCATTATTTTATTTTAAATTTTTTAGTAAAGATTGTTGTCAAATGTCTTTGCCTACTAAAATTTCTCAATCAATAGAACTACTGAGATTTCAGAGATAAGAAATCTGAATTTGCCCTTTTAACTGTTTTGAGTTCTTAAATTATAGAATTTAAATACAGACTAGGAGCACTTGATGGGGAGGAGGAGGAGTTACATCTGAACATAGCCTGCTGACACCTCATCCTCTTACACTTCACTCTCTTCACTTCACTCTTACAACAAGGAGCCCACAACAAATACTGAAACACAAGGCCCATTTTAGACTAGTTTTTACACACTATAAAAATAACCCCATGAAATAAAACTTTGGTTTTTCATTCCTTCTGTCTAATATTGTAATAGTTATTTGTCGTGGTTTGACACTGGTCAAATGCCAGGCACCCACGAAAGGCCTGCTCACTCACTCTCCTCTGCTCTGCAACAGGACAGAGGAGAGAGAATTTAACAAAGGGTTCATGAGTTGAGAAAAGGACCGGGAGAAAACACTTCAAGGGCAAAACAGGCTCTGCTTAATGATATAAAGTGAATTTATTACTAACAAGATCAGAGTAAAAGAATGAGAAGTAAAATAAGCCCTTAAAGACACCCTTTTCTCCACCCAGCCCCTCCCTCCTTCCCACCGACAGCGCAGGGAGATGGGGTGGGCGTTTTGGTCAGTTCATCACCCAAGATCTTCTTTCCACTGCTCAGGGAGAGGAGTCGTTTCCCTGCGGCATCATGGGGTCCCTCCCACGGGAGACATTTCTCCACGAACTTCCCCTGCGTGGGTCCACTCTCACAAGCAGCAGCACTCCCAAAACTGCTGCAGCGTGAGTCCATTCCACGGGCAGACAGTCCTCCCAAAACTGCTGCGGCGTGGGTCACTCTGCCACGGGGTGCAGTCCTCCAAGGATGGCTGCTCCAGCCTGGAAGCAAGGCCTCTCTCTCCATGGGACTTCCTCAGGATCACAGTGTCCTGGTATCCACCCGCTCTGGTGTGGGCACCTCCCCCATGGGCTGCAAGTGGATCTCTGCATCCCCCGTGGACTCTCATGGACTGCAGGGGCACAGCTGCCTCATCATGGTCCTCACCACGGGCTGCAGGGACATCTCAGCTCCGGCGCCAGGGATTTTTTGAGATTTAGAGATTAAAAAGATGCAACATCATAGTTTATTTCACAGGGTTTGCTGATAGACAAGCTCTAAAATTCAGAGGATGTCTCACCACTGCTGAGTGAAAAAAACTGAAAGCAAATATGTCACCACTTTTTCCCATGTTAGTCTTCCTGCCACTGTTACTCTATCATTACTATCAAATGCTTTGTGAAGGTGGTAGAAATCTGGACTCAAAAAAGAGATAAACATAAGCATAGAAATTTTAAGAAGTGAGTTCCAAAAGTGCTTTTGATATTCCAGCTCAAAAGGAATCTCAGGATCACAATCAAATTCATTGAAAAACTGGACTAAAGACAGTAGGCTTTATAGCTTGCAAGTATATCAAGATACAAATACAACTGTCACATAAGTAACAGTTTTGCTCCAAATTCTGTTTCCCAATAGAAACCTCACTGCATCCTGCTCTCCCCAGTGGCTGAGGAGATGGAGACAGGAGAGCCCACCCAGAACCTCTGCAAGGACATCTGCCCTTTGCTCACTAGTCCGGCATGTGATGGAACGAAGGGATTCACAGCAGTGGATCAAGGGCACACTGTGTATGGCAAAAGGAAGGAAAATCAGGCCTGGGAATGCTTTAGCAGTGCAGAGAGGCATTGATCATCACAGTTGACTGTGTGGAACTGCAGTCACCGAGTAGTGACCGGGGACACAGTGGTTTCATTCTTTTATTTTGTTTCTGATCAGAATGTTAGACTGAAAACTTGGCAATCTTTTTTTCCTGTGTGTAATGACAAGAGAAAAAGAAATCCATTATGCTGAGTTGTTTCTAATCATTGAGCAAGACAGCTCTGACTCATTCTGTTCTCACACCTAATGTGCAAACACCCACCATGCATTGGCCGAGCACAGCCATAACCTTGCACTCATGACAGTCATGCCTTTAACCCGCTTTAATACACTCACAGCATTGATACTGAAATGCCAAAAGAACGTAATACGGACTATTAAACAACTTCAGTATGAATTAGAACTTCCCTATAATCACATAGATCAGACTATGGCTATTTCTTGGAGTGTGTAGAGTGACTTTGTGTCTCTCAGTACTTTTCTCACTCCATATTCAGGGACTGGTTATGTTTACAGTTTCAAGTAGTATTTCCTAGGATAAAATATAACTTTAGGGATGTTTCAATTTGTCTGGTCATGTTCAGTATTATTGGGAAAAGATAGACTTAATTTTCATGGCATCTTTTAGTGCTTTGTAAATTAAATGTAAATCAAATCATAATCTTGATTAAGTAAGTGGCTTTTTAATTTATTTAATAGATATATATGTAAACTTCATATTTAAACTGTTTAGTAAGTGTGATTTTAGAATACTCCATTACTATTATCACAGAACTATATACATATTCATTTATACATAGGTTATCTCTATATGAAATTCTTTGTATCTACATCTGTGCTGTATATGAATATCATAATATATATATGTGTCAGATGCATATATGTATGTGTGGGGTGTATAACTATATAAATTTGCATTTATATATATATATAATTTTATACATATATAAATATAATGATTATTTTTCCTGATTATGATTATATAAATGCTTATATATTTTCATAATAATTATGATTCTGAAAAAGAGACTTTAAGTCTCCTTACTTACTACTTACTTACTCTCCTTACTCCTATACTTAATAGACTGGAATTCCAACTACATATTATCAGCAGAATTAAGATTTGTTAGATTTTAAAAGATAATACTTTCCAGTCTTGAGAATTAAAATGGTCTGTTTATAATTGGCTTTTAAGCAGTGTAAGTCTGTTGAAATGTCTGGTAAGGGTGTAACTGAACTTTGCTCTCTAAGATCATTCCATCCATGAAGTACTTGAAAGGACTATCTTAGGTGACCTCAGATCATACAACAATGATGGTTATAGGTGCAGTGTTTCAGCTTTGAATGTACAATTTCACTAACAGTATTGTTTTGGTTCTATTGCTGGGGAGTGAAAATAATTTGAAATTTAACAGGGACTGAATTTGCTTCAGATGGTATTTTGTGCTTGCATGGTATAAATGAAATGGTATTTTATTTACAAATAAATATTTATGTTCCAAGTATTGTCTTGTCACAAGCCATATTTATTTGGCTCAGACCAAATAAACTTTTACAAGCTGCTCAGGTGACCTGAGCTAGATATTCACAAAGTGGGACACAATTTCATTGGCACAAGTTTTGTTATGTGACTTGTAGAACAATGATGGATGATGAAACGTCCCTTTATCTTCATAATCTTCCTCTGCAGTCCAGCTTTTTCACTGAATTTGTCCTTCATCCCACTGAAAACTTCATTATCCTGGCTTTCTGTAAGCCTGTCATCTAGACTCTGAGACTAATTTCTCATGTCCAGGTTGTGTCCAAGTCTTACAGACATTTTCTGCATAATTCATCAAGAGGTGATGCCGTCCTTTTCTTCACTGAAAACTTTCCCCAAAAAAAGTCTATTTACCTTGTATTTAAATGACTGAAAGATCTTTTTTATTCATTCCCCTTACAACACAATTTTACTGTTTTTCCCAGAATATTGTTGTGTAGATATTCTTGCTAATCTATTACCATAAGCACACGACCCCTCTTCTCAGCCTTCTAAAGTTCCCACTTCTTTACTACATCAGAAGTTATTTGTTGGCGTTTTCAAGAGTTATACAGTCATTCCTCACCTTGAGCATTACTACTTCTTCCAGTATGAGATCCTGAGAGGCTGACTCCTATGTCTGTGCTATCCACAGTAACATCTTCTGTCACTCTTTGATTTTCAAACCAAGTCTTTCTGCTTTCTCCCACAGTGCCCTTCATGCTTTAAAAGAGCTCATGCTGGTACCATGTAACCTTCCTCTCATCCCTGAATTGAATCTACCGTAGCTGAGATGTTTGCAGAAACTTTTGACGACAAAGATGCTTCAGAGTGCTCTGCCGTGCTGCTCTACGACGTTGAATGCTATTGTTTAACTGCATCTTTGTCTTTCCTTGACAGTATCCTTGACCTTCTTCTTGTAAACCAGAAGAAGACACAGTCTTTTTGTTTTGTGTGCAGCACCCAGCGATTCCTAATCTTTAACTGAAATTCTTGGGATCTGTGATAGTAGAAAAAAATAAATGATATAAAAATAGTTTCTGGAAAGTGACAGGAAAATTAACTCCTGACACCTGTATAGCAAACAACAGTTTGCTGAGACGCATTATGAATCACACAGCTACTGAGATTGCTTGCGCATTCTGAGATGCTTTATTCTTTTCACATTTGTTCCTAAAGATAATTGGGCAGATGCTGGGGTTTGAGCTACAAATAAATGTGTCTTTTATCCCTGATTTTCCCAGTTCATTATAAGAGCCTTACAATGGTCTAATTGTCAAATTTACATTTCACAAACTAATTTGTTGAAAAAGGAACCTTACAAATTTATTTCCTACAACAGTTTGTCAGTTTATTCTTCTAAACATTCAGGACCACCACATGCATTCCTGCAACTATAAAAGCTAATGATTAGAAGTGGCAGTCTCAAATTATGAAGTATTATCATCTTTATGTAATTTTTGTATTTTATACTAGTCATCCTAAAACCTATAAAATTTTCCTTTTAAACTGTACTACTAAGTAAACAAACTAAGGTGTTTTTTATACTTTTTTTTTTCCTTTATTTGGCTTTTTTTTTTTTTTTTTTGCTTATTGAAAGGGCCTTTTAATGTTGTGAGGTCAGGTATATTGCAGGAATAGTCATAGCATATGGTACAAAAAAGTTAAATCTGGTACCTCAACCCTGACTTTTTTTCCCAGTCCTTCCTTCAGCTTTAACACTTCTGAAATTATAATTCTTCTTTTTTACTATTCATGTTTGTCTCTGTACCTTAACGTGTGCTCACTTCCTCCTTATTCTGCATACCTGAAAGAAACCTTCAGGGGTCCTCCCTTACTCCTGTGCCATTACCAAAAGTGTGTTTTCCTCAGAGATGAGCTGTGCTTGCACTCTCAGGAAGTGAGACTGCATGAACTGCACCTAAATGAGGGCTACTGCACCACCAGATTGCTCCAATGATCCTTCAGTGCACTGGCATGTAGTTAATATTTTCAAGATCTGTTTTTCTTTTGAGGTCCAAGAGGATGCAGTGATTTTATAACTTTAACTGTACTGTGGCAGTCAGAAATAGCAAAACAAAACTGGAATGAGATAATGGCAGTGGCAAGGTTTGTAGAGAGAAGCAAAATAACTTTTACTGTGGTTGTAGCTGGGAATATAAACAAGCTTTCAAGCATCATCTGAAGGAGAAGTAGCAAATTGCAAGCCAGTAATGAAAGGTTGAGTTCCAAAGTTCTTTGACTTTATCAGTGGGTGTAGCACAGATTATATATTTGAAATGAATCTTTGTCCTTTGTTTCTGTCATTAAGGTGTCTCAGAAATCTGCTTGAAACCTTGTGTGGAAACAAGACTGTTAGGCAAGAAGCAATGGGGTTTTGCTGCAATTTCTTCATCATCTACAGTAGCGTTTAGTGACTGCTGTGCTGAACAGAATTTATTGTCTTCTCATTACCCCTTCTCAGATCTGGTTTGTATTCTCTCATTCCGTCACAGCTAGGAACAAATAAGTAAAGTTAAGACAACATGAAAGAAATGGTGAAGGCAGTAGCCTGATCCAACAGTTTCTCAGCCCACAATGGTGTGAGTAGTATAGATAACAGAGGTTTTTTTCAGGCAGGGAGAGAAATGAGAAGAGAAAGGATAAGACTTGAAATAGGAAGGGTTGCTCTTCAAGGAATACAATAGAATGAGCAAAAAGAAGGTGGAAGAAAAAATAATTTCATTGGAGAGAAAAGGAGAGAAGAAAGACACAACAGTAAAGGATGTTAAGATCACTCAAACTGAAGGGAAGAGAATTTAACTGAAGGGCAAAATGTATAAGGAAAAGAACCTGAATAAAAGAGCAAAAGAAAAGAAGGATGTCTTTCAGCATTTTTTCCCCTCACATTTAACACCAAAAGTATCTTGTTTCTGTTGGATGTATTTGCCATATATTTCTTTGTAATGGCAACAAAAATAACATCACTGCTCTGGACAGGCTTTCAGCAGTTATTGATATTTTAAATCAAATACCTACATTGTAAACCTGATGAGAATATGTATTAATGTTAGTACATTAATACTTATTTGGTACGTACATTAGTAGTACATTAATACATGATCAAAGGATTTAGGAATTTCAGTATACTTTGTTTGTTTTAAAGTATATGACATATTAGTATTTGCTCGAGTCTCAAAATATTGACAAGATAGTAAAACGGTTTTCCAATCAAAACATTTCTGTCTTTACTCAGACAGTTAGTAGGTAGTTGATAAATATGGAATCCCATAGATGCAGTATCAGCCAGGATAGCTCTGAAAGAAACATATATGCTTTTGCATGCAAGCAGGGAATCTGGTATACCGAAATGAGTGGAATAGATGTACCTTGAGTAGGTAGCCTGCAAGTGCTCTGCATGCACACAGGTCCCAGGTTGCTGAACACACCGTATGCATGTTTTAGAACTAATCTGTCAATTAGCTGTGTTCATTTCTTGGTGGAGTATGGAAATCAAGAGTTCTTCATAGAGCTGTAGCCCAGGATGCTTTATATTTGGAAGTTCAAACAAACTGCTGGTGGGTTTTTTTGTTTTCTTCCTGTACAGAATTTCAAGAGTGAACATACCTAAGGAAACATGAGGGTATTTGCTGACATAGAAACCAGTCCAGGGACACATATTTAGTTCTCCATGTGGGAATCTGGACTTACAGAGCAAATTGTAATTGAATGATAGAACTCAGTTTATAGCAGTTGTCCATGTGATCGCGTTTATGTTCATTTGAGACCCTTTGATCCTGCATTTAACATGGAAACTGTTGATACAAGAAGAAAAGACAACTGTGGCTTAGAAATATTCTGACATAACACATCTCTCTTTCTTGCTTCCTGCTTTGTTGCTCTCTTGCTTTTTGTAAAACTTTCCCTGTATCCAGCTTAAATCCAGAAAGTATAAAACATATCAAGACTGGATTGTTGTGCTGAAGTGGAACTGTAATTCTGCAGCACACATCTGAGGATTGTCTAAGGTTTTTTTTTGTGTTTGTTTTAAGTATGTTTTGGGGATTGTTTAAAGGCATTTAAACAGAAAGAGCTTTCCACGCCACTGTGATGTACTTGCCATGTGCAACAATACACTGCCAGCTCATAAGAGCAGCCATATAAGATTTTGTGGCTCAAAAAAGAGCAGCATTTAACATTTTACTTCAACCTAGTAGCAATTCTGTGAGTGTTCTGCTCTTAAATTCCTTAGATAAGCTTTTCACTGTATAAAAACTACAGATTCAAGAGATGTGTCTTAACTTTCACCTTTCTGTTTTACTAAACATATGCAATTACAGCAGGAAATCACGTCAAGGACATAAACATCTTGACAAAGGAGAGATGTGGTTCAAAATGATCTTCTGGATAAAGCACCTGTAAGTACAGGATTTGCAGATCAAGAGCTCTCCTTGTTTTGTGCACTTAAATATTTTGCTATAAACGTGGATACCAATTTTTTCACTTGCAGGGCATTTTCCTTCCTATTCCCATTTGATATGAATTAAGCTGACATTTATTTCCATATAACCTTGTGCACCCTGTTCTTTGTGTTGTAGCAAGTGAAAACTGAGGTGTGGAAAAACATCCATCAGAAAACATTGCTTTTTTCTTCATGCCTCTAATCTGCTTTCTACCTACAAAGTATGTGAATTTTTTTTCTGTAAAGGAAAGCAGTGTGCTGCCAACAGCTCAATCCCCCAACAATGTCAATCAATAAGACTCCAGGCTAAAAAAAGAAATCTGAGTACCACAGATTTCAAGGTTTAGTTTAATTTCTATTCTCACTCATTAGTTTCCAGGTAAACCATCTTTTTACCTGTTTAATATTTGTTTCTCTGATGCCCTAACAAGACCCTCAGGATAGATATTTGAAGCTGAAATTGCAGAGTCTCAGTTGTTCTTGCTGTTGTTTCTAAGTTGTCTGACAGAATAGATTGTTGTGGGGAAAATGCGGATTTAACACCATTTAAGTTATTAATATTAACTTAATGAAAATCTACTTCCTTAGGAGGCAACTTACCTCTCTGAACTCCCATTTCCTCATAACCTGACCACCAGCTGCAGATTTGATAGTCATTTCCAAGTTACATTGACACAAATTTTCCTTCTTTTTAGATCCCAATGGGAACTCGAGATCTCAAAGCTTCTGAGCGTCACATTTACCACCTGACTAATTTTATCAGTTGTCTGCCTGGAGATCTTAAGTCTTCCCTTGTTAATTAGAGAACCTGATGATCAATCCTCTTTATCATTGGCTCAAGATCTTACTGATAAGCCAAGGGAACCAATCAGCCTGAATGCCCATAATCTCATTTTGGTTCCAAAATTTCCTGGTTTTTATGAACTTCTTTCCCATGGAAAGTACTCCTTCCCATCCAAAGGAGATAAGTTACATGTGAGAAGAATTTGCATTGTTTTACAATTACAGGATTTAGAAAGTAATTTATAAAATGCAAGCACTGTGCGGGCTCAAGTCAGATTGCATTTGTGCAAGGTGTTGTGTGTGATGCTGTACCCCTTCCTCGTTATGCAGACAAGAATCCTAATTGGTTAATAGCCCATAGAAGGAAAAAATGCCTCTTTGGAACTATATGATGAAAAATGTTTCTCTCAGCCTGGCTTTTGGTGAGATTACATTGGATTTGCATATCAGCTCTTCCCTGAATTTTCATAAAACAGATATTAAAGCTGCCATAATCATTTAATAAAATCTCTATGTCTCAAACCCATGGTAGGAAGTCCTGAAAATTTAAGGAACATGCTTTTGACACCTTTTGGCTAAAATGGAGAAGAGCCTTGCTGGAGATCCAGGTGGAGACACACCTAGAGGGGCAGGAGTTTCTGACAATACTTCCTAGCAACTGAAGGCAAATCAATGGAAGGGCCAGTCTTTACGTGCACTTCAGCTAATGCGGTAGTGCGCAGATTTTGTTAAAATTCAGTCTAAGTTGGGGTTGTAAATGCTGCAGTATGTAGCTGTGAATTCTCTTTGACAGCTGAATGAGGATGCACGGACAAGCAAAAGGAAAGGCACAGTGCAACAAAAGAGATCTCTTCATGGTTAATTCAGGAACAAAGACTTCTTTGGGATGTTGCATGCCAATAATTTCTCTTCTAACACCACATATGTATTTTGGACAGGAACAGGCAGCAATGAACTGTCGTAAATAAAGTTATAAAACTGTGAGCCGAAACATGTCAAGCTGCAGCAGTGAAGGGTGACAGACTCCCCAAGGCAATGATCTCATCTAGGTTCATGTTGATCAGATGTACTTTGAATTCTGAGTTTAATTCCATAATTTTCTTGCAATTTAGATGATCAGACCTTCTTGTGCCTATTTTGGTTCCCCCTCAGGCTGAGTGAGATATCCAATATCTTCTAGTCTAGATGATGGACTGCAAAGAACACTCAGAAATAACTGCGGAGATGTAACGCTAGTAACACGCACCTCTCAGCCAAATCCATTGGTTGGCTAGGTTAACATGCATCCTCTAGTCTGGGGGAAAAGAAACCATGATACTACAAAACACTTGTGATTTAAATACTTAAACAATAGCTGGCTTTTGAACACTGCTTCACGCCTAGTTCAATGCAAATGAAACTAAATCACTTCCCTCACCCATCTCCCCCCTCCACAGATTGAAGCTGACTGAGCAAAGATGCAACATTTCGTAGACCACTTCTGAGGGTCTATGGTTTGAGAAGTATCTCACATACCTTCTTGCTGTTTGTTGAGACATCTGTCTAGCCACATGTAACCCAAGATATGTCAGAGGAAACTGAAATCTTAGAAACAGAGGAGATCAGGTAAATAATAGTTTTGCGCAGACACTCTGTTTCAAAGACAGAAATTCTGAAAACAAGCCTGGTTAAAGGAAATTATTGATCATAACTTGGCAGTTGAAACTGGACATTTTCTAAGCTAAAACTCTTTGAGGAACACAACTTCATGGAATGATTTTTGTTCTTTGAAGGCTCAAGTTTGAAAGCTAGATAGGTTTTATCAACAAAATGAGACCATGATGTCTAAAATAGTCCCGTGACTTTAAAGATCACTTTTGCAAACATAGCACTGATTTTCTATAAGCTATATAGCCCATATTTCTACTTGCAAGTGCCGGTTAGAATCTCATCTATTTTTCCCTGTTAAAATGAATATTTATGGATACAACCCTATATTTCTAAATTTGTTGCTGAAACATCAAAGTATTTTTAATGAGATTTTAAATAACTGCCTCTCATGACACCAACTTCAATGTATGTATCAAATTGCCTAAGCATGAAAACAATGTGCTAAGCAAAAACCAGCAACTTCTTCCTCTTCAGTTCCTAAAAGAAGATTATTAATGCAGTGTTGCAATGTAATGCAGATGCCCAAAAGTACTTCCAAGACTTTTACAGTAAGATGCCTTTGCAGTGCGGGAAGAAGTCAGCTCCTTTGTGCTTTAGATAAACTAAGGAATGTGCACTTTTCTGTATTAAATCAATCCCAGTCTTTGCAAGTATTTCTACGAAGATATTAATGCTGCAGGTTCAAGAGTATTTAGGGATACACTTATTACTACAGGGATCTGAAATTCAAAAAACCCTAATACACAAAATTAAGTCTGTGATTTCAGGGACTGTCATTACAAACAAAAAGTATTGGCTTACTCAATGACAAGACAAAGTCTATTTGCAAAATTTCAGAAATAAATAAAGTTTTTAAAATTAAAATTGCACTGACCTGGGAAAATCCTGAATTTCCCACAGAAAATACTTCTCCATGACCTATAAAACCAGTTTAACCACAGTAGAATGCTGCTGTCTTTGAATTTATAACACTCTCACCTTTGTCACAGTTTTCCAAACTCAGATCTGGTTATATAAAAATCATCTCTTTCTCAAATGTTTTTGATCTTCTCTAATGTAGTTTAGGATTTGATTTTCATCCTGAAACTGTGCGACTTCAGTGGAAGAATAATCAATTTTCTATTTTACCCTCTTAGAATGTAGCAAGAGCGGACAATTTCAAAGTGAGCTGCTTTTACTAAACTTTTAAACTTTTGCTTAGTAATTTCTCATCTTCAATCAGACATTGCAGACTGAGTCACTGAATTTTTGATTACATTCCATTAATTTGAATTACTCCTTTCTGTTTTTCAGGTCTTCTCTCTTCAGAATGAAGAGACAACAACTGCATTTGCCATCCCTTAAATTTTGTCTTTCACTTTACAGTACCTGTTATTCCTTATATTTCTATTAGTTTATTAAAAGGATTTAATGTATTTTTCACTTCCATTTTCCACTGCTGCGTAGTATTTATTTACAAGGGATCCCTTTTCATTTTCTCTCGAAATGGTAATGACTATGAGACCAACATATTCCCCTGAAAAAGCCAACACCTTGAGTTTTATTAATGAAGAGCAGGCTTTATGGTTAGAAAGTTTGAGATTCTTGTTTTTCTTCTTGAATTCTCTGTAGACTTATTATTAGGCTGATTTCTTAAGTTAGTTCAAAGAAAGGATCTTTCTTTTAAAAAAAGTGTAAGTGTACGTGTAACCTGAGTTTTGAGAGAAGTGGTAAGAAAAGATATAATGGCATTACACTGGGGATGTGCAGAAGTATGAGGAGGAAAATAATATTGAAGTTATGAGCTAGGTAGCAGCCAGAGAATTTAAGGTACCTCTTTTTTTTCCCCAAATTTTAGCTAGGTCTTAATTGAAATTGGAAATCACCAGTGATGTGTAAACTAGTAAGAAAAGGAGAGAGACAGTTGATGGGAGTGGACAAGTCTCTCCTTCTGTGTTGTCCTGTATGAGGAATTCAACCCAGTTCAAAAAGCACAAGATCAGTTAAATCCACAGTTATCGATGTGATTGTCCCCAGACAAATTCCTAGGGCTACTGTGCTTGCAAATTCATTCTACCTGAACCAGTGCTTTTTCTCACTAGAAGGGATGCCCTCTTTGAATGCAGGCATGTCAAAATAGCTCCCTTTTTCTACATGATAAACTCTGTTACACATCTATCTTGCCGTTCCCAGACATCCTTAGGGCATTTGAACTGTATAGTGATGAAACAAATCTAGGCAGTTGGAGAATCACTCACAGACAATTTCAGTGAAGGTAATGAACATGAAGATGGATGCCTTTTCCTAGCTGTACCAAAAAACGCAAAGTATGACATTTCTCAGTGGACAATGTTTCTATAAATTATTCATATGATGCAAACTCTTACCAGGTTGTGAATACTTCCCAAAAAAAGCACTAATGCCTGTCAGTGGCTTCCATTTCATAACATTTTGTCTCTCAACTCCTCTATAAAGGCATTAGTATGTTTTTCTCTTTTCATCAGTAGAAAGTATCAATATTTTTGGAACGAACTCTGATTGAAAACTAAATCTAAAACTTACCTAATTGATGCATTATATAATGGTAAAAATTATGTCATTAATGCATTCTATCATAGCATCCAAATATGAAGATCTCATATATTAATTTGTTCCAAAGGAAAAAATCCTCACACTTTCTGTGAAAACCACACACACAGGTTTTTGTGAAAAAAACCCCAAACTGTAAACCAATTATACGCAGAGAAACAGTTTTGACATAAAATATCGATCAGTCCTATTTATCCATCATTCATGCTGAATGTTAATTGGATATATCTGGAAAAACTACTGTATCTGAATTTGGTATCTTTACTAATAAGATTATGTAGCTCTAAACCTCAGTGATCCTTAATACTCAGGCCTCTGCTAGTTTCCCCATGAAAATGAGTTTTGACCTCCAAGGATCAGTAGAGACTTTGAGTATTACCTAATGACAAAGTACACTTAATGTATATTCTATTTGATGTGTTGCCCAGTCATTTCTTTGAATTCAAATGTTTGCTCATACTTGAATGTAGCCATCAATACTCAGGTAATAAAATAATTCTAAACGCAATGCTAATATGAAACCATTCTGGAAGGAAATTTTCCTTCCACTTCAGGAAAGAAAAAATGCTTACCTGAACTCCAGTTAAGATTCAGATACATTATACATATATTTTATGATTATTATATTTCCATAGGAAACAATCAAGCCAGGAGATGGTGGAACAAGATTGCTGGTTCAATTTTTTTCTTTTTTGTACAACCTTCTTCTGTGTATGTATTGTAGTTCTTTCTCATGTAATCACTTGGTATTCTTTCACAGGAGTTGTGCCTCATTCAAGAAGAACGGAGATTGTGGGATGGAATGAATCATAGATTTATAATAGCTAAGGTCGTTAGACAGAGGACTGTTGCTTTCTTTGTTAGAAATCTGGGACGTGTAATCCACAAAGCAGGAAGTTTTGTGTTTATAGTAGTATTTTGGGATCTGAATGCAAACTCCAGCGTTTTCTCAAGTACTTGATAGGAGTTTCTTATTTTCCTGCAACTTAGCCTCTGAAATACATGAAATTCATTGATAGCGTCTCATAAAAAATAAATTGATTTATCTTTGTGGAATATTCCTTTGAATTAATATACAATGGAGAACCCTAGGTGGAAGTTAATATTTTGTATTTAGTGCAGAAGCTTGAAGGATGAGCTGTAAATAATACATGGTAATGCATCTTCACTGAGGATAGAAACCATTTTTAATGCTGTAATTGCTCATTCAGCGCCACTATTTACTGTGTGCCCTGAATGAAGCAGGAATTCTGTGGAAAGAGCAATATGCAGTCAGAAACTTGAAATCTGTGTTAGTAAACACACGGGGAATTAAAGTTGACCAGATCATCTGACTGAAGTTGACTCACATCCACCCACCATGCTTTACAGGGAAAGCAAACATATGCTTCTTTGAACTCATGAATATATAAATATCTTTAGTGTTCTCTTACATAATTGGTTCCACAATCTGCCGACAAGTGTAATAAAATTCTTTACCCCTTTAGCAGATTTAATGGATGAAGCAACAAAGATTCTCTTCACGGATGACCAAAGTTTATATTCAGAATTCTGAATTATCTCAGTGTCCTCTCAAATGGTATTAAATCTTCAATCTGTCTACCACAGAGTCACCTTACAAGAGTTTCATTCACTTCATAATTGCACTTGTTTATGGTTTCTTTGCAGACATATGATATTGACAAGTATGACAAGATTTCCTCTTGTGCCTCTTCCAACAGATGGATTCTGCTTTTAACAGAAATTCTTAATTACTAAATGCATGTATTTGCAAATTTTGTTATCAAAATTCTTTCCTTCTCTATTATTTTTCTTGAATAATTTTCTTTCCACCTTCTATGACATCCTTATACTCTTTCGTATCATGTTAGTTCTGTAGTACTTTCTACTCCTTTGTGTACAGGTCACTCCTGAAAGACCCATAAATAGGTTATTTCATACCAAGCAGTTTTAAAGAAAAGCCTCATCTTGTCTATATGAACCAATAATTTCTAATGTGGACCTATTCAAAGCATCTTAGTGAAATCCAAATATATCATATTTGTCCAAATTCCTGATCTAGATTTAGAAAATCCAATAATTTTGTAAAAAAAAAGAAAAAGAAAATTGTTGGATGTTGCACAATCTGTCTTCTGTACAGATTTTATCTTATCCTTTAGCTGTCTAATGCTATAAAAAACCCCAAACAAACCAAAACTCAACAGCACCAACCCCATAAAAATAGCATTTTCACTTTTTTAGACCCTACTAAGAATCTTACTTGAATCCTAGTGCAATTTATTTGACACTTTTTGCTTCTAATTTAGTACATGTGTGTGTCCTTAATGTGCTGGTATGTTCCATCATAGTCCCTTCTGTTTACATCTGATTCTCTTTCATAAAATTATAATCTATCCTACACCTATTTATATTGCATACATTTCCTTAAAAGTAACCCTGACAAAAAGAAAACAACAGAAAATAACCCCATAGTGCTGGTGAGTTCTGTGTCTGGCTGCTTTGCCGACTCTGATGTTGGCTTGATTTCATCAACTGGAATGTTTTGGTAGCAGTTGTCTAAGGGTCAGTTTGCTGTAGGGCTGTCCTGTCCTTTTAGATGGCATTTAATTTTCAGTTGTATAAAAATGTTCTGCCTCTTACATCGTGTTCTACAAATGCCTTATGACATCCATCCTCAACGTCTTTTATGGTGAAGCAATGCCTGGCTCTCCTATGTCTTTATTTATTAGACTGCAAAATATATGTGGTGCATTCTATCATCTATGTGTGTTTTGCGTGTTTATAAATACAGATCAGTTCATTTCCTATTTCTCTGCAAGTGAGAATTTAAATCTCATTCTGTCCTTTATATTCTGATAAACATACTTGCAGATGCACTCATGGCACATTTTCTCACCCTCTTTTCACTTACTCCAACAATTCACAGTACTTGCTTTCTTGTTTAAGCATATATTTGTAAGGTATATTATACTACCCTGCCTCATTTAATCACTCTCTATTGTTTTTATATATCACATATTAGCTGTGGTGGCAATGCCTTAACTGTGAAAATTATGTATGGATAGTCCCATGGGCTGGAGAGGCTACAAAAGAAAAATACATTTTTATATACAAAATTCTGTAAATCAGAATGTCACCTTCTTTTCTTTTTGTAACAAATCACTATTTAGAAGGTCAAATTTGTATCTCTGTTGTCATTTCCAGAAATAAAACTGCCCAGCCTTTAACCAGCTACTTTAAAGTAGCTGTGTAAATTATAAAATAATTTCATGAAGAGGATTTATTTTCCTTTTCACAGAAAAAAGAATGGTAGTGAAGAAATCTCAGTTATACATTTAAAAGTTTTTCTCATTTACTTGCACACAACTAGAAAGCATGCCCTTTGTTTCTTTGTCAAGCCTTGAATCGTATGGAACACCTGTAGATGTTTTGCAATGAAATACTAAATCAAGAGGTTAGCTGTGATTCTGTCATTAGTAATAATTAATTTTATGGTATTGGGAAAACCTGGATCACTTGGTATCTATTAAAAGCTCAATTTGTTGCACTGGCTTAAGATACTGCAAGCCTACAAAATGTTGTTGACATCTCTCTTCAAGAGCTCACTTCAACAAAATAGACTTGAAGTATGCAGATGTTCAGCATTCCCAGTGCAAGGTCCAGGAGTTTGGGATAGACTTTTCCCAGCAGTCAGTTGAGCTAGACAGCTGGATACTGCTGTTGAAAACTGTTTACATGCTTCATTCCTCAAATATGCATGGCTGGGATCACATAATGACAACTGGATGTCTGCAATCACATGCAGGTACTGTACTTTTAGCTTATGCCGTATCTAAATTAACAGTACCTTGATTTAGATCTCTTTTACTGAGATTTAAGTAATTATAAGAGGGGATCAAGGGGGCTCACCTTATTACCACAGATCAGCTGATGGACAATAATTTACTGAGCCAATACAGCTTGATTGGAGTGGGAATGAAAGCTCTGCTTCCCTATCTGAAAACCAAAGATAACATTCCCTCTCAGTTCTCATGAGGACACTGTGAGGATTAAAGTCTGCACACTGCTTCAAAATGTAAACTACTACATAGAATGAATCCAGCACTAAAATGATGCCACCCTTTGGAAAAGATGAGTGAACATGTTCAGTCTGCCAAAGAAAGCAAAGCAGTCATACACAACATGAATATTTCTTCTCTAAGATGTTAAAGTGCGGTGTGGATCTCTAAATACTAGAAAGTTGACAAAAGGGTCAAATCTCTACAGCATGGGAAAATAAAGGAGAGACACATTACGGTAATGTTTTTTGTCTAATTAGGGGTGTGTGTCTTTAATGTGCTAGTGTGTGCTTGTATGAAATTATATAAAATTTCTTATGAAATTTTTGTTGAAAAATTATCTGACAGACAGTTTGATATTGCTGTGGAATTGAACTTAACTCCACAGTCATTCTTTGAGCAGCAGGATTTATTTGTCATTTATCAGAGTTTAATATATGCAGTCTGCCTCGCAAAGAGCAATAGTGAGGAAAGGGGAGTGAGGAAAAAGGGAAGAGTGAAGCAAACCACAGCTTATGCTTTTGAAAGTGTCCCAGCCTCACTCTGCTTACTCTGTTTAAAAAAAAAAAAATGATCAAAGGACTGAAAGTGCAACATCCTTTGAGAGTTGCCAGGCAAGTGCTTCGTGATGACTGGCTTTTGTGCAGCTCAAGCAGCAGTCTGTTCTGTGCGCTATCTGGTCTCTCATTATCGCTCATCTGTCAAACCTGCTGCTGTGAAAAGAACTGGGGTGGAGGTCAACTTGTAAAGTAGCAGCAGTAGAAGCAGAGATGTGCTCCACTCTTTGGTGAGTTAGTTGTCAGTTCTTTTTCTCTAATGTGGCTAATCCCCCCTTCAGGACTAAATTGGTGCTGAATGTTGTTTCCTTCCTTTGCACTCTGACCTGTCCACAGGAGGTACTAAAAGAAGCCTTTTATTCCCAGTGACTCCAGGAACTTGGAACCCTGTGACTGATGGATGATAAATGGATGTTATTGGTCCTTTTGGGAAATTCAGAAGAGTCAGGTTGTACAGCAACTTTTTTTCAAGATTCAAGCAAAAACAAAGATCCAGTAAAGATGTAACCAGTACTTGTCACAGTTTGCCAAGGTATCTTCATATGCTG
Source organism: Ptilonorhynchus violaceus (assembly GCA_013397565.1). Classification (NCBI taxonomy): domain Eukaryota; kingdom Metazoa; phylum Chordata; class Aves; order Passeriformes; family Ptilonorhynchidae; genus Ptilonorhynchus; species Ptilonorhynchus violaceus. Next base: position 562,497 of record VZRJ01005455.1, read on the forward strand.
GCATTAAAATCATACTTTCACGTTACAGAAAGGAAGGACTCAGTATATCAACTCATCAGTTTCCATGTACCAGGTTAAAATATTTTCCACAAAGCTTATCCCACTATTGACAGATCCAAATGCTGCTCTGTCCTGGTGCAAGACACCAAGGAGTAAATCTGCTGGAAGATAGTGTCACCTAAATTTTGTCGTTCAAGCCCTATTCTTGCCTTCTCACTGAGATCCATAAGGGTAAATGAATATCTGTTTGAAGCCTCCTGCAAATTCTTAGCTGAAGACTGAAATATCACCAGTAGTCTGGATCTTGGACTTTTCCATAATCATTCTTTACAGGCTTGGAGGTTTTTGTGGTTTTGGTTTGTTTTGATTTTTTTTAATGGTTATGTTTGAAGTATAAGTATCCATGGAAAATTCTTTTTTAAGTTATATATATAGTCAGATTGATAATTTCTTTTAAAAGTTTTCCATGTATTATGGTTTGTGATGGAAATGTATATTACCTATTGAAAACTGAATATTCCTGTCAAAAATATTTTAATCACTTGAAAACTGAAAAACTCTTTACATTGCTGGAGAAACCCAGAGTAAGTTTGATTCTCAAATGCTCCCTTGGGACATTGTAAGTTGAGCTGAGAGTTCCCTGTTAGTATTATCTGCTATATTGAGCTTGTGGCCAGGTTTCTCAAATATTTTTTGTCACAGATGCAATGCTGATTCAGTAATACAAAATTATCACCTTTATTTTGATGTTACTAAATTGTTCAAGACAATGTTATACAAGTAAGGGGTCTTATATATCAATACCTGTATTCCTCATGGAGGTAGCATTTAGTCTGTTCCCTTTCTTTTAGCCATTAATATTGGAGATTGTAAGCCTGATCATAGTCTGACAGTAGGCATGCATGCTATTCCAATCGGAGTTGAGAAATGGGAATCCCTGTTCTCTGAGGAATATTGTCTCAGGTCCCTGGCACCATCCCTGAAGCCACCTGTGCCAGGCTGGAATTAGGCAGGAGCCAGGACTCTACCACTATTAGGGCTCAGAATTGGTGGTTGAGGTGAAATACCCTTTTTAAAAAAAAAAAAAGTGTTGTAAAAAAACAGATTCCTTCACACTAACACATTTCACAAAGTTATCCTGATGTCAACTAAAGTCTGTCTGAGAATATTTCTTGTACCCAGGAGAGATTTTGAGAGCAAAAGTCCACAGACAAATTGCCCCAGAGAAAGTTGTTGCTAAGTGCTTTCACTTAGGACATAGAAAGTAAAGCACTAAGTCCCTTGTGTCCCAGGCACGGATTAGAAACTAAAATTTCATGCATGCTATGAGTATCAGCTCCTCTGAAATTGGCTGTCTCTCCCAAGACTCTTGAAAGCCTGTTTTGTTCACATCAGGATCTGAAAACAAATGCCAGAACTCTGACATTTATCATAAGATGGAAACCTTGTTTTCCATCCAGCCGTATACAATACTTCAGGGAAAAGAGACAGCAGGCATTCATCTTTATTTTTTGTATATAAACTGAGAATGAGATACATTAAAGAACTATTTTACTAGATACTTCTGTGGGCTTTCGAGTGGTCAAGAGATACAGTTAATGTTGTCTGGAAGTGAGACAGGAAATAAAATGACTTTATGATTTATTTTATAAAAGCAAAGACTTCTGCTATCACAGTGAGCTCTTTCTGAAGGACTGAAGTATATAACACATTCTGGCAAATTATTGAGATAGACTAAAACAATATGGTTCCTTCAGAATCAATGGAGTTGAGATGCTTTGTACCAAGTCAGCAGCTGTCACCTGTGCCTGATGAGTCTCAGTGGTTTAGTTCGGGCATTTGGTCTATCACTAAGCTGAGGTGTGATGGGCTGCTATAGAGTTTGTCCTCTTGGCAGATGATGATGACAGCAAAGTTACATTGAGCAAATAGCCTCGTGTAAGAACTTCAGGGGACAGGTCCACGAATTCCCCAGGGTAGCCTGAAAAATAGAGTCCTTCTACAGGTGAACTTGGGTGTTCGTAAAACAAAAATGTAACGCAAACTGATTAAAAGATATTTGATTTTTCCTCATCCCACCAAAAGAATTGGGTCTTTTTTAATTTCAATATTTTGTCCTGAAGATTTCTCTTGCTGAAAGAATAATGAGGAATCGTGGGTGTGGTATTTTGAAGTCTAGCACTATCCCTGTCTGTGCATCACAGTTATAGTTACTGTCAGACATCTGCCTCAGCAAATATTTCAAGGACTGATGGTTAAAAATTAGACTTTTGCTGTTGTATAAGGTGTTTATTTAACTGAATAATGACAGCCATCTTTGTGAAGGCAGTCCAAGTACAAAATGCCTCTATCTATGCAAAAATCAATTAATGAATACTAGGAAAAAATTTGGGATATTTCACTCTGAAGCAGTAATTGACAGCTGGCATCATTTTTCTGAGTGATAGTTCTTCTGATATTCCTTTTCATTTTCCTTTACAATAAAGTCATGGTAGGAGGAATGTTAATTAAAGACCATAAATTATACTCTAGTGAGAGTGAAAAATCTGCTTCAATTCCTATAGTCCTGATTTTAGAAGTATTAAATAAATCAGCATTGCCTGTAAGTATTAGCTTTCTTTTAAGTGTTTTCATTTATTTATCTTCAGTAGAGTTTTAATTTCTTCAGGATTTTATGGGGAGATAAAGTGCTATTAAATGGAAAATCTGATAAAAATTTAATAGAATATGAAACAAAAAATAACTTTATTTTTGTTTTATTGAAAATAAACACATATCAAAGGTGATGTGGTAATAGTCAAAGCCTAAAATATACAATAAGAGGCAGCTGAACTTCACCAGTTTACCATCGCAATGGTTTTTTTTTAGCTACAGGAATCTCTCCTATATCGACAAAAATAAAGCTGCAGCTGTAAATGCAGTGAACTATCCTACCGTGTAATTGCAATACTGCCATGGGTATGCAAAGCCTTGGGAATCTGATGGGACTTTTCTGATATCAGTATTTGCACTTTTATTCTGAAGTTTGGTATGACAGTCTTAAAGGATTTAAAGAGCTGTTTGTCACCACAAGCTGTTGCGGATAGGTAAAACCTTGCAAAATGAAGGCCTTGTTACTCTTGTAAAATCATGGTTCACTTCTGTTACTTCAGCTAAGTAAAAAGGCCTCTGGGAATGAGCTCAGCTAACTTAGAAGTAGAGAAAACAAGTTACATAACTTTTGCATGATCACCTCGTGTTTTATGGTGGTTGGTTGAATTATTGTTTGTTATAGTTTCTTGGTATGTAGCTGATAAGGTCTTAACTGCTTAAAAAGGCCTGGTTTTGCATTAAAGTAGCCTTCCTTTCCACCTGCTTCTGGACTCTGTGTCATTCGTTATTGTGATAATAAGCAACTCCTCCAAGTCCTAAAATATCAGGTGACAGTCAAGTATTCTTACACATGAAATCTGTTATTTTTGTCTTCCGTAAATGGTAGCTGCAGAAGAAAGGATGGCACAGTAATTTTTTCACAAAAAAATAAGCAAAATAATTTCAAAAGGCTAGACTTCTGGAACAGACTGTAACTGTGTCTGGTGCCTCAAACATCTGGGTGTTGAACCCTTATTTGAACATCTGATCAATAGCACATGCTTCAGATACATTTCAGCAAGTGTTTCTGCCTTTAAAAGCGGAAGCAATGGAAATAAGGTTTCAGTTCAAGTGGTTTTTTCCCTTTTTCACTATATGTGAAAGTGTCAAAGACAGAATGACCACAATAAATACACAATTATAATTTAGTGGTGTTTGCAGTTAAAGGCAGTTTTCAACAAGTTTGTGTCCAGCAGTCACTGCTGCCAATAAATGAGTCATGATTCAGTACAACACCCTCTATACAAAAATATTAAAATTAAAGATTATATTGAAACCATGGACTCTAATGCGGTAACTCTAGGTATGCAATTATTTATAATGATGGAACCCAAATTTATGGATTTACCTCATGCCGTGGTTATATCTGGAAATATGCCAGGCATCCACGAGAGTATATTCACAGGGGAATTTAGCGCTTATTTTCATGAGAGGAAATATGGATATTGAGGAAAACGGAAAAAAACTACAAGGCAAAACAGGCTTAAAGCTTAAAACAGTAAAAAACATTTATTACTAATAGAATTAAAAATAAAAAGAATAATGAAGAAACTATTAAGGCAAACATTTGGATACTTTTCTCTTCCCAGTACCTCCCACTTCCCACCGACCATGCAAGGCAAAACAAACACGGGGGTTTTATCAGTATTCAGTATATTAAGAGTCTTTTTGTGCTTATGGAAAAAGAGTTTCTTCTGCTGTAGCCTTCCAAACTTCACAACAGCAGCTCCTGCCCGAAAAGCTGCTAGGACTGTGGAAAATATCTCTCCCACGACTCACAGTCTTCTCACAACTGCTAGCGTGGGTCACAAGAGAGTCCGTGAGGTTTGTCTTTTTAAGGACAAGCTAATCGCAGCCTGGAAATAAGAGTTCTTTCTTCAATCTCCACAAAGCCTCAGCAATGTGTACCCCCTGGTGTGGGCAGCTTTTCTCAGGCTGTAACTTGGATTCCACATCCCCCCAAATACACTTCAAGTGAATTATAGAGAAATAGTTTGTTGTATTAGCTCTCACCATGGCTTGCAGGACAAATTCCAGTTCCAGTGTTCGGTGTCTCTGCATTTCTCTCTCACTGACCTTGGCGCCGCCATTTTAGCTCCTCCCTCGTGGCGCCACCATGTTGTCTTTCTCTACGCAACCGCACTCTCGCGTTCTCTCTGACTTGGAAGAAGAACTAGCATCTGGTTGTACCTGGAGAATTGGTCTTATCTAGATTCCACTCACCGTGTCTCTCGTTGCCGGCTACGTGGTGGTGTTCTGGTCGGTTCAGCGTAAACCGTGCTGAGCTGTGTGGGAAGCCCTGCTGGAACCAGAGCCGCCAAGCGGTCCAGGGTGCTGGCAGTTCACAGCAGTTTTATGGCTGCTAGCATGGGGTATTCTTCTCCCGGTGGCCATGGCTTTTTGACTGCCGCTCACCGGGGGCCGGAGCCCCGGAGGGTCTGCCATCCACCCCTCGGCGAAGCAGAGCAGATGACTGCTCTTCCAGCTTCTTCTTCCTCAAAATATGCAATCACAGAGGCGTAACCAGCTCATCCGATTGGGTTAAGAACCTGTTCATCAATTCTGGGGTCTGAGCTGATCAAACCACCACACCTCATCCCACTGATATAAATCAAGTGTATTATCTCAATTCCTCTCTCCTATCTGAATCTTCTCAGAGTGAAAGAAAAGTTCTGTACTTATGGAGAAATTATGTTCCTTACTATAATGGTATTGCAAATTCATTTGGTAATGCTCTGCTGCTTATTTTGATTCATCCATAAGAAAAGCATAACTAAGTCTACAGGCTGTTCTTATTTTCATTTTTGTTGATATTATTAACAAAGCTGCCTGTTTATGGACAAATTCCACCATGTTTCTGGTGTCTGCTGAATTGGTACCACAGTAAGGTAAAAATGATCTAGATGAAATATGAATGAGTCATCAGACTGTTGAAATTTTGGAGTACAGTGATGACCAAAAAATAAAGAAATTAATAGAATTGAATGTAAACACTATTTTAAAAAAAAAGCTTTGGGATTTTTTTGTGGCTTAATTGCAAAGAACAAATAGATATTATATTTTCAAAAATATTAGTATAGTATTTTCTTGATATTGCTATTTTGTAACTGTTAAACCTTTCAAATATGGACCATTTGTGTGATCACTCCTGCAGTTCTATCTCACCGCTTTAGTTCTGCAAAAAGAGCCAGTTTTCTAAGAAGGAATGAAAGCAATTTTAAGAAATCTTAGTCTTACAAAATGAAGACTGAAATTTTCCATCTCTATCCAGTCACAGATTGTCCTGAAATCAGACATAGAAATGTCATAGGAATCAGACAAAAGGTTTGTTTTTTGTTTGTTGCTGCCACTGTTACTGATATATTGCTGAGGATCACCTCATGATATCAAAGTTTTTCTTTGGTTGTCATGTGTTACTTTTGTACCATTTGGGCACGAAAGCATGAATCACAGTGACTTCAGGTCATTATTTGCCAAATGGAGCTAGACTTTGCCAGGAATTTTTGATTGGTGCTTGGAATTATTGCTGCATGAATAAGCCTGGGGTACTCATAGACTGACTGACTAAAGGGGAATGAGCACTGTCAAATAAAGGATATTTGATGACAGCTGCACACAGAGTTGTGTGAATAATGACATTTTTTTGATTCTAAGGTCAACCAAAACCATTTGTTTGAAAAATGCTAAAGTGAAACAGTAAAAGAAAAATTAAAAAGGTCTTTTTCCTGACCAAAAGTGTTTTACATATGAAACACAGACCTGTGATTTGTCTGAAACCCATTTCTCCTCTCCCTTTTTATTTTTCAGAACACTGATTTGCTGATAGATAAAAACCACAGTTCTGCCTAGCAATGTTCAATGCCCATACGGATAGAAAAGTTTTTATTTCTTCAGAACATTAGCTAACCACACACAGTAATGATAGATGCTGCTAGATACAGCTCTTTTAAAGTGAGTGAAGAATTCAGGTTTTAGAACCAAGTTACTGAGGGTCTTTTTGGTAATTCAATGTTTATACATAATATATTCTTCAGCAGCAGTCCCTGGATTCTCTAGTGAAATGTGCATTCAACTAGATGGTCGATACACAGGGGCTGTTTTTGCTTGCTCAGTAGATCTGTTTAGCCACCACATGAAAATGCATTCACTAAAGCCCCTCTCATTTTTACAATAAATTGACTGAAAATAATTCACACATCTATCTCTCATGGACTCCTTTGAGGCAGCTATGAATGGAGGACACATATGATGACCAACTGCTTGGACAGTGCAGCTTCCCTCTTCTCAAGAGGCTCTGATGAGGGTCTGTTTTTATGTAGGCTGCTCTATTCAATATGTTGATGACCTCTTCTTGACATGCTGACTGTGTGATTGTTCCCTCGTTCATACATTCATTCTTTTCAGCACAATTTCAGTTTTCTCATCCTCAGTTATAACATCTTGCTGTCTAAATCCAAGCCACTTCTGTCTCCAACTCTCTGCCTCTCATCTTTAGTCACATAGTTGAATTTCTCTTTCTTCCTCTAAAACACTGAGTTTCTTCCTTCTTTCTGATTTTTCCTTTATCTGCTTTTTGTGGTTTCTGACACATTCTGGACAGAATATTGTTATATTTTATTTCAATTATGTTTTGTCAAAATAAATGACACTGCAGAAATATAATTTGCAAGGGCATGCAAATACTGATACACTTTTCAGCTTTCAGTAAAAATGTACCTAAAGTCAATTAAATTCTACCTTTTTTTAAAAAGTTCTCAGAATATTTAGAAAACATTGATGTCAGAATACTAATGGCATGTGAGTTCATATTCTTAACTTTAATCCCCTTGATTATTTAACTTTCTTTCAGAACATGAAGTCAAAAATGTAAATAAACATAAAATAGTTATCAGAGATTGTTTTCAGATATTTTTGGCATTCAGTCAGCAGTTTAAAAGTATGTGGAAGGTCAAGGAAGAGAATTTTTATATCATAAAAGGACTTAACATTTAAAGTTTGTTCTTTAAAAATACCTTTTTTTCAGCTATCACATTAACAATGTCATCTAATATAACGCCTTGCTTTCGGGTACCACTTAACACATTTTATAAAATGGATGTTTTATCGATAAATTTTCTAAAGACAGGAGCAGATGTCACTAACATGCATTAAGAGGATTTTCACGGGTTGCAGTTCACGCAGATGCTACTGTGGAAGCACTGGCACATGATAACTCGATGTGCACAAATAGTTCCATCACATGAGACAGCTCTCCACTTCTTCATGGCTAATCTGATGTCAATGCAGAACTTAAGGTGAACTCCATCTGTTCTCCAAATTGATGGTCATTCTTATTTACAAGTAGCCAGCTAAATATCTGCAAGATATTTACACCACAATGTGCTTTGGAGTCTTATGCAGCCTGGCCTCTCTAAACTGATCGTTGTGTCACTTTCAAGACCTAGAATCACTTCAGCTGCTACAAGATACCTCCAGATATGCATCGTCGCAGACAGTGAAAAAAGCAGCAATTAATGCTGCAACCAATGCTATGAAAGCAAACTGACCAGGGCTGAGTTCTATTAGTGATGGAAACAGTCACTTGTGTGCCTGCACAGGGTGGACTATGGCTTTCCACAGGACCCACCAAAATGAGCAACAACGAATGAAGCAACAATGAATGAAAAATGAGCAACAATGAATTTTTAGGCTTTGGGATCTAACGTGATGTTAATGCATGCATACAGTGTATGCATATTTAACGGAGATCTAACACACAAATGTCCCTGCTAGTCCCCTGGAGGACCTAGATTAGAACATACAGGAGCTGGCTCCGAATTCCCTTGATTCAGGAAGCAGGAAACAGCAATAATTGTAATTATTAATCTTAATTAACAGGAATATTCTTAATTGTAAGAATATACTGCAAACTCAAATGCAAATAGCTTTACATAAATGTCAGCATAGGCCTCCCTAAATTGTCCTTTTCTTCTATGCCACCTCCCCCTTTCTCATCTTTGTCAATCTGAGGTCCTATTTTGTTTCATACCCTTTGCAGTTACTCTTTTGCCTTAAATTATTTTTACACGTTCTGTGTGTGACTGCTGCTCTTTCCATAAACACAGCACATTGTGTTTTATCAGGACAAATGACCAACCATTTAGATTAAGGAAAATGAGGAAATAAGAGAGAAATAAGTAAGGTCCACACAACAGATGAAACACAGTGTTTGTCACTCGTTCTGAGCCAGTCTCTTGAGCCAATCTGCCCTAAATAGGAGGAAGGATAAGATCCCGCCCACTTAAAGAGAAAGAAAAGGAGCAGAGAGCAGCAAGAACATCTCACTTCCAAATCCCATCATTATAATGTAAAAAAACTGTGAAACATTGTCTGTCAAATTGGCCTGCCTCAGAGGAGTATCCAACAGTATAGAATGAAATGTTGAGTGTGCAAGCAGTCAATCCAAAATAAATTCAGATGGGAAATCAGAGGATGCTGTGGGGTGGGAAAAAAGAGAAATGCATATAGGTTATTTTAAAGAATGTAAAATTATCATTGAGATGTGTATTCAAATGGAGAAATATATACATCACTTCCTTATAAGAGATATCTTGGGATAAAGAAGGAGTTTTGTCTATACCCCTTAATCTCTAATCCAGAGATTAGAGAGTGCCCCGATTTTTGTCACAACAAACTTGCTAAAACATGGGAAGCATGTGCAGCCACTGGTTGTGAAACCAGGAGGATTTGACTGACAACATGCTACTCTGGATTGTGGGACTAGAATCTAGGAGGCTGAAGTCCAGTTCTTAACCTGCTAAATTAAAAAATATAATCTATGAAGTCAGAAGAACTACAGGTCAAAAATGTCTACAAGGCTCAGCAATTATTCAAATACAAAGTTTAAATCATACATAATTTTCATCCTTGCCTTCTAGGAATGGTTTCCACAGCAAACTAAATAGACAGCTTGGAAGGAGCTTGACACATATCTTGGAGTTTAAAAATACAGGGTTAAAGTGGAATTGTCAAAACTTAAACTGATTTGACCTTGAAAGGGAAATAAAAACATGTAAAGCAGTACAAAGAAAGGTGCTATGAAGAATTTATACATTGTTGATGGAATAGGAAACTAAGACAGTTAAGTATCATTTAAATCTAAGTCCAAAACTGAATGAATACGTTCCTGTAGTTCTCTGTGAGAAAAACTTTAGTGCACGGTAGACAAAAGGAATCCCAGAGACAGTGCTCTGAGGCAGGTAGCTGGTTTTCTGGATTAGTGAGGGAATTGCCAGTCCACTTTACATAAAACTAATTTGTCAAATCAGCATCACCACCATATGCCTAGACAAACGGGAATGTGATGCTTACATTTAGGAAAGAGGAAAATGTGTTCCAAGTAAACTGCATTTCTCTGATTACAGTAATAAATAGGTCCTTAAAACCTGTTTTGGAGATGAAAATAAAGCTATAGAATTAAAATAATAAAGGGATATGGTGAACCACAAATTTTTTGAAAGTTGTGTATGATCTTTGCAAGATTTCTGCTCTTGTGAAATACTAGGTTTTCCTGGTTTTAGAGAATTATGATGCAGCAGAGCTAATCTACTTCGGGGAAGTTTTTGATGTGATACTGCGTCAGACTTTACTTATTCTAGAGCAGACAGATAAAGTGGACAACAAATTGCTTCATGTGGAGAAAAGACACTTGCTTACATTGAAAGAGGAATTACCATGCTGGAGAAAGACTAAAAGAGTTCCTCAAAGATCAGTCTTGACACCAGACTGATCTAATATTTTCATTTATTATTTTGGCACACACAAAAACATTTTAACACCATCTCCTGATGACACAAAGTCATTAGACTTTTTCAATGTAAAGGTGAGTTGGAAGTATTTAGGAGACACAAATGTCGTTCTCGGACACAAAATAAGCACGCGAGTCGCAGTTATCAGGGTCCACCAGCCAGGGCAGAGGCCAAGGAAGAATGGAGGAAAAGAAGGGGCCGACCTCTGCCCTCGGTCTTTATTTATATGTTTTCAGAAAGTAGAGAGGATTGGAGGGAGAGAATACCGCCTCCTACTGTCCACTGGTCAACAGAATTGTCTATCATACAGACTACAAGAATTCAAAACATCAGGCTGGTTACAATAAACAAGGGCTGTGTTTACAGAACAGTGCATGGGAAACTATTCACAGAACCTAAACCACTGCACAACTAAAGAACTGCAAAATGCAGAGCTACACACAAAGGACTTTGATGACCTTGAAAGCTGGAGCAATGGTAATGGGATAAAGTATAGTAGTACAAAGTGCAAAGTGATGCACTTGCAGACTAATGAAAAAAAATGCCTCTATGAATTGGAGGCTTATCAGTTGAGAATAACAAAGGAAGAAAAAACATAACTGAGTTAATACAGAGCAGAGAGAATATAGGCCATTATACAATGTATCTGTGAAAAAATGAACATTCTAATCTTAGGAAGTAGAGTTTGAGTAGATTTCTGAGAGAGATATGGAAAACCCTACCTAGAATATCATGTATAAATAAGTCACTCATGTTCAAGGAAGCACAATTTAAACCCCTTTAAAGGAGGGAAGGTCTGTAGGCAGATAGTAAACTTATGTTATATGACCAAAAGAATTTAAGTTCACTTTAGCAAGTGAATGGTTAAAAGCAATGTGACTCAAGTCCAGGAACAAAGACATTAAATGTGTATAAGATAGTCAATACTTGATGGAAGGCTAAAATTAGAGCCATCAAAGGAATGAGTTTCTAAAATATTCTTACAATATAAGAAACTTTACTAGCTAAAAAATGCAGCTACATAAGTGGTTAAAAAATCTTTATCTCATATAGATACTTCATATCATAGAGATACTTATAACAGCAGGGGACTCCATGCAGGTAACAGGACTTTGATTTTGTGTTGGTTGTATATTAAGGAAAGGTTGGGAAATCATTTTACTAGGGGGAGATTGACTTCAAAAGAATCTGGAGTTACTGAAATCCATCGCTGACAGACTATTTGTAAAATTATATTAAAGGAATGTCCCTTAACATTTTTAGTAACCTTCCAGCAAAAAGGTAATAGGTCTTGACTACTTACTCTAGTTCCCTGTGTAAGGGTGTCTTAAGTTTCTGAGAGCATGATATCATAGAGTGAAAAACGCATAGAATCATTTGGGTTGTAAGGGTTCTTTAAAGACCATCTAGTTCAACCCCATTGCCATTGGCAGGGACATTTTTTTACTAGATCAAGTCCCTTCATTTCAATAAGGTCATTCCAATAAGAGAAGGATCACAAGAGATCAATTAAATGTTCTGAGGTGCAGAAAACATGACCAAACTGAAGAATTTAATTTAGTTATTCCAGAAAACAGAATACTGGCAAGAATTTTTTCTGGCAAGCAAGTTTTCTTGAGATACAGAAAGATGGGGAAAAATATCTTATCTCCATTTTCCATGTTGGATAGCTTATGAAAATATCATTTTAAGTATTTCTTACTGAAGTTAAGAATGTAATTTTTAACAGTAAAAGTAGTTGAATACTGGAATAAATTAACCTGGAGTTTTGCAGGATCTCCTTTACTACTATGTCTTTAAGAAGAGGGCCAAAACCAACATCTGTCAGAAACAGCACAACTGTAAAAAATCGTGGATTTAGATAAAGAAATGTAATGAAGCACAAACCTGAGCTTTCATGACTCTTCAGAACCAATAGGCCTCCACTTTCAGACTTTGAGATGTATATTTTGAAACACATTTTCATGTTAATATTCTGCAGAGTAGAATTCCCAAATAAGATTAAAAGAGGTTTTCTGAAAACTGATAATTTTTCATTGTGAAACACTTTTTGTCCTGTATTATGCTAAAGAACTAAACTACAAATTAAATAAATGTAAGCTTATTATACCCTCCTATTTTATATAAGATTATTTTGTACAGCTGCATGATACAATTTAAAACGGAAAACATTATATTTGTAGAATGATCACAAAAAGACAGCAATGGCAGGCTCTCCTCGTTCATTGAAATTGTTGATCTCATGTAATCTCACTATCTCCTATCCTTCCTTCTGCTCATAACTTTAACATTAAAGTTTTTCACTTATATCCTACATGTTGAAAATTTATATGAAAGGTACAAACACTGAAGAGGCAATTACATGAGTTTCAAGTTATTTAGAGGGACATTAATACAGAAATTATCGCTGGAATAATAGTAGTTGCATATATTTCCTTTCAAGTGCTTCAGAATAAACACTGAATACATTAATTATTTTGTCTCTAGAGATAATTTTTTTCTTGCTTACAAGATTTAAAAATATTTTCTTAATGTTCAATGTAATCTTGCTTTGTACTACAATTATCCAAGGCTTTTTTAAAAAAAGAAAGAAACGCTGACAAATTAAAGGCAGCAATTATCAATGTACATGACACATGTTAGATATTCAGGCATGGTTTATTTTGTCTCTAAAAGTATACACAGAAAAACAAATCATTTAATAAGTCAATCAATGCACTTACTCAATTATCCCTGAACTTCACCAGAAGAATAAAATGCAATCATGGAAGTTACAGTATGTGTGTCTGATGGTTTCAGCCTAGGCTAAATCATTGGTTTTTATTATTTTCTATGATGCTTCATACCTGAAATGTATAACCTGACATCTTTGGTTCATTATTCTTTATTATTCTAGAAGTCTGACTTCAGACAGTAACATCCATTCACACATCTCTAAGAGGCTAATTTGTCCATGTGTGCTTTTGGCAAAATACTCCTAAACAGATGAACAGATTTTCAGAAGTGAGTTGTTAATTGACACTGCATAACTGGGGATATCACTTATTGGGTAAAAAGTCTGAAATGGTTTGTCTATTTGATGTGTTAAGATCAAACTCTACCAAAAGTGCTTATAGCTAATTAATGTAAAGTAGCGCTTTTCCATTACAGAGATTTCTCTACTTTTCTCAATTTATTTTTTTTTAAGTTCAGTGCATTGTAATGAATAGAAAGACTCTCATTGTTGGGAGGAAGATTGTTCACAGCCTTATCAATTGATATCATCTTTTTCTTTCTCTTTCATCTTTTGAAATGTCAGTCCATGCAGACTATTTAGCTGGAGTATTTCACTTTTCAACATTTAATCTTTCTATTTTTTTATCCTTCTTTGAATTTTTCTTTCATTTCTTGAATTCAAAGCTTCATTCACCTTAAAAAGCAGCCTTGGACTGCACCCTACATATTGTTTGACTTCTGGTCCGGTTTTCTAAATCTATTTGTTTTATTTGTCTCCCAGTTCCAAATCTCCTACCTATCTCCATAGAAATTTTTTTGTATTATTTTTCTTTATTTTTTTCCAAGATTCTCTAATACTCCAAATTAGACTGCAAAATTCCCAGTGTGAAAATTCTGTTCAATCTTCCTTTTTTTGAAATATATTGTGCTTACCTGATGTTTGGTGCTATGTGGGGATTTGCGGAGCTGGTCATCAGTGTTACAGTGTAACACTAAATCGGATGCTTATTTTCAGTGAATGAAATTCATGTCAAGGGGTGAGCATTTCCAGAACAATCGATGAGCTACACAAGACTCTCTGAAGCCTTCACAAAGCAGCTGATGGGATGTGTAAACACACAGCTGCTTTTCTCTGGCATAAATCTCCTTTTTACTTACACGAAGTTCTACAAATTATGTTTTTACTTTATCCTCAACATAGATATATTCATGTAAGTAATTACAACTACATCTATTTCAGTGTCAGTATGAAAGGCATCACAAAATAGGCATCACAAAATTCCCTAAGATGTAGCAAGGACAATTTGTTCAACATTTATTTACCTGTAAGATATTGCAATGAAGGTTATTATAATTAAAGCATATAGTAACTGTTTGTGTGGCACTCTGAGTCACAGTTTACTAAAGAATTTACAATGCAAATGGTTCTAAATTCAATAGTCAAAATTTCTCAGTCAGTAAATTACAAGGTCATAGTGCTGTTATCATATTTTATCTCTATTTTTTTGCTTTCAGCCTCATTTCAATAAATTATCACATTTACAACCCTCTTTCAAGATATCTCTTTGAGTTAAACCTTACCATGTGGCAGATGATGCATATTGGAAACCTCTCTGGAGGTTTAGTCCAATTAATCCTGGAGCTAATGCAGAATGTGGCTTTTTGCTTAATAAGTAGTGTGGCGCATTGGCCTCGTATGCACAGGTGCTCTGTAATTTGCACAAACAATCAGCAGGTTGCTTTGTGCAATTCAGGACATTGTTTTTAAATTCAGTCATTCTAAATCACTCCCACATGGAAGATAGGGATAATATTATCAATATTATATTGTTTTTCTCCGGGAAGGCAATTTGAGTGGTGAATTGATCAGAGAATCATAAAATGGCTTGGATTAGAAGGGTCCTTAAACATCATGTACTTCCAAACCCCCTCCCATAAGAAGGGACACTTTCCCCTAGACCAAATTGCTCAAAGTCCCATCCAACCTGGCGTTGAACATTTTCAGGGATGGGGAGTCCACAACTCTCTGAGAAACCTGTTCCAGTTCCTCACCACCCTCACAATAAAGAATTTTTTCCTAGCATCTAATCTAAATCTACCTGCTTTCAGTTTAAAGTCATTTCTCCTTGTCCTATCCCTTATAAAAAGTCATTCTCCATCTTTCTTGTAGGCCCCCTTTAGGTACCAGAAGGCCTTAGTGATGCCAAAGGGATTTTTTTGCTTTTGTACTTTTTGTATATTAGTGGCCCTGTGGCCCTGTAGCCTTTTACTCCATATTCTTAGCTAGCAGTTTCCCTACCCCGTAGACATAACAAGATTCCTGGACCACCTTATCACCCCTAGTGTTCTGGGACTAGCGACATTTCTCTGTCCCATGTGTCCTAAAAGCATAAACAAGAATAGAGCTAGAAGTTTAAGGGGGGGCTTCAGATGGGGGCTGAACCCAGAGAGAATTACCTCATTAACTGTATTACTAATTGGGAGATTTTGGTCAATTATGTTAATTTGCTAAACTTATAAAAGGGTCGGAGTCCATTGGGGGGAGGTAAGGTGAGGTGAGTTAAGGTAAGGGTATGGTACAGTATGGTATGGGACGAGGACTACGGTGATCATCATGTGGTGCACATTTTGTACACTTGGAGGACCACCAAATAATAGTACCTGCTTTCCTTATCCTCTTAACATTGTCCAGCTTCCAATTTTAGGTAGAAAAAGGCATCACTAGAAGGTCTTCCTGGAGTCTTCTCTTCTCCAGGCTGAACATCCCCAACACTCTCAGCCTGTCTCTAAAGTGAGGTTGTCCAGCCCTCTAGACATCCTTGTGGCCCTTTTCTGGACTTGCTCCAACAGGTCCACATAGTCCATACAGTTCTGGGTACCCCAGAGCTGGACACAGTTCTCTAGGTGGGATCTTACCAGAGAGGAGTAGAGGGGCAGAATCACCTCCCTCGACCTGCTGGCCACAGTCCTTTTGATGTAGGATGAGGTTCGCCTTCTGGACTATGAGTTCACATTGCCAGTCCATATCTAATCTTCCATCCACCAACAACCCCAAGTCCTTCTCCTCAGGCCTGTTCTTCATCCATTCTCTACCCAGACTGTATCTGTACTTGGGATTGCCTTGACCCAGGTGCAGGACCTTGCAGTTGGCCTTGATGAACTTCACGAGGTTCACACAGTCCCACCTCTCAAGCCTGTCATGGTCCCTTTGAATGCATCCCTTTCCTCCAGCGTGTTAACAGCACCACACAGTGTCATGTCATAGACAAACTTGCTGAGGGTGCACTCAATTCCACTGTCCATTTCGACAACAAATACATTAAACAGCATCGGTCCCAATACTGATCCCTGAGAAATGCCACTTGGACATCAAGCTGTTGACTGCAACCCTTTGAATGTGATCATCCAGCCAGTTCCTTATCCACAGAGTGGTCCATCCATCAAAACCATGTCTCTCCAATTTAGAAGCAAGAATATCATGTGGGACACACTCAGATGCCCTGCACAAGTCCAGACAGATAATGTCAGTCACTCTTCCCCGATCCATCACTTCTGTAATCACATCAGAAAAGGCCACCAAACTTGTCACGCATAATTCGCCCTTAGTGTAGCCATGTTGGCTGTCATCAGTCACCTCCTTATTTTCCATGTGCCTTAGCATAGCTTCCAAGAAGATCTGATTCATGATGTTTTTAGGCACCAAGGTGAGATTGACTGGCCTGTAGTTTCCCAAATCTTCCTTATTTTCTTAGACTTCCATGACTTCTCAAATATGATGGATAGTGGCTTAGCCACTTCCTCTGCCAGTTCCCTCTGGACGTGTGGATGAATCTCATTAGGTCCCACTGATTTGAGCACCTTCATGTTCCTTAGATGGTCTTGAACTTGGTCATCTCCTTCTGCCATGGGTACACAATCAAACAAGTAGAGTTCAGTCCTACTAAGTCAAGTTGACATTTGTGCTAATGTTGCTTGCAGGATTTCCAGTCAGCTCAGACCAAGCTTATGTGTGCCCATAGACCATTATGTGTTACATTGCACCAACACCAACACCAACATAATATTACCTGTAGGGTGGAAGGGTCATTGGCAATCAGCCATTTCAGCCACAAAAAAGATTTTAATTTTTTTTTTACTAGACTCAAAGCTACACAGTGGAAGCACTGGGACCTGAAGTTTGTTGAAGGGGAGGGAGTGCTACTGACGGTTCCTGTGGAAGGCAAATTTCTGGTTGTCTCTGTGAGCATTAGTACCCAATGTAAAGTCCATTATATAGATATATAAAGGCTGGCAAGTGCTGTCTTTAATGTGTAAGGGCTTTCACTGTACCTTTAGGCTTGTTAAAAACAAGACTGCATTGTTAGCCCAGAACTGAAAGCATGCCTTGAACTGACTCTGGGTCTGACTGTGGCTTACTTACATGAAAAATTACTGCACAGGAAGCACATTCCTCTGTAGCAGGGTGGAGTGTGCAGGATATAATTTGGGAAATTTAAATTACATTCCTGCTTTAAATAATTCCCCCAAAAAGGCTATCAGTCTCCACTAACTATAAAGTCTTAAGGAGACTGAACTGGAACAGCTGAATACTGTTTTATGAATAATCATCTGTGTGCATCTTCAGCAGGGCAGACCTACTGGAGTGCAGGATACCAATCTGCACTGAAGATGAGCAGCCAAATTAGCACAACACTAAGTCCAGACTCTCAGGGCTACAGTCAGAGCAGAGCCCCACACTGACATGGCTGCACAATCTGGGAGTCAGAGATGTCTGGTGCCTTGCTGGGGATGTGTGAGGGTGAGTGAACTCTAGGGCTGTCTGCCCATGACTCTATAGTCATGGCCTTCTTGCATGTCAGAAGTTTCTTCTCACACTGCCTCCCATGGCAGGAACTTCACTATACAGTCAAATACAATCAACAAGAAATGGGAAAAGTAGATACTGAGCATATCCTGGAAACTGCTTTATCTTCAGAAACTGTGTGAGGGCAAAGGAAAAGGGTTACTTATTTGAATGATGTTCACATGTTTGCATCTTGTCTAAAGGTGTGCCACTAAACTACAGAATCACAGAACGGGCCAGGTTGGAAGCACAGTGGTCATCTGGTCCAACCTCCCTACTCAAGCAGGGTCATCCTAGAGCACGTGGCACAGGATTGCATCCAGACAGTTCTTGAATATTGCCAGTGAGGGAGACTCTACAACCACATTTATTTTCTCCAAATATATCCTTCTTTAAACTGCATTAATAACGTAATACTACAGTACTTCTGCAAGGTCAGAGGTCATGAATTCAGAACACAACAATAATGCTATTAATACTAAAAAGTTTTGCAAAAAACTTTTTATTGATGTACCTATGACACATTAACCATTTATACTACTGAGGTGGACTGTGTTAACATTAAATATATAGTATGTTGAAGTATTGAGAAAAGGTTCCTATATTTACTGTTCTGTTTCTTAGACGTGTGCATGGTAAAGGGTAAGGAAGCAATTAGAAACTGATGAATAGAATTTTTTTCCTGATGCATACCGAGTATGTGGGACTTTGAACACCAGTGGTCTTCTGATCCAGTATCACTTTTAATGGCTGGTTTTTTTACTGCTATGCATTTGTCTTCCAGGAATCACATCAGCTTGGTGGTAATTGATCACTGTTTTCTCCTTCTTTTAAAGCATATCTAAATTTTTAATTAAAAAGTTATTTTCCATTTTACAAAATCTGGTTATAACATGCAAAATTAATGCCAAAGGCCAACATTAACTGTGATGTGCTGCTAGCAGCTTCTCTGGTGTGGTACTAGAAACTAGTAATATTTTTTATGGTTTAGTTTCTTGTGGGTTTTTGGAATCAACTTTATCTGTCAAAAAGTAGTTTGAGTGTTATTGCTAATATTTGTGAGGTTCTGGCTAAAAAAAAATAATAGTTATTTAGTGCTTTGTAAAGAACTGAATGTTGCATTTAGAAAATGTGAAACATCTGTAGCTTTGAGAATTCATTATTTTATGTTATCATATTTCCTGCTTTTCTGAAATCTCACCTACACAAATCAGTATTCTGCAAGCGAATCTCAACTCTCACAACTTTCATTCCTGGATGTAAGTCTTACCAAACAGTGAAATAGATATGCTAAAAATGTGCTAGTCATCGAAGTTTCAGAGAAAAGCTGGATAAAATAATAATTAAGAACACAGAATAGCAATAAAAGCAGCACCAATGTATTTTAAAAAAAAAATTCAATGTAATTTTAATTTTAAATTGTGTTATTTATTTTCCTTAATCTAATACTTTTGGCCATGTGATTAACAATGTAGTATCTTTTAAAAGGGGTAGCAATTTCCTTTCAAGTAATATTTCTGTTCAAATGGATCAGTGCTGGCTTTAAAATCTTATCTCTTCCAGAGCTGCAGGGAAAAAGTCAGGACATTTTATATCATTAGAATCTGCACTCTCATCTTCTTAGAGAGACTTAGAACATTCTGCTTCCTGAAGAGACCAAGATTTCAAAATGTTAAAGTCATGAGTTATTATTTTTCAATGCAAAAAACAAAAAGTGTAAAGTTATAAAATTTTTATTGGCACTTTTTTGGGGAAGATTTGCATAGCTTGTAGCTTATCCACCTCAAAACTTCTGTTAGTAATCTTCTACTATATGCGGTGCTATCTTCTATTCTGTAGTCATGAATCATAAAAGACATTGAGATAGAAGTGACAAATTTCTAAGTCACATGGAAACTGTAGTCCTCATTTCTCTTTGCTCACCTCATTTTCAGTCTGCTGGTTTATCTATCTCAGGTTAAACTTCAAACATTTCACAGCTCTGAAAATCTTCAAACAGCTCCCACTTTTGACTCTCAGAGCAGGATGTTGTAAAAAAACAACACTCTTCTTGAAAAAATATAGAATTTTTTTACTTACCACTTTGGTCCAAACTTGAGCTTTCCCAAAATCTTGGGTAGACAGACTTTGTTCCAGGAACACTTCCTTTTTACCACTCACATAAAAACAGTTGAACTGGGGATACTTGTCATAGAAAATATCTGAAAGTTACCCATTTTTATCTTTTCCATGTTAGTATCTATATAAATGTAAATTGCATATGCATGGAGGTAGAAATATTAATTTAACCATGGCACTCAGTCATTTCTATGCATCATACTTTGTTTTGTGGCACAGCTGATAGACTTGGTGTGAAAGTTATGTTATGATGTTGCATTGCAAGAAACCCTCCAATGACTTATTCAGTCCTCCATTTTTCAAGTCATGAATTTTATGAAGATGTTGGATCTAGAATGACTGATTTTACAACCTAAAGGTAGAGGTCAAATTAATTTTATGGCACGAAAACATCTAAAATGAGATGTTTTACATACCTCCTTGTTCCATTTGTGTTGGAAGATGACGTATTTGCTGTTTGTTCAAATTGTTTTGCTTTTTAACTAGCACAGTGTAATCATTGAAACACCAGGATTTAGATATATCCCAGCTCATAAATGGTTCCTCACATTTATTTCAAAGCAAGCTATGAAGTTTTCAGAAAAATTACTTGTGTTCCTCTTGAGAACCTTGGTACAGACAAGATGATAAAATTTCAGTTATTATTGCCACACTGAACTTCATAAACGGCATTTAAGTACATAAACGTGTTCTAAATCTTGTATGCAATAAAAGTGAAATTCAACTTGAAAAAAACCCAGAAGTAATTTTTCTCCTATGTAATCTTGTTTTCCTTATGAAAAAGATGTTACCATATTTGGAAAATCAACATAAAACTGGTGGATTTATGTGGGCTTTAGATAATATATAGACCTGTAACTTTCTATGCAGAGGTGAATTTCCCTCTGTGATAAATAAATAATGTCTCCCATGTCAGCTTGATATTTGCCTAGCACAGCAAGGACTTGATTCTGATTAATGACTGCAATATTATTTGTTTCATTTTGCTTTTGCTGCTAATCAAATCATATAAATACATTTTACTGTTTTCTTCTGAATCACAGAAGATGATCCACATCAAATGAAATATGTTTTCTTTTTATAACCATTATGTCAAGTAGAATGGTAAAATCATAAGCATTGTTGGTTAACAGGTGCTTTCAGACTATTAATTTAAACAAATAATATTTAGCTTAATATCCTAAATGTGTTGATATACTTTATCATCTAGTGAATGAAATAGAATAGTTCAGTAAAGTTTACCTCTTTCCTAGGATATGCAGACATGGTCTCATGTCTGTTTTTCTAGTATTCTTTCATCTTCGTGATATACAGAGTATGATCATTTCGATAATTCTTCCTCAAAGAAAAAAATCCATATGTAAACTGGTAAGGCAGATGCAATAGAGTGGTTTCCACACTTTCTCCTTTAACACTAGTGCTATTCTTCCTCTTCGCAGTGAGGATATGATCTTGCCACAGAGCTTCTGGCTAATTCATTAAGTCAATGGCGAGTTTGTAGGGTACAGGCTGTGCTAGCATGGTGTGTCCACACTATTTGGATAATTCCAAGCAATGAATGTTCAAGTTTTGTCTCTTCAGACATCAGCCTTTCTGCAAAGACAAAGAGGAAGGTGGGGCTGATCATGAGCGTGTCTGAGGGAGAGGTTTCCAGTCTGCAGGATACAGAGGGGAAAACAACGTGATCAGGCTCAGTTAGAGCCTGAGAACCTTCAGCTCAAACAGAGAGGTGAAGAAAAAAGACAGACAGGAACAAGAATCAGACAGCCAGACCATGAAGGCAGCAGAAGACCACAGAGAAATAAAGTTTGCGATAGCCCAAAATGTCTCTGAACTAGTTCAGACCAAGACTATATGCAAGGACATTCTTTCAAGGAAGAACTCAATAAACTTTTTACTGCTAGGCAGACAGTCATTCTGACTTCTTTAAGAATCTTAAGAATTCTTGCTTGTTTCCCACTACTTAAGGAAACTCTATTCTTCCCGGTTCTACAATGAAACCTATCTTTTTCAGTTTAATAGCCAATATTAGTGCTTGACTAGAGGAGACCACAAAAAGGACAAATTCTGGGCATATCCAATTCAAAGATTTGGCCAAGTCAATGTTCCATCACTGTAGTGGTGCAAGCAGTAGAGACTGCTCGGGTCCTAGGCGAAGATGCTGGCGTCCAGCCCTGGTACTTGGATGCAGGCACAGATGTATAACTGCTTGTTTCCCACTACTTAAGGAAACTCTATTCTTCCCGGTTCAGCACCCTGCAGGCCCTTGTTGTTATGGTAACCTGGTTTTTCCCCTCTGTGTTTTATGTATGAGTCTATGAATAGTTATTTTCCCTTGTTAATATGTAATACGTTCTGGAAAGTTCTGTTTAGTTCAATGCCCCATTGGTCCTCTCCCAAAGCTCCTCCCTTGTCCTGTCCCTATTGGTCCCTATGTTGTATCCCCGCCTTTTCTCTGCCCCCTTGCCCTCAAATGATTGGTCCCGAAGCTCTCTCTGCCCCTATCCGGTCCTGTATAAAACCTTGTGTCACCCCATTTTCGGGGCTCTTCATCCCTGAACCTTTCACCCTCAATAAACCCTGTTGGTGGAAACCACACGAAGAGTCCTCCCTCCTCTACCTTCGCCAGCACAACCTCAACACAAGCCCTAGGAGGCTCTAAAGAGTGAGGAGCCTAGCTCCAGCTGTCGTCACGGTGGGTGGGGGAGTTAGCAAGAGCCCAGGACCTGGTCGGGCTGCTGCTCTCAAGCGGGGCAAAGGCGTGAACCCCCGACCCATCCCAAACGGGCACTGTGCAGTGGCTCCTGGGAAGGGAACACTGCCGCACATCACATCCAACTAGCCTTGAATGTTCATACATATTAAGATACCAGAAACTGTCCAGCATCATTAGTGTACTACACCACTGAAATTAATGAGAGGAAATGTGTATAAGGTCATAAAGAAAGTTTAGCAAAGCCAAGATTGTTTTCCTTTGGAATCCAGGCTAAGTCTGATGTGGTTGGCTTGGATGTCTCTGTGTAGTTTTTCACTCCTACATACAATTATGGGCTTACTAAATGGTCAAGTTGTACAGGCTATACAGTCAGAAAGGCCAAACAGCAAATCAAAGCAGGCTGTGAAGCATAACATGAGGAAATTATGTCTTTACTGGTAGTATTATAAAATGTATAGGTAGTTTTACTTTGTTGCCTTAAGGTCATTTAGAGATTCTCTGTCTGGAGTTAGTCGGGGTTAAATACCTGATTGAATCTGAGAAAAAAAGGATACCAGTCATTAAACAAAATCATTGGACTCAATATAAAGATGAAACCAGTGTAGCTGTGTAAAAACTTTATCCCATTCCCTATATCTGTATCCTCTGTATGAAAACATCCGTCACCTCCTTCAGTCTGGATCACATGAACTCATTCGCTATCCTATTTCTAGGCAAAGAGAATTGAAACTCAAGGACAAACTGAGTCCTATTGGAATGATCTTAATAAGTTCCTAATGGATGGTGGTTATCAAAGCACTTCCATTTTGCCATCCTCAGAAAATTTTATATTTTGTATATGGATATCAACGTTTTGGTTTTCTGTTTGTTCCTATTTTCTTCTTCTATAATTAGCATTTAATCTTATTGGTGTTTCCAAGTACTCTCTTCAGGGTCATGGCACCACTAATATTGGATATATGGAAAAAATAAATTTACTTATCAGAAAAGCTTTCAGGTAGAGATAAGAATTCAATGCAATTGAAGGAAAGAGTGAGATAACTGAATTCTGAAGTGTCTTGAATTTGGAACAGATGCATACACACACATCCATAAAGATTTGGATGAGTGGGATTCTATCAGGCTGTTTGACCTTGTCTGAAAACAAGAGGCATATAGAGCATCCTTCCCTCACAGAGATGAGATGGGGAAAAGCTCTGGGACTCTACCAGGCAAGGCCCATCTGCCTTGGGTCTGTTAAGGGATACAGAGATGCCTGTCACTGGGAGAGCTCCTAGGAAAGTCTGACACTCTATCAAGAGGCTGCCAGGGTAGCTTTCCCAGTATGTGACACTATGGATATCCAGAGGGACTTCCAGTCTTGTCTTACCCCTTAGCACACGATTACTACTTCAAGATTTAAATTTTCTGCAGTTTATATGATAGTTGACTACTGTTTCTTCTTGCCTCATCCTTTATTTATCTTCCAAAATATTAATAACCTGTAAGTTACTCAACAGCCTTCTGTTTTCAGATAGTCAACCTAACAAATACTTTATGAAAAATAGATCAGTGAGCCTTCCTTTTCCTGTAATTTATTCATTCTCCTAAAGTATATGTAAAACCATCAAAAGGAATGTAGGCACTTAATTACTAAAATTCTGCTGACATTCAATGAAATGTAAAAAATCCCCAAATTCCCTACTCATTTCTGACATGGAATTTCAGCTTCAAAACCATGTAGCTGTTTTTGAAAATGTTACATTATATCTTTCTAATAATTTTATCTGTAATTATGTTCCTTTTTTTTTTTTAAGGAGGTACATTTAAGTCTGACTAAATTAGTAGAATTAAGACATTAGAGTCACAGTTTTTGCTTTTTTGAATTATACATGACAAAAACAGGAAAATATGATATTAAAAAAAATTGGAAAACATAAATATAAATGTGATTCAAGGATATGTTTCAAGCTTCTACTTAGAAAATTCAAATTTAGTATGTAGCAAATATTGTCCTTCAGGTTAAAAAATATAAAATTAATTATTCCTGGACAATAATTTAAAGTATTTTAAATGAAAGCTTTTTGTATGGTATTAAGCAAGATTTGAAATGAACTAACGCATATGCCTTGTAAAGCATCAAGCTCAGTACAAGTTGTTTTATGCTTAATGTCTTCCTGATGGCAGCACTGGCATATTCTGCCTTGCATGCATTCACACCAGTTTTGAAAAGCAAGATGAAAGGCATGAACAGAAATCCCAGCTACCCCATTGTTTTTGAGAAACGTGTCTTAGAGTCAAGCTTTTCCATGCATTTCATTAAATCTTAATAAATAGTGTTAGTTGCTGCTCCACACTTTTCTGGAAAAAAAATCTTCTCAATAATTCCACAAAGAAATCTAATTGTCAGTTCAGGAGGAGTAATTCTTGCCCTTCAAAAACTTTTTCATATTTTATTATTTTTATCTTAGAACATAGAGCTAATCGTTTTTCACAGAAGGTTAGTGCTCATCCAATTTCATGGGGTTATTGGTTCATATCACAGATGTAAAAAATGCAAGTGTTGGTTATTTCATCTTTTCTAAAAATACAGACTGCTGCAGGACAGAATAATGGCATTTGGCTTATCTCTGAAGCACAAATATAACTTGGAGACCACTGGTGCATTTTAGGAAAGTAGTACCAATTTCTCATGTAAAATGCCAATCTCATTACAACATTCTCTCAACTGCAGTCTTCCTAAATAGAGTATTAGCACCAACTGCTAATATTCTTTCCTTTCAATAAATAGAATGTGTATGCATTCCATTCAACAACATTATTGAAGTTTTTCTAGTGGGTCACATGAGTCCAGCTCTTAGTCTCTGAGCCCAGAGGAGATAATTTTGAGCACCAGAACGATTCTTAGATTTGGTACATAGGAACAGGTTGAGGTCAAGCTTATCATGTTCAAGAGATTTTTTTTTTTTTTACATCAGATACTCAGATGAGGACTGAGGGACAGATTAATCTTTCTTGAACCGTTTAAAAATAAGGTGCTGAGTCTGAACAAATCAATTGCCTTAGTTTCTTCTAACCTTTGGAGAGGGAGGTTTGGGAATTTCAGTCTAGTTTTACAATGGAGTTCATTTTAACATAAGTCCCAGCTATTTTAAAGCTGAATGGAAAACTAATTTGTAGGTCCAGATGCAAAGGTACTCCTTTTTCAACATTTAAGTTTCACTGATACTTCAGTGATTATAGCATACAGATATAGAGCATATAGTTAAAGATATCTAGAAATGAATGCAAAGTATTTGGATTCTGCTGCTGTAAAATAGCCTCAGAAAAGCAACATAAAATAATTCAATAAATCTGTACAAAATACTACTATGACATATGTGATGTACGAATTAGTTTGAGTGACAGGCAGAGAGTGCATGTTTCTCTGACTACACTGGCCTCAGCAAAAAAATCTTATTTAAATGAATTACAGAGTAGTTCTTCCAAGTCAGACTATAGCGAGGCCAGTGTGTAAGAGCAGACATTACCCAAAGCAATGCTTTCTGCCAGTCCTTGACAGGCTGTTGCGCAGGCTAAAGACAAGGGCATTAGGAACCGGTGTATGTCCCTGGATGCTGCTCCTGCCTAAACAAGCTCAAAGCAGCATTAGCAGGAGGTTAAAAAGATAATCTTCCAATACATTAGTCTGATACTTATCAGAAACTCCAAATTAATTTAAAAGTTTGGCTTATTTACAAAAGTCTACACTTCATAAAAGTAACCCAATAAATCCTGGTTTGTAGATTCACACCCACAAGGCATGTGAATCCATTTCCATGGC
The DNA here is from genome assembly GCA_013397565.1 of Ptilonorhynchus violaceus. Taxonomy (NCBI): domain Eukaryota; kingdom Metazoa; phylum Chordata; class Aves; order Passeriformes; family Ptilonorhynchidae; genus Ptilonorhynchus; species Ptilonorhynchus violaceus. The sequence continues at coordinate 589,109 of VZRJ01005455.1, forward strand.
ATTAGTTGCCAAGGAACTGCTAACATTTCTTTCAGATATTATGAGCAAAAGTGTCAATCCTGTCTGTCACTGGTAGGAAGTCAGTAGAGATAAGGTTTTGTTTGGGGGTGTTTCTTTCCTTAGCTGATGGACTCCTTTTGGCTTTTCTGTTAACCTGAAGCCTTAGATATTACTGCTAAATGGTTTTGCTTAACAGTAATCAGCATGTTTTGCTTCTTTCTTAGCTACCATGTGATACATTACTGGGAGTGCAGCAATATCAAGTTTTTTTCAATAGGTAATTCAGCTAAATGTCACCTTCCACTCTGATAATATACAATGATACCGAACAGAAAAAAAATGACTGCAGCACTCTGAACTCTGTAGGATGAAGTCACAATTCAAAGGAGCAAGAATATACAGTTCTTTCAAACTGAATGGCTAGCCCAAATCTGTCATCCTGTGAGTTATTTTGGTTAGGAGGAAAAGATAATGATGAAGTCAGGTTATTTTGGTACAATCCCATTCTTACCTATATGAGGCATGAGAAGCACTACTTTACACAGTACTTGAGGAAATCAAGCACTATAAAATCATCAGCACTAACATCAAAATTCTTTCTCATGAGTTCTCTCCCACATCTTTCAAAGGAGTTGGGGGTTTTGTTGTTTTTTTTTTTCTTCTTAGTTTTTTCCCCACTTCTCTGTATCTGTTGCTGTCATTTGTCTCTCTGATTTTCTCTTTTGTAAATTTATCTGCACTAAAATTATAGCCTACCTCTAAAAGGATGTAACTTGTGATTCTTAGATTAGCCAGGTACTTTATGAAAGGAACCTCACCTGATTCTGCAAAGCTCTAGTCAAGTCACCTTGCAAATGTAATTATACTGTATTAACAGCATTATGCTGATATGCATGCCAGATATATTCATATAAATTTTATATACTATGTGAAATTTAACTCAGTCATCAGTATCTGTAAATACTTTGAGCTGTCTTAAAAGGACAGACTCATAATTTTCATCTGATGCTCATATGAAGTAGGCCAATCATAGTCTATATAATCAGGATGTCAGTGCCAGACTGGAGTAAGTACTCATTCTAAGCACACTGGTAGAATGAAGATCTCATGGCTTACAACAAAACCAGCACTTGGAATAATAAGTTGTTGGTAAAGAATTCAAAATTGGGTGCAAACAGATAGAAATGCCATCAGCATAGCAGCATAGCATCAAAACAAAAATATAGTAGAGTCAGTTGTGGTCCATTCATACCACCAAAAAGTTAAAAATACCTGAAGTTAGAAGGAAGTGTTTCAATGAATATTACAGCAGCAGGTGCAAAAGCATTACTGCCATCTGCAAAATAGATTCAGCAATGATCATTAAAGGTGTTGTTTTGATTTGATTTGATTTGATTTGATTTGATTTGATTTGATTTGATTTGATTTGATCGATCTAGTGCTCATCCTCTTAGACATGTATTCATTTTCATAGTACCCAGCAAATGAGAGCAGTACAACACAGAGAGATTTGACAGCCTAAGATTAATAATAATTTAATGTTTATATGGAGCATGTTATATATTCAAAGAACTGTACAAATAGTAACTAACTAATAAAAACTAATATTATTCCTTCTCTATCTCATGATGTTAATGAAGCATATTACTTATTCTCCATCTACTCTTTCATGTTTTTACCTCTTTGCATTTGAGCATTTTATGGCAAACTCTAGAGATCAATTTGTACAGCTAAGAAAGATGTGTACATGCATAATACATTTTACAAACTCCTCCTTAAAAAGTGTCTGCTGCAGAATGTAGACAATAGGTCTTAAAATGAGGCATTCCACAACGATTCTGGCTTTGTGATATTGTGAATTAGTTATCGATAGAATCAAAAGGAGCTCAGGTAAAACTGGAGTTGGTCAGAATTTTCCTGAGACAAATTTACTGTCAGAGAATGACGGTCTCTCAGAAGTCCTCAACTGTATAGTCCAGATTTCTGTGGAAGGAAAGCCCTGAGACAGGGCTCAAGGGCATCCAGCTCTGAGTAGCCCAGTAGATTTCTGGGTCTAGTGTAGCAAATTCTCCCTGCACCCAGGGCTGGACCTGGAAAGATGCGTTTCCAACTTTCTCGGTATGGACCTGGAAACTTCTGATTCCTTTATTTATAAACCCTTCTGATATATTTATAATCCTTCTGATTCTTATTTATTCTTTTATTTTAGCCTCCAAGTGTGCTCATGAGCCACTGTCCCTGATTGCTCACACTTCCTCCATGCTGAATCACGATCAAGCTTCTGAATCCAGGATAAGCCAGCTACATCTGCTGATGGGGAAGTCTGGAGATAAAAGAACTGATAGATTGTCCCTTGTGCCCCAGCACTTCCCTGTAGTCAAAGCCAGCTGCTGAGAGGAGTTGAAACTGAATTGAGTTTCAGCACAGTTACTAACAGCAGCAGTGGTTTGTTTTTGTTTTTTTTTGACATCTGGACTTTGCTCTTGGCAGAGACAACCAAAATTTGTTAATTCCTAAGTCTCAGAAATCCTGGAGAAAAGGGACTGACCCAGAACTTTGGAACACAGCCTCCTAGACAGAATTTCAGGTCTAAATGAAACATTTTATGTTATAATTTTGAAAGAAATATTTTTTTGTTTGAGGGGTTTTTTTAAGTTTGTCTGGAGATTTAAGATTTGGAGTTTTTTCATGCAGAAGCACATTATTTGTGTCCAAAATTTCAGATTACTGAAAAAGAAGAACTCTAACTTCCAAGAAGATTAAGGTAAAATCTTGTAAGCTTTGTGACAAAGAATTTCCCTGCCTTGTTTCAGCCTTTAGCCAATTTTTGAGGATGGTGATGGGGAGAAAATTGGGGTTTGGAAGTGATATTATGGATCAGATTTGTAAATCATTGTGTTGAACAGTTGTGGAAAATTAATAATGGTTAGTTCATTGACTTTGTGTTTTGAAGATGGAAATATGATAGGAATACTAAGTATAATTACTCCTATGCCTAATCTTTTATATAAGATTTCCAGTAGTTTATGTATTGGCTTCGATGTCCTGGACACTTCCCAGTTGCCTAAATAATTGCATTCTGCCTACTGACATTTTTGACTACAATTTCACCTGCTTATGTTATTTATCATTTCCTGTTGTGCAGTGCTAGTATGGCCTACTAATTCTTTCATTTTGATTCAAAGTTTAAATCATCCCTAGTGAGTGTCTGAGAGCAGGAGAAAGAAAAATGTGATTCTCTTTTGGAATTGCTTACAAACTACATTCAGATGAGGAGTAATAAAAGAAGGAAGATGTGAGAGGATGGACATTCACTGTAGTATGCTTAAATGGTTACTCAACTAAGAGCAAAGTAGATCGTGTTGAACAGTTTTATGGTTTATTTTGGAAATAAACAAAAAAATGAAAATGTTTACATATTCATTTCTTAAGAGTTCCTAGCAGTTGTAGGAAGCATGTAGGAAGTATGTGGATAACAGAGGTTTTGCCTAACAAGCTAGTTCAAGCATAATAATAGACAACAGGAAAATTCAGACACAATCTTGACTAGACCAGGATTTCAATGCTACTGAAATGGACAGATATGAAAGTCTGGGAGTGATACATAAATATGAGAAGGTAATAAGTCAAATATGTGCATGTTTACATCAGAAAAGAGGAAAATATATCTATTTGTTTGGTCAAGACTGGAGAGTATTCTATGCCAATTTTTCCCATAAAATACAATGACTGTGTATTGAAATGTAGTACATTTTTCAAATTGCTTTCTTGAGAATACAATTTGGATTTAAGAATATTTAATATTATGGTATAGGAAGAATTAGTTGATGCTGATGGAACAGGGAAAGTCAACTACATAACTGATGGACGTAACCTATATCTATATAGAGAACCTATATCTATATAGAAGATTTGCTATGAACTGTCATCAATAAAAATCTGGAGACAAAAAGCTCTTTCGAGAGGAGAGGAGAAAAATATCTGAAAAGAAGTTAGAGGGGGAAAAAAAGCTGTATGGCTTTGCTTCCTTTTCTAGGAAACTAAGGATTTGAGTACTGTTATTTTACCACTGTGTATGTTTCATAGCTACTGCTTTGCCACTTTCTGCTCTAATCATGGTAGCAAGTTGTTTCATCTAAAAACACTTGGAGGTTTCTTCTAGAAGAGACTATGGCTTCCTTGGGCACATGGTCTCTATGCCCAAAGGTTTACATAGGTTACCAGATCATTTCCTAATGCAATTGGAGGAATCAGCTCTGCTTTGTAAAGCCATTTATAATTCGGACTTGGTCTAGGCCAGCAGTTGAGTGTCTCGGGAGCAAAAGTGAAAATGTCCCTACAAAATTTGTACCTCATGGTGAGGTGACATTATATTGAGTCTTTCTGTTGTCCATTTAGTCCAATAAAAATCCAGATTCAATAACACTGAGAACACATTAGAAATCTTTCCTCTTCATACTTGCTTTTAGCTAAACAGTGAGCTCAACATGTTCCTATGGAAGACCATTCACTTCATGGCCTGTCTTGGAGAAAAGGGATACTCTGTAAGTGTGTGCTGGTTTGACTGTAAAGCAGCAGGGGAAACTAACCCTACACAAAATACCTCGAGAGATTTTAGGTCAAAATTACAATTTTAATAAAAAAGGTTATAATAAATGCAGTAATACAGAAACACCAGCTTAAACAAACTGACAGAGTCACGGTACAACCTGACACGCTGTTGACCAGGGTGGTAGCTGTGCAGTCCAGTTAGGCACTGGTCCTGCAGAAAGGCCTGGTAGTCCAGTCCCACTAGTGGAGTAGAGTAGCTGAGTCCAGTTCCGAGGAGTGGAGTAGCTGAGTCCAGTTCCGAGGAGTGGAGTCCAGTCCAGTCGAGTCGAGAGTCCCGTCGAGAGTGGAGTCCCGAGAGTGGAGTCCCATCGAGTCGAGGGTGTTTTCTCCCATCCTAAACCCTTGTTTTATGCTGTGTTTCTTGGCTGGCACCTCCCTCAGGGCTGGGGACTTTCACAATGGAAAAGGATCTACCCGATGTTCTATTGATTGCTTCGGTAATGAGCGTGGATGATCCCCGTGTTCCTCCAACACTCCAAGATCAGGCTATTAATCAAGCTGGGTGGTGCTAATGGGCCATTAGCTGAGATCAGATAACCAGGATGGGTGGTGCTTGCTGTGGGCCGGAGTGCTTATTTCAGTTGAGATAAGGAATCCCTCAGGGACCAGGTGTGCAACTGTGAAATTTATCCAGCTTTTGTGGGTGGTAATAGAATATATGACTAACCCAGGACAAAGTGACTAACAGAAAAATATCTAAGCATATTCCTCTTATACATTATACTGTATTATAGTATCTTGAACCTGCATTATGCACTTTCTGAGTATTCTACTTACATTGTGTTCAAAACTGCATCTAAATTATACCTCCACTATCATGAACAAATCAGCATGCATTGTCAAAAATGGAAAAGACCATATACCACATCAATGCATCTATATGTCTGCATAATTCTCTGGCTATTGTTGGCTTTCTAGTGGCACATTTGCATGCTTTCAGCAAGATGGTTGATCCCCTCAGGAAGAAGCAAGGGTGGATTACTCCACTGAGGGAACTGAGCTAGGAGGTGAGGGTGACAGCAGACTGGCAGGGCAGTGCCCTCACCATCATGGGCAGAGTCCTGCTGTCCCTAAACCAGGAGAGCAGAGAAGATCCAGTGAGGGTAATCAGGGCCAGGTGAGAGCCTAGGCATCCCCAGACAAATTTGTTGTGACCAGCTACATCTGAGGAGAAGACACCAAGAGAAGCCAGTGGCGTCAGGTCAGGGCCAGGACTGGATACAGGCACACCTGGATGATGGCTCAGGAGAGCAGCAGGGGCAGGGACTAAGCTGGGATGAACTCCTGAGCCAAAGGGTGGAGAGAGCCCGGGTGAGCCCCAGATGAGGCTCCTCATATCTCGTCTTTGTAGGGCTCTTTGCACAGCTCTCCCCTTGGTTGTGCTGTCCCAGCACTCACCTGCAGCAGCTCCAGATGAACACCCAGGAGCGAGAAGAGCACCTGTACAGAGTCTTGGTGCACTGTGGCCTGTGACAGATACATGGTAGTTGGTTGTGGGGTTACTGGGATTCGTCCTACTTGTGCTCTGCCTTGGTAGTTAGTTACTATTTAAAAAGAGGATTAATTTCCAAGTGATTCCAAGAAAACAACCAAAAACCGAATAAACAAACAATCTCCCCCCAAAAAAAATCACAAAGTGTCTGAAAGTATTTGGAGGAAGGGTAATTAAATATGTAATTATTCCAAACATTGAGGTAGTGGGGGGTCACTGGAGTAACCGAGGCCATAATGGAGCAGATGAATATATTGCAAGGTTCATAATATTGTTTTACTTGCTCTTTGTCCCATTTCTTAACCTTTACAAAACAACAAGCCTCTAGAAGAGATTATTTCCAAGTACAGTGTATCCACATCGTTTTTTGGCTTCTTTTTTCACTTCGTGACTCTCTCAGTATCTATCATTATCCTCTCCAGCTTCACAGCTCTGATCCTCTGGACTTGGCTGCGTCAGATGCTTTTAACCATGCTTCTGTCTCTACTTCAATCATCACCTAGGCCCATAACAACAATTTAACCCACTCCATATTGAATGCGATTTCTAGCTTGTTCTTCACTTGTTCTTGCTCTCTTACTGCCTCACTATGTGATCAGAAGGATCAAGAGAGAAATCCTAATTTTTGCAGTGGTTGGAATATCTCTACATGTATTTGAGAGGCTCAGTTCTAAGATAGGTGATAAAGTTCATGCCAGTCTGATCCCAAATTTGTTATCAGCTGCCTTAGGAAACCTTACTTCACAAGGTAAAATGGAAAGGAGAAAATTATGCAGAGGAAGGGAACAGCTGGTGTACTCCTACACATGTGCAAGAGCCCAGATGCACGAACATTTGGACCTGTAATTATAGAAGCTTGGCAGCTTTAGTTCCTTGCAAGATTTAGTGTGAATGAGGGCTGGGTGAACAACATTGTCCTCAGAAACTTGTATGTATTGCTCATACCACCTTTAAAAATATTGAAGATGAGTAGACGGGGTGTAAATATCTTCATTGAAAATAAGAACATGCATATATAGGTCAGTAAGCCAACAGTGGCTCTGAACACTTGCCTTTAATGATAAATTCTTAGTCTGCCTTTTGATTAACATGAGAAATTACAGAAAGCAAGAGGAAGCAGGAAATCACAGCTGCTATTTCTGATCTTATGTTCAGCCACCTCTCAGAAGTATTGCAGCATCTTGAAATTACATACAATTTATACTGTTGTCTCTATGCTTTCAAGTTTCTTGGGGACTTGGACCTTCATACCAAGGCTTTTTAATGTCATCACATGAGATGCTGAGAAATATGTATTTGTAATGGTTTAGGTGTTAAGGTTAAATAGGGATTTGCAGTGTAGTATTGTGTCCTGCATCTGTACCGGTATATTTGAGCTATCTTTTGATGGTGGGAAATGAATGAATGATTACAGGATGAATGAAAATATTCTCCTTATTACCCCTCATGTGGACTGGGTTCAGTGACTTTACAAATGTGCAGTTAAGCCAAATTACATACCACTCTCAGTTTAAGCTCTTGTTTATTATGTATGTAAAGGTTAAAAATTCCTACTTTAACAACCCAACAAAATATCTTCATAGTATGAGTATATCTCAGATCAAAAAGACTCTTGTCACAGTTCTTTGATAATTATTTACTTGAAGGATCTGACATTTTTCAGTTCAACTGATTTTTTTTTCTTAATCTCATATTTCAACTCGGTATTACTTTTTTTTATTGTTTATTGTACAGGAAGTAGCCTTGATGAGAATTCCAGAAACTTGAAGTTCTTAATTAGATTTATTGATTTTCAAGTTTTAACTTTCTACAAAATATAGCTCTTTGATAGCATATACAGGATTAATGCATTAGATGCCAAAAAGTGCAATTTAAAAAGTAACTATGGAAGCAGCTGCAATTTTCCAGATACACTATGAAAATATCAGATAGCTTTTGGATATTATGCAAGAAGTTCCTTCTACTAATTAAATCTAAATGTACAACCATTAAGGAACCTAAGAAGCCTTCTGTAATGAATTTAGATTTCAGAAGAGTTTAAAACATATACAAATTATATTAAAATAAAAACATGACATTTCTTAGACACCAGTCACCACATCTGCCTTAATAATCTATTTATATGCTAATATTATGTATTCTTCCAAGGAATCTAAAAATTTCTATATGGTAATTTCATATATAAAATCCTTTCTAAAGTAAGAATATTTAAAATGCAGACACTCAACATATATCCAGATTTGCTCCCTGTTCAAGTGGCCTTCTAAAACTGGATCTTAACATGCTAATGCCCATTTGATTTCTTGCAGCCTTGGCATTTCTTCTGCATATGTTGATATCATCAGCCTGTAACACACAGAAGAAGGAAGTTTCCAACTCCAGGGTAGAGTGATTATGAATTCAATATGCCAGCAGAGAAATTCAAACAAGGGTCAAGTATCCTGTATCCTATTCATGTATTGGATTGCTATAGATCATCCAGGGCATTTTTTGAGTCATCTCAGTTCAACTTTAGGAGAAGTTTCAGACACATCTGGTTTTTGTTTAAACTTTAAAAGAGACAATTTAAAAAAAAAATTGTATGATTTTATAAATCACACAGAGTAACATCCAGCTTTGAGGGAAACCAGGCTAGCAAAATTCTGTCCATACAGAAATAAGCTGCAAAGTTCAGTTATCTCCAGAGGAGTGAAAATTTTACCAGATTAGTTCAGTAACAAAAGTCCAGTTCTGGAACAGGACAGAACATTCCTGTCCTGTCAATCACTGACAAAGAATTCTTTCAAAGCTATTGAAATCAGTGGCAAAAGGAATTAATCACGGTGAAGTCAAGATATCATCTTTTCTCTTTGTAATAGTCTCTGTTTAAAAGAAAGAAGTTGCATCAATGCATGAGAGGAACAGAGAACTGGAAATCATCTATATAGTCACCATATGAAGTTCCCAAGGAGTTGAATAGTATCATCTTAATTTCTGACATGAACTAGCCTATTTCTTTGTAGAGCCAGTCTCTCTAACATATTGATATAACTAACCAAAGAATCAGCCTTACTGTTTAGATTCACATTACAAAAGTATATAGTTTCAAATTTAGGCTAATCAATGCACTTTTTATTTCCTGAATTAGCTGTGTAGTCTATAGACTTGCTAGAAAGTTGGTCTATATCATTTAAAATGTGTTGCCTGTAGACTCCCAGGCAACAGGAATGGAACACAACAGTCTTCTCTTTCTATTTAAAGCAACAATAGCATTCTTTGCATAACCTGAAACCATCACATTAGATATAGGTCTCTCTCAGTGGATCACTACTGAAAAAGACATTTTCTAGAAAGATTTTAATGCTGAAGGAAACAGGTCACAATTTGCTTCAAACACAATATACCTTTCGATGTTTTTTTAGTTACACCTTCCACTGGAATTTTGAAGGAGAATATTAAATAAAGTGGACACTAAATAAAATTGATTACTGGTCTTGTTCCTACCATGTGCTGCATTTTAGTTCCAATAACATTGAGATTCCTATAAACTAATCACCCATTGGGCCCTAGATGTGATCTGACCATAGCTAAAATACAAGGAAAGAGAAGTAGAGGGACAACAAAGGCAAGAAACAGGTGACATGTCGCCTGACATGTGGATTGGTGATTGATCTTCTAATTGTGCAAATGCACATTTTATGCTTAGATGGAAATAAACATTATTGATAGGCTTTGCTTGATATCTGTGGTCCATATGACTATTCTTCCTGTGCTTGATAAATAATAGAGAGCTTTTTAACCTTGAAAGAGGCTGGGAAAACCAGAAAGATAAACCTCCATCAGTGAACAGTGTCTATTAGGTAGTCTGTACTATGGCAATGACTAATTCCCAGGTGAATGACCTTGAAATTTACTTTTCAAATCTATTTTCCTGATAGAAATCTTGGTGACCTCAGAAAGGTTTGGGGTTTTTTCTCGTATATATTTACATATTAGCATTTGCATCCTCTCTACTTACAACTCAACCTACGACTTCTCTTGGAGCATTATTTTAATATTTTAACCTGTAACTGTATATAGAGCTTACGAAATATTAATAGCATGTATGTTAAAGAAAGTTGTGTGTGCATGGTTGTAAATACGATTTGACATGATAGCCCTAGGAAAGAAATAAATTTATTTAACTTTCATAAGGACATCAGGATATAACACCATTCCCAGCTTAGCCCCATAGAAACAAAAATGCAGCAGCTTTAGTTCAACAAATGCTGAAGTAGACAAAATAATGTTCTGCATTTTAAATTCTCCTCAAATTCCCCCTCTACAGACTGAAATTTCGCAATAGAGCTGTTTTATCTGTGAAGCAAAATAGGACTATTGTAGAATATGTCATGTCTTCAAAGTAAGTTACCAGTAACACTTTCCATATTAACTGAATGTTTTCTGGTTTTCCATCAACATAGATAATAAACCACAGAAAAGAACAAAAAAAGCTACACATGCAAATTAGCAAGAATATGATAAACTCACTCTTCGACAATGGCAACTTGAATGAATAATCAGGACTTTCCAGATAATTCGTGTTTAATGTGAAATCAGTGGATTTGATAAATTTTTCATGTATAAAAGATACCCTTAAATCAACTTCTGTTCAAATAAATTGTGTTTCATATAGGGACAATGAGATTTAGGAATTACAGCCAAATTGTCTCATAGGCAGATGAAGTCAGTTCACACTCTATTTGAATATGTTATTCCTACACAAGGTTTTCTATTTAAATCTGTTTTCCTAGAAGAAAAGTATTGCTAGCATGTAATAGAAAACACCGTCTCAAATGTTGTACACGAGTAGGAGTTAATCATCTAACTGCCACATGAATAACATGTCCAAATTCAAATCTTGAAAAGCCTCTTTCAGTTACATCCAAGTCCTGAAGGAAACACCTATGTTTTTAACATTATCTTCCTCCAGACAGCTCCAGTTCAGCTCAGGGCCTCTCAAGAAAGATAATCTTTACTGCCTTTACTGCACCAAGCAGGTCAGCATTTCATTGTGATTCATTGTCTGTGCTCCACACACCTTGCCTGGGAAGCTGGAGCTGCTAAACCAATATTTATTAGCTTGTGGAATCTGCAGATGTGTCACTCATGACATGCAGGAGGGTGCTCTGGTGAAGGGCTGTAATGCCTTCTCCCCAAAATGAACAGTTAGGCATAGCTCTGACTGTGTAAACAAAACAAATAAAGGTGACAGTGTGTGAAAACAAAAGTAATGTGGCTCTCTGAAGTTTAGCATTATTTTACTTGCTTTTAATGAAAGCCATTGTGCAAAACATGTCTGAAATAGTCTGCAGACATCTGTCCATAGCCTGCAAATTATTGGTAATGATGCTCTTCCTCAGCGGTGGATTTATCAGAAAGCAAATGCAAGTGCGCTCATGAACTGTACTTTTGGCAGTACGTTGCCTTTACATAACGGGACAAAGAAAAATAAAAAGATTAAGAAAACTTATTCTTTTAATCTTAATATTATTAGAAGAATACCTTCATTGCCACAATGTTAATTGATACCTTTCATTTAATGTAAATATAAACATAAACCATAAGCTTTAAAGAAATGTAAGTCATAGTGTTTCCTGGAAGCCAAACTAGCAGCTCCAGTGGAGTCAATGGCATTGGTGTTTTAATTTCACAAAGGCCACAAATTCAACCCAACACCACAAAAATTTCTTCTCATGGAGAAATATTTTATGGCTCCAAAAGCAACTTTAGTATTAATATTGTCATCCAGTGCATTCCAGATGAATTGTTTCAGTCTTCGTTCCTTTTTACCTTAAGACACAGATTTTTCTTTTAGTAAATTATAGTCAATTTCAGAGATTGGCTAGAATCTGATTTTATTGGAGCATGGAATTAAATTTTTCTTCTTTTCTTTAAAACATCATTACAATATTAAAAAATCATATTTAATAGTAAATATCTATTTCTGACATCCATCAAAAATATGTATTTGGGAGCTGAAGCTTTCATCATACTACAATAAAAAACTGTGCACTTTTATGAAATGTTAATCTAATAGCATGTCAGATCTGTCTGGAAGGCAATAAGTGGATTAAAGAACTAAGCTGAAAAGTAGGGATTTTTTAACAATTATACTTCCCTCTTGTTCTTACTATAACTAACTTTGCTCCTGTTTTATATTTAAAATAAACCTTCACAATTTTGACTTGTGAATTTAAATCAATATATAAAAACACACACTGATTTAATAAGATAGGGATCAGTTCCAGAATATTTAATTCTTCATTAGCTTTCACTGGATGTAGCTTGAACATATATCACTCTGTTCTAAACTATTTTTGTCTTGCTTTGTCCTTCAAGACACTGAGGAGAAAAATCCACACCAACCCTATTTTAAATTAGTGAACAAATACACATTGGGATGAAAGTTGCCACAGTTGGGGATGCACAGGTGGTAAAGAGACTTGCAATGAACCACCTAAATGTGATAAAAATTACTTAATCTCTAGGAGAAACTGTCCTTGTATTACCCACCAAAACATGAGCTTGCATGTCAGTTATGTAATAATCTATCTGCTATTTGTCAGGAAACTCTGCCAGAAGAATTTTTTTTCTTTGCAGATTTACATATGAAACACAGACCTTAGACACACAGGAGTGTAGTTTCTTTTCAGGCCTGCAAACTGAATTTTTGTGTCTGGAAGGTTCCTTCTGCAAATGGTTTGTGCTTTGGGAAGGGGTTTTGAAGAGGATTTTAACAATTCTGAAGTTGCATAATGAGATGGAGATACTCCTTCTCCAGAGTTATACTATATTTTCATGGACTGTGGCCATGTGCCAAAGGGCTTGGAAGTCATTATTCTGAATCTCCAAATGATATCTAGGGATTAAGTACAAAATAATTGTTTTGAACAGATCATTTCACCCTGCAGTTAATTTTCCCATGCGACTTGTGAAACAGGACACTTTACAGTCTTCCTTTTTCATTCTGGGGAAATGTAATTGCAATACCTCAATGTACTGTTTCACAGTTTTTTGATACTACAGTGATTCCCTGAAATCCCCATGATAATTCTTACTTTATATTTTTATTATTGTTTAGAACCAATCTAATCCTTTCCTCTATTTCATTATTTTGCTGCACAAAGAGATTGTTGAAGCTTGCAGGTTGGGGTCAGGGCTTTGGGTGAGCTGGACACAGTCCAGCAACTATTTTGGGGATGAATTTGTCAATCTATCATCACCAGTGGAACTGAATTTCTCTAGCAATGGGGCCATCTGCAATAGATGTGGGCATGGCGGTCACCACTCATGGATAAATATGGGTGTAAAGACCTTAGGAGACCTTCTTTCCCAAGGTCTGACATAGATTTTGTGGTTGCATCCTTGCAAACTATACAGGATGAGGACATGGGCTTGACGCTCAGCATTACCTTTATTGTCCAAGTGTTGACATACACCTCGGTAGCGTTTTGGCCTAGACCAGCTGGCAGGGTCCCACACAAAAAAGGGGCTTTGTCTAGGGGACAGAATGGCCTCCAAATTCGTCTGACTATGCCATCATCTATTGGAAGGAAGTATTTAGCTGTATGAGAAGTGCCAGTTATCTGAGCGGAATGGGTTTGCAGGTAAAGTGGTTTTAGATTTCTCATTATCCTACTCTTATTAACTCATAACAAATTAAAGTATTTTCCCCAAGTCAAGTTTGTTTTGCCCGTAATTGTAACTGGGTGATATCTCCCTGTCCTTATTTTGACTCACGAGAGTTTTGTCACTTTTTCTCTCTGTCCAGTTGAGAAGGGGGAGTGATAGAGCAGCTTGGTGGCCACCTGACAGCCAACCAGGGTCAACCCACCCCAAGTGTTTACAGTAAGATATTTGAAACGTTGCTAGAAGACAATCTTTATTAATATATATCTAGAAAGTAATAATAGAAAATAATGATCAAAACTTTTGCCATTACTCATAAGTCTTCCTTTAAGATATTATTCTTGAATAATGCAGAGGATTGCCATCTCCCTTTTGCATTTTTCCTGGTCTTTTGGCTTCTTGTTTTTGAAAGCTTGATGGTACCAGCAGCTGTTATATGATTGAATACTTACTCATGCACAGTTGGACAACAGGTAGTAGAGTTGATTTAGACCAGCAATTTTGAATACTAGAAGCTATCTGGAATTCCAGTTTGGCATGTTAACTGCTCAGAAATTAAACTTCATAAAATTGTTTATGGACAATCTACTGTAACAAAACAACCAATCAAATTAACATTAGCTTCTTTTTTGTCTGCAGTATGGAGTGGAACTTGTAAAATGTGCTTATTTTTTAACCTTTTGGAAAATGAAACCAAAAAATTGTCTTCTAGAGAAAATTTAACTTGTTTCTACAAAGTATTTAAATTAATTTCCTGAAATTCAAAAATAGATTTAAACAAAAGTAGTTCCTTTCTTAGTTGGAAATTTGCCATATTTTCTAGATCCTTTGGTAATCAGTATGATAGTAAATGGTGACCTACAAAATGATTCTGAAAGATTTTATAAAAAAAAAATACAGACAAACCATAAACAACAATCGAATCAGGCTAGCAAACAGGGAAGGCAAATTATAAAAATGAAAATAATAAGTGAACATGATTAAACCAGTTGTAAATGAATGTATGGGACTGTGACAACACTCTAAAAAGTAATGCTCAGATTTTTTTGCAGAAAGGTTAAGTGGCCCTTGAATTTAAAAAGATTGAGTAACACTTCTCTAAGAGGTGGGCTGTTGAGTTTACAAAGACCCTTTAGCAGTGATTAATGGCTCTCTTTCAAAGGGTAACTAGCTGATTCAGAAACTGCATTTCACAGAGATCTCAAGTTCTGTTTCCTTTCAGCTTTGTTTTGATGCCTTTCAAGCAATTTTTAGGTTTTTTGAGACTCATTAGCTAATGGCAGATCTCTACATCTTCTGTCACTCAGATGTACAAGAAGAGTGAAAAGAGGACAATAATTCGAAGAAAATAATTATGTGGAATAAGTTTTCTGAAAGACTGATTTGAGTATCTATTTCTAGACCTTGGTCAGTTTTGACAGAAGTGAGTGTTTTTGAGCTTGGGAACAAAGAGTTGGGGCAGGCCAAAAAAATAGAAAAGGCTTTGGCAGCTTGCGGTGAATGACTCCTGAGAGTAGGTAAAACCCAAAGTCAGTCAGCTGCACAGATTCAGCAGGGAGATTTTAGGAAGCATTGCATTCAAAGAGGCATATTCAGCAGCTTATCTGGCTCTGCATTACAAGCTGGAAAAGATTTAACTTTGCTTTGCTATCCCAAATTTGTTATATGGTTTGATATTGTTGATTCTAATAGCTATTTTCATTTTTACGAAGAAGGCAGAATTATACTGATTGCTATTGGAAAATCAGCTGTTGGAAACATTTCTTAAATCATTATATTTGAGATATAATGTTTCTCAGTCTTTAGAGGAGGAAATAACTGTTGTATGGCAGACACTGTGATAGAGTAATTGTTTGTAAATTATGAATTTTTTTTTTTTAGATGGTAACCAGGCTGGCCACTAATTATAGACTGTGAAATAATAGACTTGCCATACTGACTATTTTATTTGCTTATTTGCTTCAGGGAAAAAATTATATACTGTCATTTACTGTATATGAAGCTATATGAACTACCGTGCCATCAATAGCTGATTAGTCTCAAAAATGAGTGGTATTTCCAGTCCTTTTCTTCTGAAGAACTGAAAGCAAATTTAGTGAAATCATTTTGTCTCTTGATGTGGTGAACTTAGAAAATTTTTTAATTTTAGTTATTCATTTCCCAAGAGACAGTCTGTTGTATTTGGCAACTTGTGAGTGGGCAGGACCTTAGCCCAGCAGCTTATAGTGGCATCTGCCTTTAAAAGTATCTTTGGCTCCACACTGATTTTTTTTGTGCATAATGATGAATTTGAATAACCATTTTAATCACAAATATCTGACCCCGAACATTTCTGGGACTTTGGCAGCACCTTATCACAGCTACACTAATGCAAGATGTCTGCCATTACTTGTACTAATGTTTTTGTAAAGCCTTTACACTTAAAACAAGGCTGTCCAGACATCTTTCCTGTCCTTCAATTAAGTTATTCTGACATAAAATTGCAGTAAGTGAAAGATGAAGGCTTATGGTATTTTTTACTGGTATTGTATAATAATGTAACTGTGCTTCTCTCTTCATTATCTGTAATCCAAACCATTCAAAACAACATTTCTTTTAAACCTTTATTTATATTGAAAGTTGATAAGGGGACAGTATACCCATTTTAGTGGTAACACTAAACTGTAGGGGTAACACTTTGCAATCCGATTTGAAGGATATTAAAGAAATAAAAATTAAAAAATTGTAATTTAATTTGCTTCACTCAAGGCAGTTGGCTTATAGCAAATGTCAATATTGGTACTCTTCAAAAACTAATTTTGTGTTATAAAGGAAGATTTCCATGATGGATTTTGTTTTTCTGGAAATGGTTTTCAATTCTTTCTCGATACTACTGGACCTATTTGGAAGTGCTGCCATGAGAAATATCTGACTGTGGGGCAAATGGAGCAAAGGTGCAGCTGAGCAAAAGCTCTGTCTCTGAACAATCTTGTTGAAGAACAGCTGTAAGAACAAGACCTGTTCATTGAATACTAGGCTACAGTATAACACCTTTCCTAGTATACGTATTTTATAGGTTTGGCTCAAACAAGACAGACTATATTGTAATCAGCTGTACAAACAAGTGAGTGGAATATATAGGGAACCAGTACATCTTGATTTAAACCGTTACTGCTCTCATGGTATTGTATTGACTTCATATATGGGGCCTTACAGACACAGTGCGGATTTGTGGTCATTTAGTGGAACATTTTTAATGTAATGTAGAGTGTAAACTCAGATCTTGGTAGACATTAATGGTTTTTATGCATACCTCTCTCACAGGCAACTTTAAGAGACTATTCCTCTAATGGCCATGTGATACAGTTGGATAGAAGCAACAAGCCAAGTAGCCATAACTCCCCATGGCATTCAAATTTCTTAACCTCACCTGAGAATCAAGGGAGTTCTGTTGTATAAGATCTTTTTTATCTTCTGTTGACTACTTTATTCTTTGGCCAGGAAATATCAAAATATATTATTGAAAAAAATATTTACTCTACCTGTTTATTTCCCACAGTGGTGATAATATGACCTCCTTTTCACCTACCTCTTCTTGAACGAATTTCGTTCTGGCTATCAAGGGATGCGTATACAGGTGCTTATTCTTGAAGACTTTTTCTAGTTGGAGCATTTCTGCAAGATCTCTTTCTGCCTCTGGCCTTGTCATTGCTTATCTATAGTATATGGCAGGCCAGCTATCCCTTTGCCACCCCCAGAAAACTCTTGGGATGTTTGTTCTACTTCTTTTACTGAATTTGAGAGCTCATTTCTCACCGTTTTGGTATAATGTCACTATAAAATGATGTTTAGCAAGGCCTGTCAAATAAAAATGGCTGATGCTGTATTTACTGAAATATGGTTTTGATCAAGTATGTTTTGCTACTGAGTCAGACAATGATCTACCAATAATTGTGCATAGAAGATATTTTTCTAACAGGAAATTATTAGTATTAATAACATAAATTTTAAAAACAGGGCGTTTTGCTCTAGATCTTACCAAAGTAAAATTTTGCACCACTTTGAAACTGACACAGCCAAAAAATCTTTTTCATCAGTTGTCCATTTGTCATGGCATGGCCAGACCAGCAATAATAAAAAGTCACTCTCCATTTCACCCTCCCACAATTGTCTTCCCACACCACTGCCTCAGAATGGAGATGAAAAAAAAAGGCCTTCATTGATGGCTCTCCAGACAGCAGATTTTTTAAAGGGCTCAGTTCTGCTGAACATGAAGCACCATCAGTTGAGGTTAAATAGCTTCTTGTATGATAATACTTGAGTATATTTTAAGGTGGAAGATATCAGAATGAGGATGTGTTGTACTCATGAAATTATTCTCCAGTGGTTTTGTACCCTCGTATTGACAAGGCACAGAAATTATAGCCTCTAATCCCCAAGCATGTCTTTCTGCAGCTCAGTCTTAATTTAATGGCAAAAATAGAGGCAACCACCCAATTCCTTGCCTTCTCTGCTCAGTACCATTTCTCTTCTGTTCCATTAATTTAATTTCTTTATTATTGTATGCTGCTGCTTTTTTTTAATGCTCCTGTCATACACTTCCCCCACAGGTTTTACCATACTTTTTATTACACTCTTGATTATATCTGCTTGTGGCTTCATGAGCTGATTGAGTGATTTTAGGGGAGACTGGAATTATTTCAGATTAGACAAGAAAAGAGAAATATGGGGTAGCAAGGTGAGTAGAGCGAGCTGCAATAAAAGGAACAGAAAGTACACTTCTCTGAGGACTTAGTTCACATCTGTTAAAAGGAACACTTTTTAAAATGGGAAGTTCATATTAATTTTTCTTCCTTTGAACTTACAGCTCCTTCAAGTAATTAAGTTACCAAAGATACACTGTTGACCAACTTAATAATTTTAAAGGAGGTTAATTAAAGTAAGATTTAAAAAAATTGGTATTTTTCAAAAATAAAGACAGTTATTTTCCTTGAAAAATCTTATTCCCTTTTTTGTTTGAGGTTTTTTTATATATATATAAGAGCAAATCAAATGAGAATTTATTTTTCACACCAAAAGAAAAAGAGCCCAACACAAACTAAAACAAAAAGTTCTCTGTTTAAATTTCTTGCTTTAACTGCCTAAAAAATAAAACCCTATGAAACAATAATAGGCCTCTTGTGACCTGCTGCTGAGATGATAATGATATTTGAAGCATTATTTTCATGAACAGAGCCTTCCTAAACAAGGCAGCATTGGTTCATTGTAATTTCATCATATGTTAAAAATTTAACTCCTGCGGGGCTCTCAGGCACAGCATGGTCACATAACACAAATCAACATCAACTTTTTGTATGCAATTATACTATGCAAAGATATAGACTAAACCACACATAAATCTGCTTGATTATAGCAATTGGTTATCATTATAGTAATTTGAAGATGTCATCCCACATTCTTACTCTATGTACCTATGCTTTAAAATGGCCTTGATGTATCATTTAATGTTGCTGAAAAGACATTATAAAGCAAAAATATTGGGAAAAGCAAAAATCGTCTGTAGTTTTTCCCTGTCCCTAGATACCACTGTGACTCCTGTTAGATCAGGGCTCTGTGTCTCCGGGGACAACAATTGTGGGTAAGGTGAGAAATTTTGTTTTACTCCTTCTTGTGACATTCTTTAGTTGGCTTTTAATACAAATCACACTGTTTAGGAGTAACAAAGCTGCAGAGACCTACATAGTGACTGTTATCTCTGATGTGTGTGTTTTTCCTCACATATAGTGAACTAAAAAATCTCATTCCATCACCAGCAGTTTTAAAGGGTAAAGCAGCTGTACTTTCTAAGGAATAGGCACATGCCTTTGCTTCCTGTGCAAAGGAAGATATTCTTCAGTGGGAATTCATGGAGGTATTTAGTTCCTGTGCAGAGAATATCTGCTTAAATGTAATGTAATAAAAAGTATGTTAGCTCTGTAAGAGCAGACATTCTGTCTGCGATAGACATTAAAACAAGTGTGTCTCAGCAATCTAGCAGGTCCTTCTGGGTATGGACAAGCCAGATACAAAAATCCTTCTACATCTGATTGAGATAGAATCTATAAAGATAGATATTTACAAAGTCTGCAGCTGAATTCAAGGTGCTCTGAGTCCTTTAGGCAGAGAGTGCTTTGGAGAGGAACAGGAAATATGTTAACAAGACACCGGCAATTTGCAGTCTGGGCTTTGTTTCCAGATGGCTCCTTCTGGAAGGGGTGACGGAACACAGCCTGTGGGAAGTTATATTATTGAGTATCTGCAAACACAGAGATATCTCCAAGAAAGCCAACAGTCTGTATCGTTTAGGGAACAGTATTCTATGGATTAAAAAGAGAAAAGTCTGGGATAGTAGTATTTAATCTGAGCAGAATTGCTGATCACAGCAACCTCTATTATATTCTGCATCTGGGCTACTCATGAAAGTGTATTTAACTCCAGGTTTCATCTGATTTCATGACCTACTACTGAGAGCTGTTCAGTTTTTAGCATAAGCAAATCTAGGATAACAAATGGAGGTGTGTCTGAGCTAGATATTTGTTTGCCTACATGGGATTACAATACGAATCCCTGCAGACTCACATATTCTTGATTTTCAAATTATATTTTCAGAATGAATTGCAGCAAAAATAGCAATATAACAATGTATGCTGACAAGCATAAAATATAGCAGGCTAAATGGATAAAATGGAATAATGTATGTGATGTATTTTAGATTAACCAGACGCTGTTCGGCATCATACTTTCTGTTTTATAAAAAATGCTACATTACTGTTTGAAATCAGAAAATGAAACAAAAGGTGCTATAAAGCTGTGTTCTCGTGATTATATCTCTTGGCACATGACAAGCCATCCCTTTTCCACATCATTTGTGTCTTTTTCTGGTTTTATTCTGTAATACACAATTTAAGGCACCAAACAGGTGGAGTATACTAAACAGATGATAAAAGGGTTTGCTCTCGTATGTGTAAGGCAGGACAGATTTAGATATTATAAAGTCAAAAAAAATTGTTTCAGCTTCTTGTATAATGCACACCATATCACAAAATTGAATTAATTCCCACTGGATCCAAGATGCACTTTTGTAAAGCATTGAGTTTTCACTACTCAGTCACTCACCATATCACTTCAGAAAGCTGTTCTGGTGGTAATTATACTGTTAAGCAAAACAAACAAACAAGCAAAACAAGAGCAGGCATCCTGTGTCTGCATTTATTTTCCTTCACCTTTCAGCCACCAGAAGTTGTATTTTTTCTGAATGACAGCAGAACTTCCAGCTGTCAAGTATTTCCTCACTAAACAGGTATTTGCAGACTCTAAGCCACCTATTATCTTTCTCTTTGTTAAACTAGCACATTTAACTAAAGGTTATGTCCGAAAACATAATCCAAGCTTTGTTTCTGAACAGACCTGTTGCTATAAATGTATGAATGAAATACTCAGAGAGACTTGCCCCAGCTACATCCAATCTGGCACCTTCCTCACTGCCCTGAGGTATATACTGAGTTGTCTAACAGCAACACCTACCCTGAGATAATCCATATGCTCAAAATACCTGCAGATTATATGAGCTCACTATTTCTCAATAGCTTTGGATATCAGATACGCATGTGAAAACCAGAGCTCCCTAATGTTTCCATCGTTTGCATTTTTTTTACTGAACAAGTAAACTTTTTAGGATATACATCAAAAAATGTCTCATATCAACTATACTACACCATTTGTTGTCTGGTTTAGTTCTTATTAGAACTCCTTTAACGTCCTGTCAAAAGATTTATATTTTTCTACCCAATGTAGCATTATTTTCTCCATTTAAGGACTTTAGTTGAAATATGTAGCAAGCCACTGTCAAACAGACATTTACTGCAGTCCTTTTATGTCCCTGTTCTTTTTCATAATTGTTCTTAGTCTTGTGAAACCAATGCTTTTAAATGGCAAATGTGTGCCGGTGTGCGAGTAAGTTCATGTGAAGAATAAATATGCACATTTTCTCTCTCCCTAGATATGAAATGTGAGCAAGTTATGATCATTCAAACTTAGTAAATTTTCAGCTCTCTCATCCCTTCCTCTGTCTCTGTCAAGAGGGAGCCTAATCTTGCTTTTTTTCTTAGTGGAGAAAGTGTATTCAGCAATGTTTAGGAATTGTACTGTCAGTACATCCTCTTCAGTGGCTGTAGAACACTCAGGTAAAACCAAAGAAAGTATCTTCAGTTCAGCTGCAACTGTTCTCTGTGCTCCTATACAAGCAATATTGTAACGATACATATGTCAATGAGTGGTCAAGGTAATCACAGAATGGGACAAAAAGGTAAAAGGAAGGACAATGAGAACCAATGATGAGTCAGCCTCACTTCCATGCCCAGTAGGAAGATGGAGCACATCCAGCTAGAAGACATATCTAAATGTATGAAAGGCAGAGAGGTGATCAGAGACAGTCAACATGGCTTCACCAAGTGCAAATCATATCTGACTAATCTAGTGGCCTTCTAGAACAGAGTGACTGCATTGATGGACAAGGAAAGAGCCATGGATGTCATCTACCTAGACTTCTGATACAGGCTCCCTCAGCATTCTGGCCACTAATTGGAGAGAGATGGGTTTTATAGATGGACTGTTATCTGGATAAAGAACTAGCTGGATGGATGCATCTAAAGAGTTATAGTGAATGGCTCAATGTCCAAGTGGAAATCAATAACCAAGGGTGTGTACTAGGACCAATACCATTTAATATCATCATCAATTACATAAATAGTGGGATTGAGTGCACCCTCAGCAAGTTTGCAGGCAATATCAAGCTGAATGGTGAAGTTAATTTCCTAGAGGGAAGGGATATCGTCCCGAAAGACTTTCACAGGCTTAACCAGTGTTCTTATGTGAACCTCATGAATTTCAACAAGGCCAAGTGCAAAGTCTCGCACATGGGTCAGGGCAAACCCAGTATCAATACAGGCTGAAGGATGAATTAATTGAGACCAGACCTGCAGAGAAGGACTTGAAGGCATTGGTGGATGAAAGATTAGACATGACCTGGCAATGTGTTCTCACAGCCCAGAAAGCCAACAGGGCTTCATGAAAAGCAGCTCTGCATCAAAAGCAGCGTGCCCAGCAGGGCAAGGGAGCTGATTCTCCTCCTGTACTCTGCACTTGTGAAACCACTTATCTCTGCGGTCCACAGCACAGGAAAGACATGGACCTGTCAGAGTGGTTCCAGAGGCTGGCCACAAAAATGGTCAGAAGCCTGGAACACTTCTTCTATGAGGAAAGGCTGGAAGAGGTTAGGTTTTTCAGTCAGGAGAAGACAAAGCTCTGTGAGACTCTATTGCAGCCTTTAAATGTATACAGGGGGTTCAAAGAAAGACAGTGAAATGTTACGGATAGGTAAAACCTTGCAAAAGAGAAAGACTTTTTCAGCCTTCTTTACCAAGGCCTGTAAAACTGAACAAAGAACAATGGGTTTAAATTGAGGGACAGTAACTTTAGACTGAATAGAAAGAATGCATTCCTTTATGATGAGGGTGATGTTGCATGGGAGCAGGTTGCCCAGAGAAGGTGTTGATGCCCCGTCATTCAAAGTGTTCAAGGCCAAATTTGATGGTGCTTTGAACAACCTGGTCTAGTGAAATATGTCCCAGCTTGTTGCAGTGCAGCTTGGACTAGATGATTTTAAAGTGTCTCGTTCAACTCAAGCCTTTTTATGATTTTGTGAAGATACCTTCACAGCATTAAACACCTACCTATTTTTCTTGTTATCTACTGGTATATCAGCCTTTGCCAGTTGCTCTCTGTCTACAATAAACCATTCATTTTTCTTAGATAAATAGGCATGCAGTCATACAAACTGCCTTTTGAACTTCATTCAGAACAAATCTCTTCTTCCAATACATGTTTTCATGTGTTAAAATATCAGTGTAGGGCAAAACAAATATTCTGTTTCTTCAGGCAGTGAAATATTAGATTTTTCCTTCAGTCATATTGCAGCTTCTGCAACAAAATTGTTTTATAGAACATGCTTCATTGCTACTGTAAAAATGGAGTCAGTTTTAATATAAAACAACAAAACATTACCAACAACACTAATCACTACCATATTGTGAAATTATTGCTAGCTTCAAGCAAATTCCTAATGTCCAATAATTCTGATCACTAGCAAGCTTCTGTCTGTATTTCCATTGAATTTTCTTTCCACTTCAAAACTAAGAAATTGCGGCAACTTTATTTTCCAATTTATTTCAGGACATGCGGCATTGATATCAGGGGAGGATCGTATGTTCTCATTGGACACACTGCTTGAACAAGAGCACCAGGGCAAGCCAGTGATGGTGCAAATTTCCACAGAACTATATCAACTCACACTAGTTGAAGTTTGGTCCTTGTATATTGTTATCAGCAAGTCCCAACTCTCCAAGAGCTCTTTTGATAACCTAAAAATTAAGGATTCCTCCTGATATTGACACTCCTGATTCCTCCTAAGAATTGACACTTAGATACACTTAGCTCTTTCATAGGACTAGGTCTGATCCATGTAGATAGGAGCGGTTTGTATTGCTCATATATCGGTGAGATAATAGGGTCTAACTCACATTTTATAGACTTCTTTGGATTCATAATTTGTCAGACTAAAAGCAAAGAGGCTGGTGGTTATTCCTCAAATTCCAGAATTTCAAGGAAAGTGTTAGGATAGATAGTTACAGGCATACCATTGACAGAAGGGATCACACTGAAAAGATTGTCCAGCTCTAAATTTCTCTTCCTAGATCATCTCCAGAGATATATGTGAAGGGAAAGATTTTTTTTTTTTTACCTAGTTCTAACCAAATTCATTCTCAGCATCCTTACTCCCATGGTTTCATCAGGGAAATGAAACCCTTCTTGGGAAGGGTGGTGTCCTGGGTTAACAAAAAGGATGTATTCTATCACCACCCACATAATTCCTTGATAAACCGGGTCATTCACAGCAGCTCCTTACACACCCGGTACCTGAGGCTGTGACAGAGGAGAGGCAGATCATGTAAGGTGGGGTAGTACTTCTTATCTTGACTGTGATAACTATCCCAGCCAGCAGCAAGCACTACCCATCCTGGGTGGATTATCCCTGCTAATGGCCCATTACTGAACTGGATAAACACTGACAAGTAGAACATCAGAAACATCCCCTTCCATTGTGGAAATCCCTGCCCCTGGGGGAGACACCAGCTAAGAAACACCTCATAAAAACAGGCTCGGGGATTGAGAGAGACCACCACCACTGGATACCCAGAGGACCAGGCCTTTCTACGGGACTACTGCTTTCACCAGCACTGTAAACACTGGATAACCAGAGGACCAGACCTTTCTA
Source organism: Ptilonorhynchus violaceus (assembly GCA_013397565.1). Lineage (NCBI taxonomy): Eukaryota > Metazoa > Chordata > Aves > Passeriformes > Ptilonorhynchidae > Ptilonorhynchus > Ptilonorhynchus violaceus. The sequence goes on from VZRJ01005455.1 coordinate 614,212, forward strand.
GAACAGTGAACAACCGGAGTTCCAGACCTTTGACAGGACTGCAACCACTGCCAAGTTGTACTGTGACTCTGTCAGTTTAGGCTGGTGTTTCTGTATTCCTGCACTTATTTTAACCTTTCTATTAAAATTGTAATTTTGACCTAAATCTCTCTCAAGGTATTTGTGGGGGGTTAATTTCCCCTGCTGGTTCACGTTCAAACCAGCACAGGTGGGCACAAATTTGTTCAACTGCGAGATGGATAAAATAATCATGAATTGCCTGAGGTAATTCTGAAATCTGTGCAAAGTGTACAGTCTCTTTAGGCAATATTAGATTAAAAATTCCCATATGAGTTTTAGCTAATATAAAATAGATTTTAAAAAGGATGGATTAACCAAGATTTTTCTTTTGCCATGTGATATTTTTCAGTTTGCCCAGAGAGTACTCTCAGCATTTACTTATTCACAGGCATACACTAGAGGCATTATGCTTTATATTTTTGACAATACATTTCCAAAGCTCATATTTTAATTTCCTTTAATTTCACACTAAAAGGAGTAGTGCTTAAAAGAATCCTATTCTAAACTGCAGGTGCTGTGTAAGAATTTTGATCAAGAAACCCAATGGTTTTATAGCTGTAAGGAAGATAGTGATCATAGGATTCTACATGAAAGGCATCTGTCATTGAAATGTTGAAACAAGATGTTTAAGAAATTTAGCATGTGTCTCTGTGTACATGTGGGAAGGAAAGGACACTGTGTGTAACAGCAAGTGTGTAGATAATTAATGGATGATGATAATATACGACGAAAAAAACCCACAAAATGTTACTTAATATCCTCAGGCTTACATAGAAACCCAATAGATGCAGATTGCATGGAGTAAACAGAAAAAAAATTAGTGTGCATGAAGTAATAATTGAAAGCTACATTTGTGTGAGCATATTGTTTTTAATTATTCATTGCCAGAAAACCTGTAGATAAAACACCAGCTAATCTTTAATCTGACAAACCCTCAGGCCCATAAAATGTGTTGAGGATAAAGACATTAATAAAGTGGGGAATGGAATCAAGGAGGATGTACAAATTGTCCTCAGTGTTCGTTAGCAATATAAATTGTGTAGAAATTCCACAAATTAGACTAAAAAATTCAGTTTTATTTAGCGAGTACTGCTGCATTTTTTAAAATGATACTGAACAGTAATAAAAGACAAACTATTAAAAAGCTTCAACAATAATTGCTCTACCTTTGTTGTCTTCAGCAGTTATCTTTCTGTGGAAGAAATTGGACAGATGCTTAGTCTAAAATCATTCTTAAGAGAGATCCCACATAACAAATCATAACAAATCATTTTTAATAAATGTTACAATCTTGGTGATTGACATCATGACAAAACTGGCCTTGTCAAATGAACGTCCAAGTCTCATAGAGAATAATAAGGAAGCAAATGAACAAGTAAATATGGAACAGAAGAAAAAAGAAACAAAAAGAAATCTGAAGTTTTTGAAGATGTTTTTTGTATTTGATTGAAATATTTTGTCCTTTGTTTTGCTCCCCATTCAGATATTTTTCACAGTTCACATGACAGAGCAGATATAAGTTATCTCAATATTTCATTCAATTTCATTCAATCTGAAGATGAAACATGCATATATCCATAGCCTTGAATATTACAAGTCATATGTTTACTATACGTGAAAAAAATCCATTGAGAAAATTGAAATAAAATGTTGCCTATTTCAGTCAAGTGGTGGACAAGGCCCATTCTGACCTGAATTCCTGGGTGTTGCATGATTCCCCCAGCTCCTTTCACATTAGTCTGATCAGTATAAAAATTTAAACAAAGTCCTGTGTTTTTGCAAAGTGTTACAAAGAAACTTTAGCTCTAAGGGCCAGCCAATACATCTCCCACCAAATCGTGACCAGCCCAATTTAACAGCCTTTCTGGCTCTGCTTCCAGAGCACAAAATAATAGGAATTAGGATCTGGCTGGGTGTCTAATCCTGCATGGACCTGAATAAATCTCTTCAACTTCTTTCAAGTCTTCAGAGGCTGGCAAACATTAGCATACAAATAATTGTAGAACCAATACTATCTTAGGCTTTAAAAACTCCTTTGACTTTTGTCTGTCATGCAGCACCTCAGGTGTTTCACATATACTCACTGGAGTCAGCAAAATGTATGACTTACATGGCTTGTATTTGTCATTCTGCAGAATACAGATTAGCAAAACAGATGTGCAAAGCCTGGGAGAAATCTGGCTGTGCTGAATTTTTCCATGAGCAGAAAGAAATCTGCATCTTGCTATGATTAAACTCAGCAGGAAGAGTTACAATAAATTGTGTTAAATCAAGCATGACCTTACAAAGTCTTAATATAGATCAAACAAATTTAGAAATGATTTTTCATGGTTAGGCATACAGAATACAGAATGGACAGAACTGCAGGAATTAAAACAAAAAACCATATTACAATGACCCATATATAGTATCATTATTTGTATTACTAAATTTGTATTAACAAAGAAGTATATTAAAGTTGTTCTGTTTGTTTATACAAACAATTCTAGGGACCTTCCCCTGCTGAGTCAATATCCCTGGAAATATTTAAATCTGTGATTTTTTACAGCCTGGAGAAGTGCCTAAATTCTCAGTTAAGCAATAAAACCAGAAACAAAAAGGTAGAGAAGGTGTGAAAGGACACAAATACTGCATTTTTCTCTGACATTGTTTGCTAGCATTGCAATATTCCTGTTGTCTCCTGTGTGTTCGTGACAGATTGCTGCTCTAGGTGTGGAAGATAAAGAACATGCATCCTGGCACACTTTACCTGTGATGTAGATACCCAGGTATGCAGTGCAGGAGAGGAAAAAAATAGCTGGGCATACCCAGCAGTCATTTTTCAAACTCCTGAAATTTTATTGAAAGCAAAAATGTTAGTTTCTGAATCTAAATTGGTACCAAAGCCAGTGTAAGTCAAGGAAAAATTTAGAAATTGTGTCTTGAAATTTATTACAATAGTAATGATTTGATATGTCTTGGGCATGTGTAACACTGTCAACTTAGTGACTATTCTAATAGAGAATTTTACTTGATATGTTGCAGAAAGGAAAGATTAAAGGTCTGACCACATATACAGCATGTTATTAGTTGTGTCTTTTCTCTTTTGCTGTCTCTACTCAATAAAAAATGCAGAGGAATAAAATTAAATCTCACTTAAAGGAAAAACTGGGCATTCATGTGCAAAGTAGCTCATGTGTTTTATTGATGTGGGATGCTAAGTGCTTACAAACCTACAGAACCTAGGCATCCAGAGAATTAGATTTGGTCTGGACTTCGCAAACATTTATCGACATTTCTCATGTTGGCAGTTCTGTTCACATTGTAGGCTGTATAACTATCATAATTTACACCTATGTTGCTTAATGTTAACTGCCAAAAGAGATGTGGGTCTTCAAGTGTGGAATTGCATTTATTTAAATCTCTGCCACATTAATTTTTTTTTTGTGTTGGTTATAAGCAATTATTTTTTATTGCTTGCTTGCTTGGTACTTACAATATGTACATGAAATGTTGTCTTGGTTTGGAAAAAGTATTTACTGACCATTTTATTGCAGTTTTCACTGAAAGTCTTAAACTGTATTTAAATCCCTAGAACTTTTCATATCCCCCAGTATGAAAACTTTTCTTTCTGAGTACTGGCATTAAGCAGAGAAACTGAGGGACAGCATACAACACTACTTTAAATCACCTCTGCAAATACATGAGAATCTTGTATGTCTATTTTTGAAAAATACCCTGGCATTACAGCTCTGCTGGAAATCATGAATGTAAATTACTTTATATATAAAAAAGCAATATATTATTTAGTATATTTTCAAATAACTTACTTCAAAGTAGAAACATTAATAAACATCAAGGAATTTAAAGCGGTGGTTGTGGGATAACGCAGAGAAGACTTATGCCTACAGCCGAAATAAAATTTTATTTCTCCTCGGTTAACTAGTCTGCCAATGAAATGCCAGGGCATTGCTGCCTCCCAATCAGTAGCAAATGTGAAAAACTAGTTTGAATTATGGCACAGAAAAGCAGGGAACATAGTCCTAAAATAAAAATTATGAACAACAGGAAGACCCTTTTCCCAGTTCTGGGTTTGCCCAGTTGTTCTGTGGAGGTAAACTGTTGCAACACATGTTCCTCATATTTCACCAAAAAGAAAAAAAAAATTATAATTGAGGACCTTGTCTTCAGTTCCTAATTTAGCAATGCAAACCATACTCTAGCTTCAAATTTGGTGGGAAATTTATTGCTGGTCCTTAATGTTTGTCTTTGTAAGTGTAATATATCTGGCATCAATAAACAAGTGTTTGTCCGGTGGGCAATCCATCTCTAATCTGCTTATACATGATTTTTTGTCCTCCTCTGCAGCATCCCACCTCTTCATAGTTCTTGTCCTCATCATTTCTGCATTCTGATATCCAAGATTTCACTTTCTTCTGTGGTGTCACAACCAAATCCCTGATCCTTCACATCTATGTCTTCTCCTTTCTGGAGCTAGGGCTCTGCAAGCCCTCTCCCATCTCAAATGTCAGTTTTAAACTGATCTTCTTCAATCAGCCTTTCAAACAGGTCAGCCTGTGAGACTAGCAACCTCTGATAGCATGACCTTCTAGCCTATCAAACTCCAGCTTCAGCCCCTCCTCAAGGTTTTAAGTCCTCTCATAGGGTGGCTTCTTATTTTCAGAAGAAATATAAAACTACAGCAGGACCCAGCAGAGTCAGAAAATCAACACAAAAACTGTTTCAGAGGGGGGCTGGAGACAACGTCTAAATCACAGCTGTGCAATATGAGCAAGTTTTTTCTTATAAATGGGAGATATCAAAAGTCAGATCTACATTTTTGCTCTTCCTTTCCAGCCACCTCCTTGTTGTCAGTTTTTATAAATATCTTTCTTATAGTTCTCAATTTTTTGGATTAGTTTTTTTGAACTTTTTTACCAGCCTGCTGCTCTGTAATTACCCTTAGCGCAAGTGCAGCCAGCCTGGCCAAAGCCATGGCGTGAACTTGTTTCGCTCTACAAGCAAGGCAGTGAGCAGTGCCTGTGCCAATCTGCTCCAGCAACTCACGTTTTCCTGAGGAAGATCTCTGGTGGCTGCTGGCAGTGCACCGTTCAGGACCGCTGTGCTAAGTAAAAGAATACTGTTCATCACCATGACAAGGCTATTCCCTCTTCCAGGAGCATCACCTGACTTGGGAAAGGAAACTGTGGGGTTGTCAGAAGCAGAGGCATTGCAGGTATCCAGTTCTAGCAAAACTGATAAGTCCATTACATTGGCTAGAAAATTTGTAAAATATCCTTCATAAAAAAATTACAAAGATGTGACTCTGCCAGCCCACAGCCTATAGCTGTTCTCAGATCCCATCTTAAAAACCATTGAGCTACATTGAAAAAGGAGATGGTTGTGCTGTTTTTGCATGAAAAGTAAAAGGGCAAATGTCCTAAGGGAAAATATGTCCTACCCATGCATGTGCTGAGCAGCTTGGTTAGCAAGTGAGTGGGTTTGCTCCCTTCAGACTGATCACTGCCCTGCTATTGCCTTGGCTGGGAGTCAGGTCACCATGCACAAGGGAACACTGGGTCTGTACAGCGTTTAGGGCAAAAACTGTTTCCCTACAAAGAGCCCCACACGCATCAGGCTGCAGGATAAAGTCCTTATATATTGTGCTTCTACAGATATGCAAAGTCCTGCAACATTAATGAAAAAGCTGCAGCAACAGCAGTACTGTAAAAGAAGTTTCCTTGGTGCTTGCTGCTGACATTTGGGACAAAAGTCTTGGATGAAATGGCTGTCTTTGCTTAAAGAAGTTCCCATTCTTGTGATACATCTGGAAACAAGAAGTCTGATTAGACCTCTTCCTTCAGTAAATAAATACCTTATTGTTTGAATGCTGACTTGACAGCAGAAAGAGAGAGAATTGTTGCTAAGTTTATGTAATGTGCTGCAATAATATACTCATAAATTGGAAATACACAGAGATTTTTTGTTTATTTACAACTTATTAAATTTCAGAAATACAAATTCCGCTTCAAACAGGAAACTCAGCTGTTCAGAATTATCGAGGATAAGATAATTTTTTCTAAATAGTAGCTCAGATATCTAACTACTGACAGATTATTTCTCCCCTTCTTCCTATTTTCACAGCATAAAACACTGAGAGAAGAAGGCTTCAGTAACAAGAAGATAAATATATTTTAGTCCAAAATGCAGTAGCCTTATATGAAAGATAATTTTGTATTGGACAACTTTATAATGAGTGCTCTAAACCACTGTTGGACCTAAAATGAGATGCCCCAGTTTCTCTTTGGTCTCTTGTGAATTCATTAAGATAGCAAAATGGTTTTTAGCGAATGTTCCAATGACTTATAGAATATGTTGGCCTTCATGTACTCATTGCTCAGGACAAAAAAAAACCACCAAAAAATCCCCTATAAAATGGTATTGCAATCAAGGTGCAATGCAGTGCTTCCTTCTGCTTAGTCTTCCAAATGTATAAAGTGATATTATAATTTCCAAAGTAATTGAGCCCTCATTATAGTGGCTTTTAATATTGTGGAGTTTGGTAATACTGAAAATACTTAGTTTCAACTAATACATTGATGGGAAATGTGTTTAGAGATATTTATAAGAAAAAAAGAAAAAAAAAATCAAGAAAACTTATTTGCTTTGGAGATCAGAGCCAAAAAATCAAGGTACATTTAGGTCGTGCAGATGTATTAGTGTAGGTAAATTTAAACACAAATATTAAAATATTTTGAGATATATTTTACATTTAAGCCTGATGGCATAAAAATTATAAAATCTATCTTAGTGAAGACAAAAGTCTGTAGAAGGCAGCTTTACAAAATATAATATTGTTTTAAATACTTTTATATAAAAGCCCTGCCAATCTTTGCTGTCCAATTAAAACCAACATCAAATCTGTCTCCCTAAATAAGCTAATGCAGATGGTAAATATTTTCACTGAGTGCAAAACTGGTCAAGCAGTCCATAACTTCTTCTTCATTTGGGAAGTACTTTTGAGAAAGATAATGACAAACCCAATGCAGGAACTTGCTAGATGATCTGGGGGGAAATTTCAAGTATCTGTGACTTGCCCTCAGACTACTACTGCTGCAGAAATGCACAGAGCAGCTCTGGGAGATCTGTTAGTTGTCAGAGCTGCGTCACCTCGACCTTCCCTCCTAAATCTGAGGTACAATCTGGCAGAACAAAGAGCAGTAGTTCAATTTCTTCTTAAAGAACTATTTTTCCAGTCTTTCTGGGAATAGAAATACTTATTAAATTTCAATGAATGAGAATATGCAGGGATATTCTGAAAAAGACAGTAGGGTTTGCTCTCCTTGTAAATAAAGTCATTTTACTGCCAAAATGTCAGTTAAAAAAAAAAACAAACCAACAACTCTTTTATTGTTGTTTTAGGAGACCTCCTGAATATTTTTTATGGTTGGGTTTTTTCCCTTTTGTCTATAAAAATAAGTCTTTTTACCTCATATCTGTTGTTCTGCTACCAAAACACATATTTATCATCTGACCTCCTAGACTGTATCAATTCTTCAAGCTGGTAGTCTTAGAGCTCCTTTTTTGTTTGCTATGAAATTTCTTTTTTCTTTTTATTTGTCCAGAAAAAGCTGAGTCAACAACTCATTTCCACTGTTCATTTCCAATACCTTGTGCAAATTCACGCAAAGACAAGTGGGTTGATCCCCTACTATGGACAACCCAAGTAAGATCTTATTTATGCAGAAATTCATTTTCATGAAGGCTGAAAATCAACCAGTGACTTAGGAGAACAACAAGTAAGAGGAGACGTTTCGGAGATGTAGTACCTCAGAAAAGTTTGAAAGAGTTACAATTGTTTCATTAAGGAAAACAGGGGCAATAGAAGACTGCTGAAAAGTTACTAGTCTTTTGTCTTTATCCATCAGTAACAGGGGAAAGAAAGCTAAACCAGGAAACAATTAGAATATGTGTCAGGAAAAATAATTTCACTGTAAGGACGAAGAAGGCCTAGATCAGGTTGCCAAGACATGTGGTGGGGGGGATCTTGGAGAACATGAACAGAAAATTACAGCTGATATGGAAATAATTCAGCTAGAGCTGTGGTCTATGTGAGCTCCCTGTTAGGCTTATTTTTTAGGGAAAATTATCTGGCTGTACTATTTTCCTGGTCTATTTCATTGAATTGGCTCCATAGCTTCCTTATGTGAAAAGAAAGATCAAAACCTAAGCAAGTTCATTAATATATAGACAAACCTGGACTGAGACTAATCATGTGAGTGATATGTGCTGTTCCATATACATTTAATTTCCCTCAAAGTAGATTTCCTAAATTCCATTGGACTTGTTTAGACAACTTCAACCATATTCCCTTATCTCACTGGGATGATCAGTTTTCCATGACAAATGTTACAGTACGTAATAAAAACTGTAGGACCAAATTTTCATATTAATTTTGAAAAAATTTATTTTGAGGTTCCTTTCTTTTGCTTGCAGATCATTAGGTGTGCATCTCTACAATATTTACTTTGCACAGTTACAAGGGGTTCTTCAAAAGTTTAGCAGTACAGTGTAGATGATTATGTGTTCTTGGAGTGAAAAAAAATGAAATACTCAATATTCAAATGTTATTTGTGTCTTTTCCTTTCAAATACTCTTCGACCAGAGGCGATTTTTCTTATCCTCTGTGTACCTCATGCTTCTTTTCTTTCAGATAAAAGTAATAATATGCCTAAACCAGAAGACAATTGAGAAGTTGATTAGTCTATAATCACAGAATGATGGAATTATATCATGGTTCCAGTTGGAAGAGACCTTAAAGAACATCTCATTCTTATCCCACTGCCGTGGACAGGAACATCTTCCACTAAAACAGATTGCTCAGGGTCCCATCCTTTAACACCTCCAGGGATGAGGTACTCACAATTTGTCTGGGCAACTTAATTTTAGTACTTCACCACCCTCATAGTAAAGAATTTCTTCCTAATATCTAATCTAAACCTGCCCTTTTTCAGTTTAAAGCCATTCCAACTTTTCTTATCACTACATGCTCTTGTCAGAAGTCCCTCTGCAGCTTTCTTGTAGCTATCTTGGAAGGCTGCTGTATGTTCTCCCCAGAGCCTTCTCTTCTTCAGGCTGAACAATCCCAAATCTCTTGTCTTCATGGAAAAGGTTCCAGGCAAAAAAAAAAAAAAATAGTTTGAAAATAATGCAGTACTTCTGAAGAGATATATTTTGTATTTATGTGCATTATACTTGTTATTTTGCTAATTGCTAACCTTTATAATTGATAACTTCTGTTTCAGGAAGGTGTTTTAGCATCCTCAAAATGTGTATTTCATGGATCAAAATTAAATTCTCGGCAATATCATTGCTAAGATGATGGTTTTTGTGGAAACCAGATCTCTGAATCATTCTACAAGTTGTTAGTTTTTTGGTTGTTTGGGGGATCTCTTGATTATTAATACAACAGAAATCTCTGTATCTCAGTTTCTCTATTTTCAAAATGATGAATTGTTTGGGAGTTCTTTCTTTAGTAAAATTAAGCTCAAATTTATTTAAATGTCTACTTATACACTTTGGAAACGTTTAAAGGCTCTGCAAACTGACAACATGGAATCTGTGCTTTGCCTTACTCTCTCCTCTCCCTAAGAGGTCTATAAAGCATCCACAAGGTGGCATTATGTAATATTATTTTTCAACATTCTTTGATAGATCTTCACGTTTAAACCACTTCTTGGTTTAAGTTAATGATCAACTCTCTTAGATTAGAGTGTTATATGTGTTTGGCCTAGGGGCCAGTCTTCTAATTATTAGATATGCTTTTCATTTAAATAGAACATAAACCATTAAACCCCAAATCTAGAAGTTTTGCCCATGCTAATGGCTTTGTGTTTATTATTTTCCACATGAGCCTGAATGAATTCCCATTGTCATGTGTTGCAACTTCTCCATGGGTTTGAAATAGCATTACATACAGCCATAAGGAAATATTAGATATGACTATACAGATTGTAACCAAGGAAGCATTAATTCTTTCAAAAATTCAGCTAATTTTGTTATCTCTTATTAAAAAAATTGTACAGACGTATTTGAAGCATGCATGTCCTCAAGAGACAATATCTTACTTCTTTTACTTTCTTTCCCTTGACTTGTGTATTTTGTTTCTGGGTTTATGTATTACCTGAACCCACCTTCCTTGATAGAGGGTGAAAATAAATTATTATCAGGTAATTGTTAGGCTAAAAGAGAAGACCCATTCTTGCACCTTCCTCTCAGAGACTGTTGACTGTTAAGGGTGTTTCTGGCTTTGATTTAAGCCGAATATTGAGGAATGATTTGATCCTGACCTGGTCTCTAGTATGGGATGAGCAAATTTCTGTAACTTCAGTTACTGTTGGGGAAATGTAAATACTTACCCTAATAATTAAATTTAACTTAAAAAATCATGATAAAAAATGTCTTTCCAGGTGGTACCAGAAAATACAAGGACTTGCCAAACAAAAATTATGTTTTAAAATTCATGGTTACTAAGAATTTTGAGAAAAGATTTCAACTGAAAAAATAATGTTTGGTAAGTTTTCATTTAGCTGAGATGTTTCCCTGCTAAGTATGTTTTTCTTGTAATTTTCCTCAATGAATGAAAAAGAAAAAAATCTATTTAGTGTTTTAATACCAAACCAGAGCAAAAATGCATTTTTCCTCTGTTTTCTTTGGCAGTTCTCAGTGTGGATATACTCCAACACTAAAAACAAAAATAAATGGAAGATGGTTTTGCATAACCCTATCTTTTCGAGAATGACACACACATTAGAAGAAAAGTTTTTAATACTGTGAAGGAAAAGCGCTAAAGATATCACTAGTGACAGATAAATGCTACAGTGTCCAAATTCCGAGTCTGCTTCTGATCTGTTAGCAGTAAATAACCTCTGATTCAATGTTTTTGTTTATGACAAGATTTTTAACAGGTTTTCAAGATTAAAACCTTCCTTCATTTATTTTTATTTTTGATGTTAGAATATATCTCACTGTCAAAATCCTACTGAGTAATTTTAAAAATAATTCCTATTGGTCTCATATCTTGTGATTTTTGATACTTTTTTTTTTGAGACTTTACTTAAATGTTTGGCATTAACACACTAAGAACTGCCAAAGAAAACAGAAGAAGTAATATACTTTCAAAAGGCTTACCTGAAAGTGTGTTAATTTCTTCAACAAACAGGTGAGTATCTGGACCTTGAGAAAAAAGGGACATAATCATAAAATAATCTAATGAGGAGATTCTATAATGAACTCAGGATCACATGACCCTGGATATAGCCTCTATCAATCTAATCTAACTTCCTTAGTCCTCCTTTGAGCAGGGGACTGATTTGCTGAAGCCCTTTCCAACCTCACGTGTATGATTCATTGGTTTATACTAATTAAGTAATAGAGCAATTATTTTTTACCTACAGATAATTTAAAATTATTTCTTATCAAGTAAGCAGTGATGTTTTCACTTCCAGTGTTTATTATGTCTCAGATTTTTAGAAAAATCCATACATTAATCTTGCCCAACACTAGCACCAAAAGCATTAATATTTAACAGCACTATGTCTCTGGTGAAACTATAAAGTAAATATTACTTTAACAAACAGAATTAAATATAGTAAATGCACTGTGTGCCAAAGCAATGACTGGAAAAATAGTTTTTCCTCTTTCTAAACATTCCTTTTAACTGTTAAAATAATAACTTTTTATTAGCATTTGTAAATTGTAGTAATTTGGTCCAGTAGTCTAGAATATATTTAGTTTATTCAATTTTGTTTGTTGACATTGCATTTACAATTTATCCCTAGTTCTCTTGATTTTTTAGCTTGTTTCTATGTAACCAGAGTGAAATCTTTGACTCTAAAACCCAATCAAGGTTTAGATTTTTAAAGTAACTTTCTCTGGTGTTAGTAATAAAAACTTAGGTGTGTTTATGAAGAAAAAAACTCAAAAAGGGAGCAAATCACAGCTTCTGAATATGTAGCCACTGAATATGTGATGTATGGAGGTGCTCAGTAAAATAGAATTAGATTTTTCAGATCATTTATGCTGAAAGAGAAGAAACACCAAAAGATTGCTCAGCGAGAGGATCAGGGAAACTGGTAATGGTATTCTCAGCTGAAATAATCGGTTCAGATTAGCCATTAAATACTGTATGAAATTATGTTAGATGTGTAACTATAAGAGTATAAAAGTAAGAGAAGAAGACTAAAAAAGAAAGTGAAAAGCAGCATGTGGTTAAAAACTGTAGTGGTGTGGTGGCTGAGCCCGCAGCCAAAGGAGCTGTGAGTAGGGCCAGTCATATAGGAGGCCTAAAGGAAAAGGCCCCTAGGTCTAAGTTCCCCTCCCCTAGGCCATAATGACAGGAAGGGTCTCCCCCCATCCAGGACCTGTAATGGTTTATTCCCCTATTTGGTTTGTTCCCTCTGAGTTGTCAATCTGTGTTTTATATACAGAATGTTCTCCCCTACTCGGTGCCCCATTGGCCTTGCTCCCCTGCCCCTCCTCTCACCTACCTTCATTGGTTCTATGTATTGTAGTCCCCCCTTTTCCCCCCTCCCTCTTACCCTCGTGTTATTGGTCCTTGGTGTTTTCTCCGCCCTTGTTTGTTTCAGTATATAACCCTGTGTGCCGCCATGTTCTGAGCGCTTCTTCTGTTCCCGGACCTGTCCAATAAAGACCTTACTGCTACAGAAGAGCCACTTCCCGACTCTTTATCCCCAGCTTAAAGTGTAGAGTGTGCGTGCCTGCGCGTCCACCTGCGCTGGTGGGACAGGGGGTGCTTGCCGAGGAGGCAAGGCGCTGGACCCTTCCCACCGGCTACCGCACTCCACGCCGAGGCACCGCCGGACCCAGGGGCGCTCTCGGGAAGGTTGTGGGCATTTTCCATCCGGCCTGTGACAAAAAACAGTCAATGACAAACTTTGTAGCTCACTGATCATTCAAGACAATGAGAAGGTCAAGCAAGTCTTCAGTGAATAAGAACCAATTATGTTGCATATGAAGGGGTTTATATTAGACAAACATTGACTCTTATACAGAGATAAAGATTATTATTAACATGATTGACCTACAGATGAAAGAGCATTTAGAAAACTTTAAGAAAATGAAAAAAAATTATAATAACTATGTATTATGCCAGAGGAATAAAATCTTGTGATACCTAGTTATAACTGAGAAGAAAAGAAAATGAAACAAAAAGTTTGCAGAGTTTGGTATTTATGTTCCATTAAGATGTTGCATTATGCACCCAAATTCAGGGGTAAAACCACTGAAAAGTATCTCTGAAAAACTGTTGAAATTTGAAGCTCAATGTAGCTCCATCTCATGAATAAGAATGCCTAGTACTATATGCTTCCACTGTACTTGTCTAACTGAAAAAAAAAAAGGCAACATAGGGAAAGGGACTTAGAAGTTAAAATCTGGAAATAGGCTGTAAATACTGTAAAATACAGCAGTTTGCTAAGGTTTGCAATGAAAAGACAGGCTAAAATATATTTGAATTTGGATTATGTGCACTAAATTTATTTCCACAACTGAAGTAAAACGTGGCTTTAGTAGGTGATTCACCGTAAACTCTGGCTTTCAAAGAATCCTTTCCAATAGGCAGATATCATGGATGTAATAAACCATATTACTTACATTGGATTATTGCCTTTTACTAATGATTTTGTGATATGGAAGGCTGTGATAACCTGAAAGTCATCTACAAACCCTGAAAATGTACATTAGTTATGCATCTAGAGTATGAGACAAAAGAAAGGAAGAGACTTTGGGCACAAGTCATATGGCACAAACTGTCTCCTGTCCGTTCTCCAGGAGCTAGCCCCCACGTTAACATAACAGTCATGCCCTCAGCATTGTGTTTGTCTCTGGGTGTCTTGTCATGTTTTAACCCCAACTGGCAACTAAACATCACAGTGCTGCTCACTTGTTTAGCCCCTGTGCGATGGGGGAGACAATCAGGAGAGTGAAAGTGAGAAAACTCATGGGCTGAGATAAAGACTGTTTAACAGGTAAAGCAAAAGCCGCATGTGCTAGCAAAGCGAAACAAAGATTTCATTCCCCACTTCCCATGGGCAGGCAGTTGTTCAGCCATCTTCAGGAAAGGAGGGCTCCACCTTGTGTAATGGTGACCTGGAAAGGCAAATGCCTTGACTCCAAATCTGCCTTCCTTCTTCTCCCAGCTTTATTTGCTAAGCATGATCCTATACAGTGTGCAATATCTCTTTGGTCAGTTGGGGTCAGCAGTCCCATCTGTGTCCCCTCTCAAGTCCGTGTGCACAGGGCAACGTGAGAAGCAGAAAAGGGCTTGTCAAAGTGTAAGCACCACTCAAGAGTAATGAAAACATCCCTGCATAATCAATACCGTTTTCAGGACAAATGCAAAACATGGCCCCATACTAACTCCTATGGAGAAAATTAACACTATTTCATCTGAAATCAGCACAGAATCCTCTCCAGGGAACACCCGGTAAGCCTAGGAGATATGTATTATTTCCCAGGCTTGGTGCAGTTTCAACAGTGTGACATGTTTCGGGAATCAATTGCCTATTCTTGGGACTTGTTTTTGAAAGAGCTAGTGAGAGTGGTCCAAAATACATCTAATGAGCGTGCTGAGAAGCTTAACAGTGTGGGAGATGCAGGTTTCAGTGTTCAGACATGCTTGTTTACTCTCTTTTATCCTAATGCTAACTAAGAGAGCCAGTTCATGACAAAAGTGACCATTTGAAGGGAGTTTAGAAGACTGAAGAAATGTAAATATCATAGGTCAATAAATACATAAGGCATCACTCCCATTCAAGGCGTCTTGGTTTTGAATAGTTTAAGGAAACATGAATCTTCCAGAATAAAAAAATGCCAATATCTCAACACGCTGAATGGAAATAGCAAGTGATTCTGTATGCATCTGTCACAACAGTGGCCCCATTAATGGTTGTATTTTAGGCATTCTGTGTTAGGGTGTTGCTGTTGCATGAGAACTAAATCACGACATAAGTACAATCCAAGAGTTGGTGAGAAGTGGATTTATTTATTAATATAAAGAGCTATTTTATACCTTTATGTGCTTGAATGTTATAAGGTTATTGGTCCTTTGGCCATCCACCTCTCAGGGTGAAGTTACTACAACGCCTTATGGAAAATATTGTGTATTCGGTATAATAACAAGTCCACAGGTGCATGATAAGGAGAAGTCCCGTTAGAGAAACATCTTCGCTGTTTACATAGCTTCTATGAGAAAAGACAGCTTCTCACAGAATGCAAGAAGCTGGAGAATTCCTCTGCTGAAAGCTTTTCAGTATCCACATTAGAGGGGAAAAAAAGAAAAAACAAGGTCTCTAACAGTTGCTCTAACATGTTCCAGGAGGGTAGGC
Source organism: Ptilonorhynchus violaceus (assembly GCA_013397565.1). Taxonomy (NCBI): domain Eukaryota; kingdom Metazoa; phylum Chordata; class Aves; order Passeriformes; family Ptilonorhynchidae; genus Ptilonorhynchus; species Ptilonorhynchus violaceus. Next base: position 629,658 of record VZRJ01005455.1, read on the forward strand.
AACAACACTTTGTGCACATCCTTCAGTTCTTTGAGTAACATAACTGTGTATTGATTTTACAGTTGTAAAAGACTGAATGAAGTAGCAGTGCATGAAACAGGATATTGTGGACCCCTTAGAGGTCAATTGGACAATTAACTGTAAAATAACTGAGTGTTAAAATAAAAGGCTGTAAAAGTTGCTGTTACTGGGTAGTATATGTCATAAAAGTGGATTTATTAGGAATTAGATAACAAAAATTTACTGCGTGGAAAAAAACACAAACAATCAAACCTATGGATGAGGCTCACTAGGGATAAAGAGAGTCTTGAGCTGACAGTGAAGTTCAGACTTTAAGAGAGTATTACAGGCAATTTAGGAGAAAGTTCTTTCATTTATCACTTGCAATGTAATGCTTGCAATTAAGAATCTAAGAGCTTTTGTCTGGCTGTATGTTAATTTTTTATGTTGCCTAGAATAACAATAAAACATGAAGTAAATTTGGGAAAATTACTTGGCAATGTCCTTCCAAAGCACATAAAAGCATTCTTCACAGACTAGTAATGACTTGCTGTGATACCTGTTTTATATGTTCCACATATATTTCACTTCTCTATCTCCTTACTGTTTTTCAGAAATGCCTCTTCCAAACACAAATAGAATCAAATGGTAATGACATTTTATGTGAGTTCTTTGAGAGGCAGAAATTAACCAGTTTGTGAAGTGTCTATCTCAAGATCTAGAAGTCCTGGGAAGTGTTGCATGAGATCCTGAGGCGAGAGTGACTCTGAGAACTGCCTGACTGCAAAACAGCTCAACAGAAAAGGATGTGAGGTTCCTGGTGGACCTGCCCTCAGTTTGCTACTGAGCATGAGTCAAAAATGCATGTTTGTACTGATTGTGTTACCATTGTACTGGAGCACATTTGCAAAATCATAGCTGTCAGGTCAAGGAAAGTGACCTCAGTCCTTGGAATAAAACATACAATTTTGTCCTCTAGTGCAAAGACTGTATGCACAAACAGGAGAGGATTCAGTGGAGCACTATTATGATCAGCAGGGGAGCTTGGTGAGACCAAGGGAATGGGGTTTATTTAGCCTGCAGAAAAGAAAGCAAAGGAGAAACCTAATTAGTCATCTTCTCCTTAGAAAGGATTTGTAGATGATGGACCCAGGCATTTGTCTGAGGTACACAGCAATAGGACAAGAAGCAATAGACAAAAGTTGCAACAAAGAAAATTCTAGTTGGCTATAAGGAAAAGCTCTTTACATGAGGGTGATAAAGTACAGGAACAGTTTTCCCCAAGAGGCTTTGGAGTCTCCATCCCTGAAGATTTCCAGAAGTCATCTGAATATGACTTTAAACAGACACATCTGACAAAAGCTATCCCTGCTTTGAGAGGGACGTTGGACTAAATGATCTCCAGAGCTCCCTCAACCTGAATTGTCCAGTGATTTCACCATTCTGATTCTATTTCTCTGCAACGTTTGATCTGCAAGATAAGCAAATTTCAGGGGCAAGAGGTTCCTGTGACACTTTCACTTACCCTCTTTATTCTCATTATTAGCACTCTGTATTTCAGATTGTATTTAAATTCTTAAATTTTGAGAGGTAGATTCAATTTCCATCACCTTTTATGTACCACAGACACAATGGACTTCACGCTAAAAGAGGCAATTGCAGACTTACTGGAAGTGTCACCTGGTAGTAGCCCACTAACAGACAAACACCACACAATTTCTCTGCAGGATTTTATCTCCTATCCCTTCAAAAACAAACCTGGAAGCTGATGGCTTATAGTGACAAGCAAAGAGAATACTTAAGAAACATGATTCTCATTAGGTTAAGCTGAAAAATACTTTGACATTTTACTCACCCACTCTCACTGTCCTTATAAATTTGCCACCAAAATAACAAATCAAGTTCTTTGTTGTTTTGCAGTTTGCAGATTGTTATGCTTATGATTTTTTTTTAACCAGACATCTGATATGCCAGGGTAATGTTTTATATTCAAGAATAATAAAATGCCCTAAAATATTTTTTAGATTGATTAAATTAGATAAAAAACAGTAAATGCTTGCAGGGAAATCTTTCTGATAAGTAGGAGAAAAAAATCATGAAGGAGGAACTGTTTCTCATTACATCACTGACTATTGCTGTGAATCATGACAGGGAATTACACCACGCCCTATCAAGAGTTACCAATCCCAAATCTGAGCAAGTATTTTCATACTCCTGAATCTCATCCTCCAAAATTTTCTTTCAGTTTTCGTTCCTATAATTCTTTTTCCAATTTCATCCAGAAGGGCACTGAAATACAACTGCCACAAAATGGGGATTTAAAATCCACTCACTTTTTGTCATGTTAGTCTTACATAAATTTTTGGGTTACTACAAGGAAACTTTTGTCATAGTGTAGTCTACTAATGTGGTTTCTACTTTCCATTATACCGAAGTTCTTTTAGTATTCTGAATGTTCTTAACATTCATGAACATTTCAATACAATGGAAATGAAGATAACCATTTTATCATTTGAATACTTTAAAATATGCAGCCTTGTGCCTTGGAAATGTCAGAGTAATTCTCCCTCGTTTTATGTTGAAACTGTTATGTTTAAGATAGATGCATAGAAGGAAAAGCAAATAATTACATTATTTTTTGAGTCACGATAATTGCCTACAAAATGTTGTCTGTAACATGGGTGAATCCACCTTGGAAGTGCTAAGAACAATTCTGATGTAAAGAAGAGCATCAGCATGAAAACATGATAAGAAATCAGAATTCATCTTGTCATTTATGTGCAAGTGCTGGATGATATTGATTTTTAAACCTTCTTTCAGAGATAAAACTAGAAAATTTAGATCTTTACCCTTAAGATTTTGTCAGAGAAAAAATAATAAAACCCAAACTAAAAAAGCCAAAAAAAAGTTGATCTTTCTTCTTACAGGTTTTAGACAGTTTTTCACTATTTTTTATAAAGTCAGGTTGTATTCCACTATTAAAATCATAAGAGTATGACTGTACTGGCAGTTTAGAATGGAACAAGTGTTAAGCTTTTATATATTTAACATATTTACCTCCCCAGCACTACCACCACTCATAGAGACAGCAGAAGCTCAGCAGATATTGCTTTGGCCATGATTCTGCTTTAATTATGATTGAAGATTGCTGGTATAAAAACAGTAAAATGAGGCTGTATAAGAATAATATTTTGGCTAGTTTGTGGGATGAACTTTGATCTCAGAGTTCAATTCTTGATTCTACTACTAGGTTTATGACATGTCAGATCTAGAATGTTTCTAAGTTTTTCTGTAGCAAAGTTGTAGATTATAATGTTGATTTATTTCCAAAATGCAAAGGAGTCAGGTCAGATTCATTATATAGAGTTTGGTTTGATTTTGTAGTTGTTTTTTTTAACATAATTTATTTTAAAAGTGTGAAACTTGTACCCAATCTCACTACTCACCTGGGAGTTATTTTTTATTTCGTTGATCTTCCAAATGGACAAACTCTGATGTATAGAGGTGTTAATGTTGGCATTTCCACAAGCTCATGCCAACAAAGCAACCTGCTCTGAAAGGGCATGGCATATTCATGGTCCCTATGGGTGTTTACAAAAGAACGTTTTCCAAAATACCAAGTTTCTGAAGTCCTGGAGCACCTAAGAGAAACACTGGACATTTATAGTTTTCAAAATAATAATTACAGGGAAAAATTATGTCAGCAATGAATTAATACAATTAATCCTTCCAATGTTGATTTTTTTCTGGTGAGATAGAGTTACTGTGCTAGTTAGTCTAATACTGAGAGCCAAATTTGCTGCTAGTGAAAATGTTCAGAGAAAGACAAAGGCTTCTCCAGCTCCCCACCAGGTGAATTAGACTAATGCTACTTCCCTCCTCTGCCCCTGGACCTTTGCACCTAGGTCATCTGGGTGATCAGCTCCTGCACAGTAGAAATGAGAGTGAGACTCATGGTTCCCGAGCAGTGCATGAAGCCTAATGGAAGATAGGCAGGCAGTCTTGGAGGCTGAAGAAAGTCTGAAGCTTTTGAGAGGTAACTGAGACTCTCTGGGGGAGGAAAAAAATGAGAAAAAGCCCAGGAGCCACAGTGTATTGAAAACGGACAAAGAAACAACACAGATTTGGGTAAAGACACTTCATTTCCAAGAATACAGGTGGGACACAAGAGGGCAGAGATAGAAAAGAAAGACCTATTAGGTTAGAACTTGACCAAACGTCCTAGATTTGACAGAACAATTTGCTGGGCATTAAAGGAAAAATGCATATGCTGGGCAAGAGAAAAAAGACTGTATTTGTTTCAGGTGTTCTGGAGCCATGTAAGATTCTCCTTCACAGGCTCAACTTTATCTTCTCCTTGATTTTACCTGCCTTTACTTCTAACCATCTCTTTCTTTGGCAAATATAAAGAGAAAAGTTAATATGACTGATATGAACAATTAGTTCTTTAAGGTGCATCTGTTACTACTTAATGTCTTAAATATTAGCACTTTAGATTTTGAGCTCAGTGTATTGATTTCTTCTCTGAGGGTCTTTCGCTAACAAAAATAACTCATCTCCTTACACACTGGAGGTATTTTCAATATGAAAAAGTGTGTTGCTACAAAATGTCAAGGGGAAAATACTCAGTTGTGAGGTTTTTTCCCTTAAAAATACTACAGAGGTCATAGTACAGATGCTGTGCAAAAATATTTGTTTCAATTAATACACGAAGGTTTTTATCATACAGAAGGCTGGAATGTGTTTTGGTTAACGTTTGCTTGAACATTGTGAGTTTTTCATTTCCTCATAAGAATTAATATTTCTATATCCTTTTTCTTACTCTTGATGGAGTAAGTAGAGTTTTGGTACTAATTCCCTCATATTTCCCTGGAAAGCCAGCCATACTCTATCGGGTGTGCTGAGCAGCTGTGCATTAGGAAAAGGGCGACCGTGACTGCATCCTAGTAAATTGTTGGAAGCTTCAAGATGTATTGCTTCTCAATGGTAGAAAAATACTCTATAAAGGTTTTAGATAAATGGCATTACCAGTCTGAGGCTTTCTGATTCTGTAAGAGTTTAAGGGGAGCACATCCCAAGCAGCATTGTGGAATACCCATCTTAAAAATTATGAAGCCTGATGAGTAGGTACCACAGTTAAAAAAAAAAGGATGGGAAGTCCCTAGACACCTTCCAGGTCAAAGGAGAACCAAAACAATGCATACTCTGGGAACTGTGCTCACAGGAAAAGAAAAGATTTGTCTTTTTCAGAGCCCCCAGAGCTTTTGAAAATTAGACTTATAAAGCTGAGTAAATAGTTTAAAATGACTAATTTACTCAATATATAATCACTCAATAAATAATCACTATTTCTTCTTTTAGAACTGTTGCATGCAGGTCAGTATTTTCTTGAAAATATTCATCATTTTAATTGATTCAATGAATCTTTTTTCCATTCTGTTTTTTTCTCTGTGGTAGAACACAAAATTCTCATGCAAATACGCAAGCTAAACATCTCAAATTGGAACTATTGAGAGGTTTTGATTATCCACGAATACCATGAGGACACATATATGCACAGACATGTGTAGTTTCTTAATTCTCCTTCTTTTCTAGATAATGGTCAAGCTAAGGTTTTTCAAAAGCTTTTGGGTGAGCTAGGGCTTTGTCACTTAAGGGGGCATAAGGGAACAGTGCCACAAATTAGTCAGCAAGCTGCAAAATGTATTGGCTTGATACAGAGACTCCGTTTAATTTCCTGACCCCGAAATCACACAAATGCAATGTAACTATGTGATTCCACAATGTAGTATGTCCTAAGATCCATCTTGGCCTCCAGAGATGTCATTTAATCAAAGCTCTGTGAGGATGTAAGAAAACTTGCACAGAGAAAGGAAATCATGTCCAGGGTTGGATCATTACAGGAACTAAACTGCATACCAAAGGCTGTGATTATTTCAATTTACTTTACAATTGTTAGGCTACAGCTGGAAAGTTCAGTTTTGATTATACAGTTGAAGAGAGAAACTGGTAGGCTGGATAGAGTCCAGAAGAGGGTCACCAAGATGATGAGGGGGTTGGAGGACCTGACATTTGAAGAATGGTGGAAGAAATTTGGTTTGTTCAGCATAGAGAAGAGATGTCTCAAGGGGAATCTAATTACAGCCTTTAAGTGCTTTATAGTTAGTTGTAGAGAAGCCAGATGTACTCTCTTCACAAAAACACACATTGGAAGGGTAGGTAACAGGCAGAAGTTGTTTCAGAGGAAATTCTGTCTTGATATTTTAATAGACCTCTTCACCATGAGAACAGGTAAACATTGAAATAGAAGAGATCAAAGAAGAGATCAAATCTCCCCCATTGGATATTTTCAAGATCCTATTTTACAGGGCCCTGGATAACCTCATTTGAAGTCAGGCGTTCAACAAAAGGTTCAACCAGATGATCTCCAGGGGTCCCCTCCAAATTAGGCTTTTCCATGATTCCATGATTTCTATAATATTATGACTTAAATATGTAACATCCTGTCCAAATAAAATCCTGGATCTAATTGTGTGTTAAAGGATTAATGAAGATGCATGGAAGTCTCAGGATATAGACTTAAAAATCCATGCTACTCCCCCATATGAAATATATACTGAGAAAAACTGAAATTAAAAAGTGATATGTTCAAGAATATATCACAGGTTTTAGACAATTCAGTAGTTCTTCTCTCTGCACTCCTTACCTGCCAGAGGAGTAGATCTGACCCAGAGTAAAATCCCTGATGGATTTTCTTGACTTTTAATCATTATACATCTCCACAAGCTCTGTAACACTGCCTTACCATGTCCACTGATCACATTACCATGAAACCAATGCCATTTTTGGGACAAAGGGCATTTTTCTTCCTTAGCTATTATCATCTGGGATTAGAAATTATATTAATGAAGAAAATGTGTTCATAGAAGTATAAGCCAATTTCATGTTACTGTATTTTAATGCCTGACACACTTGCATTGCATGCTTCTAAACACCACACACCCAGCACCATCAAACAAAGATGCAGTTAAATTTTATAGCTGACCCTTCTAAATCGTTTTTGCCAAGTTAACACAAAAGCTGAAAAGGGTTTAAAATGTGGTTACAAAACAGTATAGAACTGGCTTTAACAGATAGTAGGTTGCTGTAATATCTAATGTTGTTTTGTGAACATTAAGAAGATCTCTAAACAGTCTGTGATCATCCATTCATAGATTCATACATAAACTTTAAGGACAGTTGGCATCAAAACAGTCTTAATCTGATCTCTTTGCAAATAACTTGACCCCCTTGAGCATAGCTCTACAGTGATGTAATTCTCCTGAACTGTTACATGGATGAAGATAACATGATATGCCTTTACAAGTAATCCTGTTTCATGTTTGATTTCTACCAATGCATATCTAAAGGAAATTTGTTTAGTTTAAGAATGGCAGTGCTGTAAAATTACACAGGTGAAATCCATATCTGGCCTGTGAGCAGCTAAGGACTAATTGCCAAATCACATAACTGCTAAAATTAACAGTGAAATGTCTAAATTTGTACCATTAGCATAGGAAAATATTGAAACCCGAAACTTGTGACACAGGCACAGTGTAATGTTCTCCTTCCACACAACTGGAAACAGGGATAGGAGAAAGGACTTGCCTGTCCTGGAAGTGTTGCAGTGCATTGAAAGAAGTTTCCTTTATGATAAAATGGCATTTTTGAAATCCTAGCTGTAGCAGCAATATCATCCTAATCCTCTACATAGTGTCACAGCAGAAAGTAAATCCTGTCATCATATGCAGGATTCACCTGCATATGATTTCAATAGATTTGCTTCTTGCAAACCATATTCCAGGAAAAGTTCCTCCAGACTGTGTGAAAATAAATAAGAATCCTGATGTGAATTTGTCACTAAACATATTTCATCTAGTTCAGCACTGTCTGATCATAACAGTAATGCTGGGAAACTTGAATGACCTCTGGTAATGTCTTTGGAAATACACAAATATTACATGAGTAGAATATTCCTTTTCCTCCCCAATACACATAGCTTATTTTTGTAACATTTTTCAAAACAGACATGGGACTCTAGAAAGTAGTTTGCCAACTATGGAGAGAAAATTCACTGTGCAAGTTGAAGGTATTGAGGAAAATCTGCTCAAGACATCATCATACCTCTTGGTTTTCCGCAGAATCACAAAGGTCTGCTGGAACACGGGTATCTGGATTCTGACCAAACTCTCACAGTGCAAAAATTCCATTTGTTTTATTATAGGCAGGTTACAAGTCCAACTATCAAATCCAAGTCTTTGGAGGTCTGCCTGACAATATAGCCATGCTTTGGACACACCCACCTGTTGTGATTTGGTGACTGAAATGATATGCTTCAAGAAACAGAATTCTTCTGACAAACCAACTTCAGAAAAACTTCAGATGAAACTGCAGAATTTCAATTTCTTTTCACAGAATCACAGACTATGCTGAGTTGGAAGGGACCCAGAACAATCATTGAATCCAACTCCCATCTCTGCACAGCCCCATCTCCAAGAGTCACACCATGTGTCTGAGAGCATTGTCCAAATGCTTCTTGAACTCTGTGAGGCTTGGTGCTGTGACCACTTCCCTGGGGAGCCTGTTCCAGTTCCAATCACCCTCTGGGTGAAGAACCTTTTTCTATATCCAAACTAAACCACCCCTGACACAGCTTTATTCCATTCTCTCAGGTCCTGTCACTGGTCACCACAGAGAAGAGATCAGTGTCTGACCCTCCTCTTCCCCTCACAAGGAAGTTGCAGACTGCAATGAGGTCTCCTCTCAGTCTCCTCTTCTTCAGACTGAACAGACCAAGTGACTTCAGCTGCTCCTCATTCAGCTTCCCCTCAAGGCCCTTCACCATCTTTGTGGCCTTCCTCTAAAAGCTTAATATCTTTCTTGTATTGCAGTGACCAAAACTGCACACAATATTCAAGGGAGAAGACCATAGTTCAGATACTACATTTCACTCAGGAACCAACATATAAAGGATTTCCCATTTTCCACTTAGACCGTTCTTTCAAGTTTCTGCAAGAACTTCTGTAAAAGAAACAGGAAACAAAAGCTAAATGTTGGTAATTTCAAAGGAGATAACTAATTTAAAAAGTCTTTAGTTAGCAGCCGATTTACAAAGCTGTTGCAGAGATACTGAACAAGGACCTCTGTGTTAGAAACCACCCTCTGATACTCCTTCAAGTCCTTGATTCCTGATAGTATGTAAGTCCCCCTCCAGTTTCTCCACAGCTTACTTAATAGACCTCTAGTTATTAGGGTGCTATCAGGGATTTATCAGTTTCACTTTTATCAGTTTCAATTTTATCAATTCTCATCCACCTCAAAATCCCACATTTGCCAGCCATGGTGTTTCCAGGAGCCTACCTTAGAACTGCAGACAGGTGGCTGTTGCGGTTAGGTAAAACCTTGCAAAAGGTGACAATGGCAACATCTGTCTGTACCCACAGCAGACATACGTTGGTACGGCCACAAATGTCAAGGTCGTGTTTAACTGTTGCCAAAAATCAGGTGTCAGACTTAGGGGAAAAAAAAAGTATATTAAAAAATCCAAGTTAAAAATTTACAGCCAGACATTCCCCTTAATGGATCTAACTTTTTTTTATCAAAGCATGCAGGCCAGCAGCTTTCTTTTCGGTTTCGGATGAAGATTCTTAGGCAATTGAAACCAGAAAATTTGTGGCTTTAGAAAAGCCACAAAGACCTGTGACAATGAAACAAAGATTGACAACAGTGCAGTTAGAGCAGTTACTTTGTTCAAGTGCTTAAAACAGAGTCACTTCTAAGTAGCTGCTTGAACTTCAGCTTACAGGTGTAAAAGTCAGCTATTCTCTGCTCTGATCTAGTGCAACTGCTCACATTTCATAAGACAGCATACAATTTGAAGTCCATTATCCCAGTTCTCATCTCCATAACTTGGAGAATCAAATGTATTTTTATTTAAAATAAAGCCTATCTTTTATTATATTGTGACTTTATGGTTTCTGGAGGTATTTATAATTGAATTAGAATCCATCTGATTAGGTATGCTTACCTTCTCTTTGCTCTCATTTACCTGTCAGCTGCAATGCTTATGAGGAATCTTATAATTCAATATTTTACATTTCATAGACATATAAAGTTACATTTTAAGGAAAGTCCAAGTAGCACAATAAAGAAAAATATATCTGAAAAATATTTTACTAATAATATTAGCTAAGTGGTAGGGTAAGTCATGGTATGGTAAGATTCATTACAAGTTTCCTTTTACATTTTTTCATAGAATTATAAACAAACTGCCTCTCATTCATGTTTTGATTACCTACATAGCATATACGTCCTAAACATATGAGTTAAAATTTATCTTTACTGTAAAGCTGTTGAGGTCAGTGGAGTTTTACCCAGGATTCGTTTTCTCCATTCAAACTTGTTATTTAGAGTGTAATTCAAAGTTGCTATGGTTATATGAGACAGTAGTGTTTTGAATAGAATTACTTATTTTACATGAAAGGTTTTTCCATGTGCTCAAACTAAATGAAAATAATCTGTCTATTCTCTTTATTAATAGATCATGTTCCAGGACCTCTTTCAGTTTGAGAAGACATTTTAGTTTTAACATATACTTCTTATATTTAGTATCTTTTTGCATGCAAATAAACCTTCAGGAAGATTGTTTAAATAGGTTTCCATGATGTTGCCTTAGATAAAATTCTTCTCAAATTTTCTGGCTAAGAATTCAGAATTGACTGCATATATCTTTCTGTTTATTTTGGACAGTTATCATATTTTAATTTTGCTGGCTCCTGCAGAGCTGAACTCACTTTCCTTGTTTCTCACATAGATAAATGAAACAATAATGAATAGTAAATGGTAACACATTTGCTGCCTGATTTAGTAAAGTCTCATTCTTTCGTCCCCAATGACATAAGGTGCTTTTGCACGGAAAGACGTGTAACCTGGCCCGGTCAGTTATGAGATAAGACATGAACTCATTTGTTACTAAATTGAATCTCAGGAGCCAGTTCAGAGAGCTATGGTAACACAATTATTGCATCACGAATAACATCAAATTCCTTCACAGTATCGTGTGTTTTCTCAGAGCAGGCACTGTTCTGAGTAGACAGATTTCAGATGTTTAAGAAGAAATGAAGGAGCCAAATTCTACAGGAGGATAAATAAGCAGAATGGTGCATGTGTTGACCACCTTCATTTGGGGAATCATAGAGACGGAGAATGTCTTGGGTTGGAAGGGACCATAAAGATCATCTAGTTCCAATGCCCCTGCCATGGGCAGGGACACCTTCCACTAGACCACGTTACTCTGAACCCCATCCAACCTGGCCCTAAACACTTCCAGGAATGGGGCATCCACAACTTCTCTGGGCAACCTGTTCTAGTGCCTCACCACCCTCACAGTAAAGAATTTCTTCCTAAGAGCTAATCTAAATCTACCCTCTTTCAGTTTGAAGTCATTATCTCTTGTCCTGTCACTGCATGTCCCTGACAAAAGTCTGCTTTCTTATAAGCCCCCTCTAGGTACTAAAGGTTACCCGCTGTAAGGCTATTCCAAAGCCTTCTCTTCTCCAGGCTGAACAGCCCTAACTGTCTCAGTCTTTCCTCATAGGAGAGGTACTCCAGCCCTCTGATCATCTTCACGGCCTTCCTTTGGACTCATTTCAGCACATCCACCCCCTTCCTGTGCTGAAGACCCCAGAGCCGGACACAGTACACAGTACACAGGTGGGGTACATCCTGCCTCGACCTGCTGCCAGACTTCTCTTGATGCAGCCCAGGATACGGTTCACTTTCTGCATTGCATACGTACCTTGCCAGCTCATGTCCAGCCCTTCATCCACCAGCTACCCTAAGTCCATCTCCTCAGGCCTGCTCTCATGCCTGAGATTGCCTCTACCCAGGTGGAGGATGGGGCACTTGACTTCGTTGAACCTCTTGAGGTTCCCATGGGCCACTTCTCGAGCTTGTCCAGGTCCCTCTGGATGGCAACCCACACTTCAGTTGTGTCAACTGCATTGCTTAGCTTGGCATCGTCTGCAAATTTGCTGAGGGTGCACTCAATCCCTTCATCTATGTAATTAATAAAGATATTAAACAGCAGTGGTCCCAATATGAACCCCTGAGGGACATCACTTATCACAGATGTCCATTGGGACTCTGAGCCATTGACCACTACCCTCTGGATGTGACCATCCGACCAATTCTTTATTCACCAAACAGTCCATTCATCAAATCCATCTCTCACTAATTGAGAGAGAAGGATGTTGTGGGAGACTGTGTCAAAGGCCTTGCAGAAGTACGAACAGATGACACCTGTAACCCTTCCCTCCATCATAGAAGGCCACTGGGTGGTCAGGCAAGACATTCCCCTGGTGAAGCTGTACTGTCTGTCCTAAATCACCTCCTTGTCCTCCATGTACGTTTGCACAGCTTCTAGGAGGAGGAAGCTGCTATCTTCCCAGGCACAGAGTTGCAGCCGACAGGTTGATAGTTTCAAGGGTCCTCCTTTCTACTCTTTTTGAAATGGGTGAAATATTTTCCTTTTTCCAGTCTCCAGGGACTTCAGCTGACTGCTACAGCTTTTCAATATCATAGAGAATGGCTTGGCAGCTACATCAGACAATTCCCTCATGATTCTGGGATGTAACTCATCAGATCCCATAGATTTATGTATATTCAGGTTCCTAAGGTGGTAAGGAAACACTCCAGATTTCAGTTTTGAAGAAGAATCCAGATGTGGGTTACTGGTCCTGCAAGAAAAGATGCAAAAACATGTATAAAAATGTAAAAGATGTATCTGTAAAACAGTGGCATACTTGTGAAACCTCATGAAATGCATCCTCTGGGGTACTTGAATGGAAGCTGTAAAACCTTGGGTCTCTATTCAACAGGAGTCCAAAAATTGCTGAAAATTATGCTGTTCATATACATATACAACCGTATATGGGGAAAATAGACAACTACTCTTCCACAGTAGAAAGATAACTAATTATGAGACAACATGCATTTAGATATACGTCAAAACCAGTGCATTTTTCAGACATTCCCTCTGTTTTTCTTCTCCCTCTGTGCCAGTGAAGTCCTTTCTACAAATCCCATTCATTTCTCCTTTGTCTACGACATTGATATTTTCAATGGACCAAACCCAAAACTTTGTGAGTTATCTGCTTATCTCTCTTTGAACTTACTCTAGAGCTGTAGCAGCAGGTCATCATTTAAGGAGGCCACTTCTGTAAAGACCTGGTGGTGACCCATTGTGTCTTGTGAGCCTGCAATGATGTTCAGGAGGTGCAATGATGTACAGTTTGTTCCTTTCCTTCTGTCTCCTGACTGGCATAGTCAGGCAGCAACTCAGGATGAAAAAGTGACATTTAGGGCAGGATAAATTTTCCTGCCCCACATACCTTGAGTGGAGGTAGAGAAAGACTAAGAAATGACCCTAGACTTGCTTTCACATTTTAGTTAGGACAGGCAGTGTGGTCTCATTGGCACCTGGGGATGCAGGCTGAGTAATGTGTGGCTCTGGCAAAGGGCTGCATCAGAGGAAAAGCAGGAAAAAATGGCAGTTCTTGGAAGAGAAGCTTTCTTTCCAGCTTATGCCAAGGCAGTTGTGCTTGGCATAAACTATGTGCCACCCAAAGACTTGTGGCAAACCCACATTTTTTTTTGCAATTAGCTGTGCTGACAGCAAGCTCAGCTAAAAGCCTTGGCTGGTGTTTGATAGGGCTAGCTTAAGTACAGAGACAACAAAAATGAAAAAGCTGCCTTGGCTACGTACACTGATATCCTGAGACTTCTGCAGAAAGCATGGATGTTCCATTACAGGTAGCCTAAGACAGTCTCTTTTCTCTTATGCTACGTTGTAATCTGGTGGCTGTGTAATTCCTTTACATTAAATCACTTTCAGCTGTACTTAGAGCCCTTGTTATACTTTTTTTCCCTTTTTAAAAATTAGTCTGATCACAAATTTAATAAAAATTGTGTTCTTTAAAATAGAATTGAGTGAATATTAAATGCTTATTCCTGGAAAATATGGTTGCTCATTAAATTTGACAGTCATTGCTTATGTAGTAAATGCTGTCAGTGCCAAGAACCCTTTGGCAGATTCTGCCAGCTACAGGTCCATTATTTTAATTGCCTTTAACCTATAATCAATATCTGCTGCATTCAATACAGCTAGATGCATAGCTAAGCGATATGGAGGAGAAATATAGTCTATTGCACCTTATATTCTACTTTAATGTGTATGAGCCGCAGCAAAATGCATCATCACAAAAATCTTTCCATCATCAAAACTATTCCATCTTCTCAGGCAATATGTCAAAGGGGGAACCAAAGCATGTCTCTTACTCCAACAAACTTGATGTGCATTTTTAGGTCAAATTCAGTTGCATCAGGGTAAACTTATAAAGATTAATTAATAGCTGGTGAAAGTTGTTTGCAAATAATAACGGGATACTGCACATGAGACTGGATTTCTTTCATTAGCAGTTGTAAAACTATGCATGACCATAATAGAGGTGGTTGCAGAGGAGTTACTGAAACCTGAAACAAGTATAAAGGCCAGCTTTTCTCTATTCTAGGGATCAACCCCAGATGCTGTATCTTAACAACCGGGCAAAATGAAGGACTGGAGAATACCATGCATTCAGATAATGGTGCACCTTGTGGGAGTCATTCTGAGTGCATGAAAGAAACCACACCTTCAATTACATAATTTTGCATTTCTGATGGTCATTTATATTTTTTTTAAAAGTTTCTCTTTAAAAAAAATAAAGGCACTAGAAATTAATATAGAAAATAAGTAGGCAGTTTTGATTTAAAACGTATGATAATCTTTGTACCAGTGATATTTGAAAGGTATGACTTGAAATTAGAAATTATCAACCCATTCTTAGCCAAGCATAACTTCCATTACTTCTATAGAGATTATGTCTAAATACGACATTTAGATCAGACCCATTCATCTTCTGAATCGTGATCTATGAAAACCTTTTCAACTACTCTTAGCTCAGTTGGTCAGAGCATGGTGCTAATGGTGCTAATAACACCATGGTTGTGGGTTCAATTCCTGTAAAGGCCATTTACACAAGAGTTGGACTTGATGATCCTTGTGGGTCCTTTCCACCTCGGAATATTCTGTGAATCTGTGAGTCTGTAAGCTCTTGCTACTGAAAGGAAATAATTTTTGGTAAATTCTCAACTTCATCGCAATTAGAACAAGCAATCCAACCGACTTCACCTGGGGAGGAATTTCATCCTTAGAGTCCAGACCGTTTCTTAGGAGAAATTGCATAAGCAGTGCACAATTTAGACTAGTTTAATGCATACAACACTGTAGAAGCACAATACATTTCTCAGTGCTTAATTGCATCAACAAAAAGAGGGTAGTTAGGTAGGTAGATACATAAAACAATTTAGAAGGCTGAAAGGGAAAAGACAAATCAAAGAAACAGAGGCACAGAGGCACAGACACAGAAAAGTTTGGTTTATGTTCATTTCCATTAATAAGGAATTGCTATTACTAGGTTGTCTTCTTTCAATTTCTCAAAAGTAAGCATAACCTTTTTTTTCATGTTTTACTCCCCATGCACATTGTGCATTCGCAAGCACACACAGTCCACTGCCTCCTGCTCTCCTCCAGCCCGGCACAGGTATCTCTGCTCTCACAGCTGACACAATATTGCTGTTTGGCCAGCTGGCAGGGCACATTTCTACACGGGACCACAGCCCCTCAAGGGACCATAAGCCCATCTCTAAACTGTAGCTGCACTACCAAGCCAACTCAATAATTTATGCTTATTAATAATGCATCTCAGTGAATCATTACTCCTTTAAATTTTAAAACAATTGGTTTAGCATTTTTAATGTTTATGTGCCATCGATGAATGAGTCTTTTATTTATTTCAGCTACAGAAATACTGGATTATAATAACAAAGACGCTGGCTCTCAGTGGAGAAGAACAACAAGATTCTGAGTGGAGGTCAGACTGGTAATTAGCTAGACAAAAAAGAGGGTGAAATAAAGCCGCACATAATCAGTGTAAAAGCTGGAATTTGCAAAATGAAAAGAGATACCTCCTCCTGTTGATACCAACTCTCCATACCAATATCGATGCAGTTCCTCAAACTATGAAGAGCAATGATATTTGAAAGACAAAGAAATTAGATCTGTTATGTTATAACATTAGGACAAAGGTAGTGACAATAATACATCTGGTCAGCAGCTGACTGAACCACAACACTTCTGAACTCTCCTTACAAGCAGCACGAGTTACAAAGCCATTATATCTATGGGCACACACCATAAGACACTATGAGTCATGTATTTTATACAGTGCAACTCATAAATTAGCCATATGACAACCTAAAGCTCTTAGCTGCTATACCATAGCTAATACAAACAGCTGCTTCCTCTGATGTAATATTGTTTTTAAATTCTGTCCCTTGGTGACACTTTTGAGATCCAGTAACACAATCTTTTGCACAAGCCCAGTGTATGAAAACAAAGGATCAAGTCGTTTGTAGAGCAGGCACATAAGCTGAAAATGTCACATGTAGAAAACTCACAGTATGTTAATTGTCCAGCCAACTAACTTGTAATTAAAGCCTCTGGAATGCAGTATATATGTCCCAAAAATATTGGTCAGCAATTCTGGACAGACAAAGCTATAATTGCAGCCTGTTTGCAGTACGTCTGTTTTACCTATTAGGAAAACAAAGTCTGATTTTCCAGAAGTATAACTGATTATTAAGGGTATGAAGAATCATAGATGAATATTGGACTGTGTGCCCAGGATGGCATATGTAAATAATTCAGGTAAAATTTAGACCTATTATAAGTGCTTTTAGCAATCAAAGAACTACAGTTTGCAAGTTTCTACAGCAGCCCGAAAGCCTATCTGTAATGATTTCTAATAATTTTTCCAAGTCCAACATTTCATAGTCTCCCTATCACAACTCCTCCATTCAAGCTTGTCCCAAGTCCTTGTATCTGTAGCATCCAGCATCCAGACAATCACTAAATCATAAAAATATCCTTCCCAAAATTGTGGAAGACCTAGCCCTGGAAGAACATGACAGCACACTAATCTTCAGGCTCATAAACCCCAAAAGTGACAGAGTAGCTCTTGCACCAAGTTATTTTTCTCCTGCCTTACTCTATTGAGGCACATGTCTGAAGGAACAGTCGTGACTCCTATATTCTAAAGTTTGTTCTCCTTCCTTGGGTCAAGCTTTCAGTTCAAAGTTTATCCATTTCCTTAGAATCTTGAAGGAAAGAAAAAAAGAATTAAATTTCGTTTAGCTAGGCAGAGCTGAGTATTTTGTAGTTACCATACTGTTGCATTTTTCTCTTCAGGTTAAACTTCATTATTGATTAAAAAAACACAAACAAACGAACAAAAACCACAAAAAAAACCAAAAAAAACCCAAAACCAAAAACCAAAACAACCAAACCAACAATCCTGGAACAAAGTGTTGCTTAGAATGTTCCCCTTAGCTGACAAAACCAGAATCTTACAGTAACCTTATATTATTTGTCTACCAAAAAAGTCTGCTCAAATGCTCTTTTGCCTATCAATATTCTTTTAAAAGACAAACTGTTTTAGCCAGGTCCAAGCAATTTTTGTTACAATTATCCAAGTAGAACGTTCTCAATGTGTTAGCCTACTCCTCTGGCTTGTTGCTTTCATAATACTTTAAGATCACAATCACTGATGGTGGAGTAAGTTTGTCGGGAGAAAAGGGTTCAGAAAAGGCACTTGGCCAGACAACCTGACTTCCAGCTGAGACCCACAGCATCTTTCTCTGAGCCTTATGATAGCAGCTTTCAGAGCCACAGAATACACTTGATTGTAGACTTTTATTTGGATGCAAATGCTAAAGTTATTTGAAACAATTCTTTGATATGTTTGAATATATGACCAGGGAGCTTTTTTGTTATTCTGCAGCAATGATGACAAGTGTTTTACTCAGTGCACACATCTCAGTGAAGCAAGGGGCTGTAGGTCAGTTTAGAGGCTGAATAGATATCATAAACCACAGAATTACAATTCAACTAATTACTAAATCACAATAGATCTTGAACTTTGAATTAAATTAAGGTTGTGCTATCTAATATTTCTGCCAGTGCTTACAATTTGAAAATGGCTGACCATAAGTATGGGTTCTTTCACGAGAAGTGTTATGAATTTGTTGAAAAAGATGAAAAAAGTATCCAGATTATTGTGTATTTATAATCTGCAAATACATCACCAGTTATATCTCACTGAGTACTGGGTGAACAAATCAGGAGTGCTTGGTAAGTACCAATAAAAGCTGAAAAGTTAATAAAGTATTATTTGCGCCATGAAGAAGGGAGAAGTAGACAAACAGATACAATATATAAGATGCTTTAGGAACTAAAGAGAAAGAAAATCTCCATTAGTTTGGAAAACTTGTGTCCTTTGTGTTATTTAATAATGCAGCACCATTTCAGAAAGCTAACTGCTGAGCCCCAAGCTGGCTGGAGACCCCTTATGTATTCTGAATTGAATGAGAATCAGTTTCTAATGTCAGGTTCAGGTCTCTGCTACACATATACCTGTGCCTCTGACGGTCATTTGCAGACAGAGATCTTTCAGAGGCAGCAAGGGAAGGCACAAACTCTGCCCAAGTGTATATGCATTCAGAAACACTGAAGTTGTAAAAATAACAGCATATATTTAATGAAAGGTAAAAAAAAGGAACAGATAGCACAGCATGAGGTTTTAAATAAGGTTACATAAATCCTGGTATGTGGGAAAAATAAATTCCTACTGGCTACATGAGTATTGCGCCTCAGGTTCTGTCACTGGGTGTACAGCATGTCAGGTCGTGCCACATAAGGAATGAGCACCCTACAGCATTTCAGCTCCTCCAATTACCCTGTAACTTAATCTTATTTATATGTTATCTCTCTCTCCTAAAAACAAGCTTCACAGCTCCCAGCAGCTGTCCAAGCCAGGTGGACACTTGCATAACACGGAATAAAAAAAAAATGCAGTCTGGTGCAATGATTAGATTAGTCATATTATTTCTTTGGAATGCCTCAAACATTTACCATCCTGCCCAATGTGCTAGAGTAGAACAATGTAGTGTGTAATACCTCAGACATTTTTCTTTCTTTGAAGGCCAAACATTCTTCATTTTAGTTCAAAAATTGAACTCTATAAGATTTGTCATAAGAGTAAAGACCCTTTCGTAATCCTCCTGGGATCTTTTCCATTTCCTCCTATTGTCTGTCCTGATACATGTACATCAGTCCTGAATTCACTAGGTTTTGTGTTCCTTAGGTAAAACTGATCTGAGTCAAGCAAGCAGTGTATTTATATTCTTCGGTTGTATTCTGGACGTTATGATAGTTAAATCATCTGTTATTCATATTCATGCACTCAGGTTTTTTATGGCCTCAAAAGAATTTATTTACATTACAACAACTCCTGTAATAAGTATCCAGCTTAAAAGACCAAATGTCTCATGGCTGTTTGTTGCATATAGAATATCTGTGCAGCATGGATTTTCTATAACAACATGTCCACTAATTAGCAGTAAATTAGAATGCAGCACCTATATAAAAGATGTTGAATATCCCAAAAATTCATTTTTATTATTGTTATTACACTAAATGTTAAATTAATTTAGAAATATAGGACCTTTTAAGTGTCGGCAGATGTCTTTGATCAGTGTTTTATCTTTTTTGGTACAATTTAATGAGAGATCATATGTTAATATGCAGCTGGAGAAAACTACCTTTCAGACACAACAAGCCTGAGAAGAGTTTCCAGCTGCCATTGCATATACCAGACCTGTAATTACCAATCACCACAGAATAAATTTTAAAAAGCAAAACAGTTAAACTAGAATACAGGCAAAGTGACTGTAGGCTTAAACTAAATACAATGAGATGGATCTGTTCTTGTTTAATTGCAACTGAGTCTGCTACTAACCAGTTATTCCCCTCAGTTTGTGCTCAGTCTTTCCAGCAATACATTTGGAAAGAACCCCTCTGAGTCCCAAATATATAATTCTTAAAACTCCCTCCTGATCCTCCATATGGACAATAAATTTTTACTCTCCAAGAAAGTTTGCAACGACTTTCCAAAATCTATCAGTCCTACATTATCTCAATTAAGTAAAGACTCATCAGAGTCTCCCTGCAGGCATGTTTTGCAATTCTGATTTCTGTGCAAGGGATGTTGATTGATTCTGAGTGGTTGCAGATAATTGCTTATATTGTCAATTTGAATCACTGGAGTCTAGTGCCATATTGTACCTGGGAGAAGACCTATAGCATTGTCTTTGTACTGAAACCAAAGCCATCAAAATCTAAAAATAACATACTGGGTTTTATAAACGGTAGTAACTTACTATCAGTTGATAATAGTATGCATATATTCAAGTTGACCTTAAAAATGAAATTCCTGCCAATAATTAATAAAAAAGTTTCTCTCTAAAGAACATCTGAGTCAATTCAGAGAGCAAAACATTTTACATATTTAGTCTCTGCTGAAATCAAAATCCTTGCAGAACACGAAGCCCACTTGTGAGCCACTATATTTCACCCAGACTCTTCTTTTTCCCCATTTATAGTGTGTACTTTTATCTTCAAGGTGAAGATGTGTGTCTGTGTTAGTCATGAAGGTCTGTGTTATTTGAATTTTTTTTAGGCACAGTTTCCTGTGAATTGACATAATCTTTATTCTTTGATGTCTTGAGTCACTTGATAAATAGCATGCTTAGGAAATGTTACCACCCAAGAACACTATCTATTTTGTCCAATTTCCTGCTGCATTTCTGAATTTCAGTTGATTGTTTCCAAGGATCAGCATGTAATGCATAGCTATATCTTTTATATATTTTGGCCAGTATTAAAGCAATTCTCACAGTAATGAGCCACCCTTTGTAGCATTTTTTGAGGCAAGTATCCTTTGTCAAAATGGCTCTTTTGCTGCTTTACCCAGGTTGATGGCAAGGAACTTTGAAAGAAGGATTCCTGTAAGACTAACCTGAGTAAAACAGATTTCTTTCACTCCTGGGAGTACAATTCGTATGATTTGTTGCCTCCATTTTCCATCTTTGAAGTCTTTTACTGCCAAGTGAGATGGTTTTGTGCAGTAGGAAAGGGTTTTGGATAGTTCATAATCTTCTCCAGATACTCTCAAGTCCTTATTAGAAGCAAAATCAGAACATGAGACCTGAGTCTATGAGAAAAAAATCTTTAGCTAACTTGGAAATCTAGACAGGTGGTCAAATCCCATATGAGACATTAATTATTTTCTGCAAAGATCTGTTCTAAGTAGAGAACAGACCTTATCAGTGAAGGGAAACACGTTTCTGAATATTGATCTTCTGAACTTCCACTGAAGTAAAACAAATTTTCTTATATGAAATATCTCTGTGTATGCGGGTGTGGGGGGGTAGTGGGGGGAGTGTGTGTGTATGTGAGTGCTACTCAGGAGCTCTGATACCAACATTTAGCAAGTAGTAGCTTTTTGAAAGGTTGAAAGTACAAGAATTCATTATGACATGTTCCAAAGACAGAGATGAAAATACTGAAAGCCTTTGCCAGTGGAGAAAAATGTGCAGCCTGAGTACTACAAGTTTAATCCATTCCTATATTAGCTTGAACTGAGCTGTAATGCACTTGGATAGTGAACACCAAACAGGATTTTTCCTGGTATTGGAAGTGACAACAGAAAGATATAGCTGTTTATATTCAAGTGTCACTGGAACTGATAGTCAAAGGAACTGGGAGTATATATACAATCATTTTAGATGACTGATTTTCAACCCTGAGGTAGATGGACTGCTTCTAGAGAGTCAATGAAAGGTCACTCCCTTTTTGAGACAATTTTGCTACCCAAGGGCTCTGTGTTTTTAGTGGAAAATATTTAAAAGTCTACAAATAATATTAAAAATCCCCTTAGAAATAGGTGCTTTGCATTTTTGCTCTCTCTAGGAACATAAAAATACAATCTCTGGGGGAAGCTCAAGAAAAAAAAATTAAAGATCAAATTAAAGAAGATAAAAGTGGGAGTGCAAAATCAGCAAACTAAGTTTTAGAAACCAGTCTGAAGAGTATAAAAAAGGAACTTGAGCATTATTACCAGGAAGAAAAAGGAAAACAAATGTCACAGGTAAGGCTGAAGATGAGTTGCTTTGCTTCGATCTTCACTAGAGAGGTTAACTGTAACCAGAATTTTAAAAATTAATTTTAATGAAGAGATAGACATTCAAGCCAGAAGAAAAGGACAAGTTAAATAACATTCAAATAAGATCAATGTGTTCAAGTTAGGAAGGCTTGACGAAATCCATCTGAGAACTAGCCAAAGCAATTTCTGAGCCATAGTCAATTATATTTGAAAATTCGTGGAAGAGCAGTAAGTTCCCAGATGAGCAGAATAAATGCAGAATCTATCCTTTAAAAGACAAAATGAGAAGGTTATAGATCAGTCAACATAACTATTGTCCACTGAAATATTTTTTAACAAATATTTACAATCAGACCTCTAGAAGATAGCATGGCAATATAAAAGGCTAACATGGTTTTGCCACAACAGACTAATCTGAATTCCTTCCCTGATGGGGAAAAGGGGCTAGTGTGTAGGGAGAAACAGTAAATTATTTAGCATGGCTTTTGGTACACAATATTCTTCTGTAATACTTTTCTAATTAAGATGAGAATTTTTGCGTTAGGTGTTATTGCCATTAGTGGGAACAGAACTATTTGGAAGATTACTCTTTAAAATGCTATTGGCATTTCACTATCAAATTAGGGGCACATCAAAGAAGAATTCTCCAGGAATCTATCCAGAACTCGATTACTGCCAGGACCCAAGGCCACTATTTTCAGTAATGGTTTGGAGGAGGAACTGGCAATACACTTGCAAAATATGCAACTGTCGTAGAAATGTGGAAGACTGTTAAGATGTTCTAAGAATACCAGAGGATCTTAACACTCTAGAGTCTGATAGTGACAAAATTTTCACTGAGGTAACTGCAGTTATGGAAGGGGAACTAAACGGACAGCGCATTCACCTATTCAAGCAGTAGTGCTACAGGACGTGATCTGAAGTGTAGATTGGATGAGAATTACCAACTCATGGTTCTGTTAGAGAAAAAAAAGACAGCACTCTTCCAAGGATGCAATAAAATACACGAATCAGTTATTCTGTACAAGTGAGATTTCAGATAGAGTTTTGAGTTTAGTTTTCATTACCTCAGTCTATAACAAAAATATGGAAATAAAGGACAGTCTGAAAAAGAGAGAGAATGCTAAAAGACTTTGTAAATGCGGCATATTGGAAAGCTGTTGAGAGGACTGAGTGTATTTCATCTAGAAAAAAAATCCATCAGTCCTATATATATTATGAAAATCAGTTGCTAACAGGGTAGCAATCAATCTTTGTCCATAAAAGAGGAATAAGAAAACTGCTCAATAAAGTGACAGCAACCAAGAAGGAAGAGGTACTTCATAGACGTCTTTCAAAAAGTAACTCTTGAAGTGGCTGGGTATATTGGGCAATATCTACAGAAACTCTTACTCCTTTTGACTTAAAATTGGTAAACCATCTGAGAGAACTGAATTCCCAGTTCTCTAGGTTTAGTACAAGCAGACTTGAGTATGATGTCATTCTTTCAGTCTAAGAGAAAGGAGTCTGGGCCTAGCTGGTCCTTTGTGACTTGCCCTGTAATAGGCATTTGAAAAGCACACAAACAGCTTTTGGGTCTTCTTTGATATAAATATTCTCCACTGGGGTTCTTAGAAAGTGAAACAATGTTGACTCAATTAAACAATCTCTTGTTTCAAGATACCTAACTGGTTTCCAAATTATTGAGTATGATCTTGCTTTGCTGTTATAAACAGACAAAAATACATTACTGCTGGTTTTCTCTCAGTTTTCACTCATTAGATGAGTTTCACTCTAAATGCTTCATAATTCATCAAAGGTGAATTTGTGTCTGACTGCAAGTATAGTGAGACTGCAAGTGTCTCACACTATCTGTGTGAGACAAAAAGCAAATCATAGTTCATGTGTTTACTCCCAATCAAGGTAACCAGGATAACATTCAAGAGAAGTAAAAATCTGTCAATCCTAGTCTGAGAAGCAATTTTCCTCAAACTGTTTGCAATGCCAAATGCCAGTTTCTGATGGGCAGTTAGTTATTGCTGCCAAGACTTGATTTTTCCTGGGAATTCTTTTGGATGTTTTGCATCAGATGCTGAAAGCACACAATTTTGAATACAGCCATGTAAATGCTAAATAGTTTCTTTAACCTCCATTGCACTGTGAACTGGCCATGACAGCTGCTGAACCTTTCCAGTGGAGTCATAACAAGAGAGTTGTGAAGAAATTCTAAGCATGTAGTAGAGTGGAAGGGAAGCAATGACTGATTGAGAGTGATGCTGATGTAGAAGCCATGACGGATATTAAAACATGTACAAGTGTATATTTATGTCTCCTTTAAATGCCACAAGAAGCTGTAGCTTGGAACAATTGCAGTTATGAAGATTTTCTCAGTCTGAACAGTAGCTGGTCAGTGCATGCAGCTGAAAAATTAGATTTTTCAGAAAAAAGAGAGAAGAAAAAGTTTTGGAAATAAATTTTGTACCTTTAGAGGAATAAAAAAGCAAGGGATGAAAACCCCAGAAATTATCTTGGGAACAGAGTTAAGGGTTGTTTCACTCAGTTTGTGCTGGCACAAACTGTAAAGCTATCAAATAGTAAGTACTGCTATTTCTTAATTCTGAGTTACATTTGATATCATACCAAGTGCTGTAGGAAGCACAGTTCCTAAAAGTCTGTTTAGCAACTGCCAATTTTCCTTCCCTCCCCCCTCCTAAAAAAAGGCAATGAAATCTCACTGCTTGAAGACTTTCCCAAGACCCCAGGAAATCACTGAGACAGTTACCTGATACTTACATCCATCTCCAGTTACGAGTTACCTCAGAAGGGGCAGCGCATTTTCGAATGGAGTTTGCAGTAGTTACCCTTCCTCCAGCAGAATATGCATTAGGAAGCCTGCTTAGCTGGAGCATAGTTTTTTTCTGCTAATGATTATTGCACATGCTCCTGTTTTGACAGAGCAAGATCACCCATTTCTGACAAGTAAACTTAAATGTCAACATGCAATTTCCTATGCTAAGCTCTTGCCTGTGCACAATTCTTAATACTCCAAACCTGATGAAGAAACAAGGAGGATCTGTGCAAATTGCCAGCAGAGCCCTGCAGCTGTTCTTGTCTGATTATTCTACCTTGGCATTAGCCCATTGTTGCAAATTTCTAACCAACTGTGATGGACAGTCCACTGTGTGGAACAGGCTGTTTTCAAGTGGCTGGTCCGAGAAACTGACAGCTCATGAACAGCTTAAAGCTCACATGGTTCTCCAAATCTATGGAAGTCAGGCTGTGCCTGATTTATTTTGGATGCCACTGTATTTCAAGACATGATAATAGCTTTTCCAGCAGAAATACAGTACATCCCTAATGAATCCCACAGTGCTTATCTCACAATAACTGGCACAGTGCTCAGTTATCTGATCAGCAAACCCCAAGTACAATAGTTAATTCTGAAGAAAACAAAACCAAAAAGAAGAGAGGTACATTCCATCTTCTTAACTCCATGGAAAGATAGGACGTTTGAATAATAGTTTTAATTAAATTATGTGAGTTTAATTAGACTGGCCTATTTCAGGGAAGAAAAAGCACTCTGAGGCTTTTAAGATGCTTCCATTCCTTTCTTTTTTTCCTTGAAGAAGGAGTTTAGCTGTGCAACACCCTAAAGTAATCTGGTTTCTAAAGTTGTCAATCTAACAAGATTTTTATTTTTGCCATTGATAATGTAACATTTGATAGAAGCAGATTGTAATCAAATCATAATGTAAATTAAGTACAATTATGCTTTATAACTTTAAAAATGAAAATCTGGCAGCAGTTATGTACCATGTATCTCTGGACACTGCTTTACCTATACTGCTGTTAATATTCTTTCATTGAAATAGTTGTCTTCTTCAAAGGTTTTATTACAAACTTAAAACACAAAAATAAGGAACCAACAACAGGGGAAAAAAAGTTTGGTAAAGTTTTGATTCCAAAAAGCAAACAAGTAGGAAATGTGGGTTTTTTTCAGACAGGAGTTATAACTATGGACAGGGAAATTAACAAATTGGAAAACAGCCATGAAGATGATTAAGTGCCTAGAGCGTTTTTCATAGGAGGAGAAACTGCGAGATCTGGCATTGCTCAGGATGAAGAGAAGGGTTGGGGGAATCTTATCAATGTGCACACATTGGTGTCCACAGACAGGACTAAAGGCAATAGCAACAGATTAGAAAACATGAAAGTCCATCTGAACACAAGAAAAAAAATGTCATTGTGAGAGTGTAAAATGTTCACAGTAAAAATTGCTGGAATTAGTTGCCCAGAGAGGTTGTGGAGTCTCCATTCATGGGGATATTCAAATCCAACTGGATATGGCCCTGGGTAGCCTGCTTTAGGTGGCCCTGCTTGAGCAGCAGCAAGTTATACTACAAGATCTTAAGACATTTCTTTCAATCTAAACAGTTTTGTGATTCTGTGATTCAGGTACAAGTCCTAAAAACTGCAGGAAAAGGGATTCATGGCCATTCCCTGTGAAGACTGGACAACCGCTGCAGAAGACATCCTACTGACATACTACAGAAGGGCAAGGAAATGATTAAACAGAAATATCAGAGTCAAGAAAGAGAAGTAATTTTTTCAATGTTCTTGAGGAATCTGACTGCTCTGGGAGTATGGGAGTTTCCAAAGACATGAGCAAAGTCTTTTCCTGATACAAATAAACACCGTTTCAGTCAAGTCAAAGAATGTGCTTTGGAATCGTGGAATCATAAATGTTGGAAAAGACCTCCAAGATCATCAAGTACAACCGTCAGTGAAATATCACCATGCTCACTAAACTGTTGTGGATAGGTAAAACCTTACAAAATGAAGGCCTTGTTACTCTTGTAAAATCATGGCTCACTTCTGTTACTTCAGCTAAGTAAAAATGCCTCTGGGAACGAGCTCATCTGACTTAAAAGTAGAAAAAACAAGTTACAGAATCTTTGCATGACCACCTCGTGGCTTATGGTGGTTGGTTGNTGCCTTTTGGAACGAGCTCATCTGACTTAAAAGTAGAAAAAACAAGTTACAGAATCTTTGCATGACCACCTCGTGGCTTATGGTGGTTGGTTGAATTATTGTTTGTTGTGTTACAATGGTATGTATTTTGGTAACAACCTAACTGCTTAAAAAGGCCTGGTTTTTGTATTAAACAAGCTCTCCTTTGCACCTGCCTGGGAACTCTGTGTCGCCCTATCGTTACACTAAACCATATGACATCTACTCATTTTCTGAACACTTCCATAGATGGTGGCTCCATCGCTTCCCTGGGAAGACTGTTCCAATGTTTAACCAGTCTTTCAGTGAAGAAATTTTACCCTGATATCCAATCTGAACCTCCTCTGGTGCAACTTGAGGCCATTTTTCCTTGTTCTACTGCTAGTTGCCTGTGAGAAGATTGGCTTTAGGTTACATCACTTATAGATCTGACCTGTAAGAGTTCATCTAATAGCAAAAAGTAAAAAAATTGCTAATATTTCATTAACTCAACTCGAAGTGTTTTCATCTGAGTGCAGAAATTTTCCTACTTTAAAGTCAATGAGCAATGAAATATTTCAGATCTACTTGCAAGCAGAAACAGTAGAACTGATACATACAATATTCACTAATACTTAATACTGTGATATCTTCTGCATAAAATTGATATATTTGCAGTTTGCATGCTATTGGTTAGCTTTATAGACCATCCAATTAGGAGAGAGAGAAGCTACTACATTGTGCAACCATGCACTAGCTGAGCTAAAGGCAGATCACTAACAATCTAAACAGGAAGAATTATATTAATGAGAAAAACTGCAGTAGTTTTAAAACAAAAGTTAGTTTTAATTAGAAAACTGTAATAGATGTTTTATATGCTGGCCAAAAGGGCTGGCTCTGACCTTATTCATAACATAGAGAGAAATACAAAATCAGAAGAATTAAGGTAATACTGTAGAGGAAATTGATGTTGAAGCACAAATGAACATATTTAAAGAACAAGAAATTGGCAAATTCTCTTGATAAAATCCAAAGTTTTATAGATTTCAAAATTAAAATATTCCATTCCACTGAAAATCTTCTACTGAAAAGTTCACATATTTTCTAATGGGCCTAGCAATGCTCATCCCACTAAAGCAGTGAAAATAGTATGGAAAAGGGATGAAGAAATTTGACAAAGAAAATGGTTCTGCTGGCAGGGACAAAAGGAAGACAATTAAATTTGCAGTATCAAACCAACCAGGATGCTCATCCGAAAACAAAGAGAACTTAAAGTAAATGAAGGAAATAGAGAGGGGGTATGTTGGGAACATATGAGGGATCTACAGATAAGATTTTTTTCCCCTGGTAGTTTGCACTGCCTGTTTGCCCCTCCTCTCACTGTAATAGAATTATATATCTGGAAATGGCCTTAAAGTCAAGAGCAATAATGGGGCTTCAAAAGCACAGAGAAACTGTCTGGTAAAGAGCTTAGTATGTACTACAATGATTCTCTCCATTAGACTTTTATTTAAGCACGAGAACTGATGTTATCTCCATCAAGGTAAGCAAATTCAGTCTTACAGCAGAAATATGAATCAGAAAACAATGTCCTTTTTAATTACTCAGGTTTCTGCCCCATGCTTCTTCCTGTTTAGTTGCCTATTTTTTGTAAAATGCCTACATAAAAATATTTTGTAAAATGCTTACATATTATATTTTAACTTACAAGTGCCCAATTTTATGGACTTTTCGCATGGGATTGGAGGGCTTTGTCATTTTGAATGTATTGTAACAAAGCAGGATGATGTTTGCCAACAGTAGAAACATGAGACTTGTCAGAGGAGCTAATTGTAAGCAGGATAAATGGAAGCTGGCCTAATACTAGTAAAGGATGTGTAGGATATATACTGAAAAAATTTCCTCACTGTGAGAAAAAAAAATATTTGCACAGGTTGACTCGGATATTCATAGAGTAGCACTTGAAGTTTCTTATCATCTGTCGAAATTCAGAACAGATTATCAAAATTTGCATTGAAGAAATTGAGCAGATAATAATTTTATGATATTTTATCCTTTCATGGTTTCTATGAAGATAGAGACTGATGAGACAAGTTGTATGTTCACATACCCTCTCTGCTGCCACATCACTGCATTGTGTGATGTGCTGCAGGTACTTTCTTCCATACCTGAGCTTCATGGTCCTTCATATGGGCTTTCCAAGAGAGAACGTTCCTGGAAATTCCAATTTTGAGCATAACTTCAAGAACATCAAATGAAAGATGGACACATGCTGAAACAATGAGAAGTGCTCATGTTAATATCCATCCTGTCAGAGTGCTGTGTGGGATAGGGTCTCCCTAGGGACTAACAGTTGCAGGGCCTGCCCAGTGTGGCAGGGCAGGGCCAAGTAGCCCATTCCGTTCCACTGCTCCAGCCTAGGTGCAGGACAGCCAGCGGGCAGCCCCAACCTCAGAGATCAGGCTCTCCCTGGGGACAGGGGTGGGACAATGCTGGCCTGGGATGTTGGTCCATGTGGGGAGCTGGAGACTTGAGATTACCTGAAGCTGCAACTGTCTGAATTACAATTGCCTGGAATCACGGAAATAGTTTTATCAATTAATTGATAAAGAATTCTAATCACAGTATTTATTGAGTTTTTCTAAAAATTATTGTAATAGGTAAATTGAAACTGGGTGGGACAAACAGAAGAGAAAATTGCTTCTTGCAAAGCTACCTTTCTGCCAGCAATCCATCTGTTGTTGTGATAAAAATTCATTAGTGGATATTGGTTTAATAAAATGCATAATACACAAGTAGCAGAAATAATTTCTTGTATACAAATTGAGGTAAAGAACTCAATTCTAGTGAATATGACATTTTCCCATCTATATTTTTATATAATGTACAATGGCTGATCAATGCTCCTGGATGCGATTTCACCAACGAACAAAAAGGAAAGATAACTCATGAATAGGATTGCTAAACTAAGATTAGATTTAGATCAGTTATTAGGAAGAAATTCTGTGCTCGGAGGGTGGTGAAACTCTGGAACAGGTTTCCCAGAGAAGCTGTGGATGCTCCATCCATGGAAGTGTTCAGGGACAGGTTGGATGGGGCTTGGAATGACCTGGTCTGTGCCCAAGGCTTTGGGTCTTGTAACTAAATAATCAAAAAGGTCCTGTTATTTCTGCTGTAGAAGAGAGAAAAGGAGAACAGCAAATCTATGTTATATATATACATATGTATATCACCTTGATAAATAAAAATAATAGAAAGCAGATCCTTTCCTAAGCTAAAACTTGATGTTCTTGGAGGATCTATTATGTTTGCTTAACATTCATCTTGGTTTTGTTTGTTCTTCTTGTTCAAATGTATGTTATGATATCTCTCAGTAACTGTAGTCAAATATAAGTCCTTTATTATTTCAGCTTGTATAAAGACTATTAGTAAACAGCACATACTTGGTTCTAGAGACCTAAGTGCTTAGAAATTTCAGTCTAGGGCCTTGTTTACATAAGAAAGTTAGTTTCACTACAAATCAATATATATCAGCTTTACTTGAATAATCTGTTTTATATTCACATTTAGATAGTATTTTCCAACTTTATCTTGAATTTTAATTTCTGCTCTAAAAAAAATCCATATCCATACTTCAAAATCAGTAACTCACTGTAAGATTTAGGTTGATGCATCTCTACAGAGAGTAGAAAAAAGGACAGGTAGCCTGGGAGGAATACAGAAAAGTTGTCTGAGCAGCCAGGGATCAGGTGAGGAAAGCTGGAGCCCTTCTAGAACTAAACATGGCCAGGGGTCTCAAGGGCAACAAGAAAAGCTTCTATAGGTATGTCTGTGATAAAAGAAAGACTAGGGAAACTGTGGAAACTCTCCAGAGGAAACAGGAGACCAGGTTACCTGGGATATGGAGAAGGCTGAGGTACTCAATGACTTTTTTCACTTGGTCTTTACCAGCAAGTGGATGGGGCTTTGAGCAGCCTGGTCTAGTGGGAGAACTGGTTGGAACTAGATGAACTTTAAGGCTCCTTCCAACCCAAAATATTCTATGATTCAATTTTGAATAAATATTTCAGAACACCAATCCAAATTCTGATTGCTTATTCTTTATTGTTTCATTTTTATCCTGATAGTGCAATTTTGTCCTGCTTAAATGCTTGTGCACACAGTAAGCTCAATGATATTAAAGGTCTTTTCCAACCTAAATGATTCTATGGTTCTGTGATCCACTGTGGTTCTATGGTTCTATGGTCCTATGATCCACTTGTGACTCTAACTTGATAGCAAGTTTATAGACTGAGTTTGCTCCTGTATTGATAATATGTGTTTATGTATAGCCTTATTAACAAGTCCTGAAGTATCTTGCCTCACAAGACAGAGCAAGTTCAATTTCATCTTACCTCTTGCCACTGAGATTTCCACACCTATACATTTCTAGCAGACAAATGAAGAAGAAAGGTATTTCCTGGGACACATGACAGTACAGCCATGAGAAAACTTTAAAGGTGAACACCAGTCTCTCAGTCATGTTTCCAACATATACACATGCTCTGGAAAACATAAATGAAAATCTTCCCAGTATATCATCACAGTGCATGCCTGCACATGCAACAGCATCTGGTGAACAAGATTGACCTTGTAAGGTCAAGTTCTCCTCAACCCGTCAGTGTGCCCCAGGAAGAAGCAGCTTTGGATCTGCCATGAAACCACAGGGACAGGTAAGTCACATCGTTAAATAAGACACCTTATATTGCTTTTATTCTTGGAATATGAAATAAGGAAATCTTTGTCCATGGTAATACCTGTGGGGAGATGTGTTTGGTAAATACTAAGATAGTACATTGGATGACAGAATTATCGATCCCTGTGTAGTAAGCCTTTCAGACTTTCGCTAGCTCAATACCACATACCATACACCGTAGATACAGATATCTCACAGGTTGCTAATTTTTCACCATCTAGGTGACTAGCTATTGACTATTAGCTTTCCAATAATGATGGTCACACACTTCTTGTTGTAAGGCATGAAAACCCCGTCAGTGTGCCCCAGCCAAGTTGTCTTCAGTACCTTTATCAGGGCCTGAGGAATGCAAGCAGGTCTAAATTGGGAACGAAGATGTTAGAAGAGAGAATAACAAGAGAGTGAAAAAAACCAGATGAAGAGGGACTGTACCATCCTGGACTGAGACCAATCAGGTGTCCTGAGAGGTGCATACAGGGCGTGTGGACAATGCGGGAGACCCAATCGGGTCATGCGTGATCGTGTGAATGACAGCTGCAGAAAATGTATAAGAATGGAATAATGCAAACAATAAACGGATTCTTGCGTAATCGTATTGGTTCGTTGTACGAGGGTCCCGTGCTCCCGCAACTTCTGAGTACAGAGGGAAACCTGTCTGATCAACACAAACTCTGCCGTTCAAAAAGTGCGTTCAGTAACTGGTTCCTGAAATAAACAGCTTTAACCTTTAGCTGTCTCTGGTCTTCCCAAGTGTGCAGCACTCCCCTGATCCATGAAGCTGAGAAAGGAATTTCAAGAGAAAGAAAATAGAGATGCCAGTACACCCTTTTCTTCTGTCTCCGTGTGCAGCTATAACAGTAAGGAACTTTAATTTGCTTCTAAAGCACATAACTTGAACAATTGCCAAAACACCTAAAATTTTCTTTTCATAGTAGTTATTGTTGGGATAATAGTGCTCAGCTGTGCATCCAGTCTGACAGCAGTATGAAGACGTTTCCAAAACACAAAAATTTGAAAATACTGTTGCAACAAGGCAACTATACAACAGAGCAGAAGGAATGATGGGACTGACTCCACGGTCTCAAATTGCAGCCAATTCCACGATGTTTCTTATAATCCAGCATGATAAAGAGCTGCTAATCCCCACTGCCTAGCAACAGAGCATTGACCCCAGATATCTGAGAACATGGTACCTTGATTGTGAATTAAAATCAATCAGCAAAAAACTCCACAACTTTGAGCAATATGCTTCAGAAAATAAGCTGCTTAAATCCCATTACAGCAAACACTGTTAAAACATAACATATTAAAGAAAAATACTGTTGTTTAACATTTCCTTGTGTGTTCGAGGATGACATATAAGACAGCCTGCTGGGGCAGATGAAGCAGATACAGAGTTGCCTCAAGGGTTGGAGGGTGAGGTAACCTAAACCATAAAGCTCAGAAGAAATTAATTTGGTTTAGTTTACCTTTTCTTTAATTTCTGCCAGACACTGCTGTTGTCATGACTGAGGTGGGATTTAAAGGAGAAGATGGTAGATCTAAACATTTTCATTGAAAGTATGGTATCCATTTGGATAGATTCTGAAGTGCAAGGTGCTAATTTTAACGTATAAAATTATAAATGGTTTCAGATACAGCAACATGGAGAACAGACACCACTGTTCAGCATTGACAACAAAGATCAGTGCAGTAGCTAAATCCCTGTGAAAGAAAGGGAGCTACTGGCAGATTTTTTCCATCTTGCATCCACAAGCTGCCAAGCCCATTGTCATTACTATAATGATAAATACTTATTATAAGGTTTATTGAAGTTAGAATGCACCCACAATGTTCTAAGTGTTTATAAAGTGGGGAAAAAAAATCATATTTGTCTTGGAAAGCCTATAGGGGATGCTGTTCGTGACAGGAAAGGTTCATATTGGCAAGGTAATAAAGTGGTTGTTTGCCATGTCTTGGGGAAGACAACTTCTTTATGAACCTGCAACAAGCATTTACGTATAAAGAAAGTCAGACCTGGGAGCAGAGCACAAGAAAATTTTTCTGTGGAAGAAAGATGGAGCTGGTAAAAAATTGAATATGCTAGAATATAAAAAGTCTTCTGGTTTGATATGCAGAGGTTTTGCACAGTGGAAATAAGCTAAGCAATTTCCTCTCATTTATCTAGTCTACTTTGTCAACAAATACACTGTTGGAAAGCAAGTACAGCGAAAGCAGCATCATGTCCCTTCCCCTCCCTGTTCCTTTTAGGTATCAGGAACACCAGAGAAAACCTTCCAGATGGAGCATCTGCTGAGACTGCTATTTCTCTGGTCCTTGCATGGAGCTCACATATGTGAATATTTGTATTCTTTCCCTCCCCCAGGTCCTTCCATTGCAGAAATTCAATTGCCCGGGACAATATGAACCTTGATTGTAAAGAATATCAACAGTTTGTTATTTTAAGTCTTATATAACTTGGCAGTTTTTCCTGAATCTTGTCAGTTCTGTTTTTGAGTGTTTACATATGGGCCTAATAAATGCTATAGATAGTTGAGACTGCATCTAAAACTATATGCCCTGTAGTTGTAATCCACAGCATGCCACTGAAAGCTGCATGTGGTGCAAGAAAACACACCTCATTTCTCTTCATATATTTTCTTCTCTAAAATGTAGTGTCCTTGGATTTTAAAAAAATTAAAAATATATTGTTTTAATTCTGTCAGATCATTCATTGAAAATGTCAGCTTTTGTATCAACTTACTTAGTTGATAGATCCAACATTTCAAAAAATTTCAACTCCATGACAACATGGTGCTAATAACACCAAGGTTATGGGTTCAAACCTCATATGGTCATTTACTTAAGAGCTGGACTCAATGATCCATGTGGGTCCGTTCCAAATCAGAGTATTCTGTGAATCTGTGAATTTTACCTAACTTATGTAGGGATAAAATTTTCCTATAGTGGAGGCACAATTGCAGCATAATGGATGACATGCAGAAGTACAATCAGTCATACCTTAAGTCTGGAGATTGCTTCTCTTTAGAAATTTTACCTGTTATCTTCAAGATATCTAGAATGAGGCAAAGTTAAATGGTATTTAACAAATGAAAATATCTTTTCTTTAAAGACACAAAATCAAGCATAAACTGTGTATATTCTTTATTCTAAAGCATGCATCTTTGTTCTGTTGCAGTTTGTGAAATCTACAGGCTTGTTTTTCATTCACTGTTTTTGTATGCTGTCATCTAATATGAAGAAAATTATTCTTTTTTGCCATTACCCACATGAAGACAGCAGCTCTTTGGATCAAAACCAAATCATGCTTATTTTTTTAACCATATTTCAGCATGAGTTTTTGCCTTCAAATGTTCATTTTGAACAACATGCATGTCCAGCGCAGCACATCTAGACACACATGTAAATGCAGTGGAATGTTTAAGGATAAAGAATGGAACTGTATACTCTTTCTAGGATGACAAAATACAGTTTGATTCATCAAGAATGCAAGCAGATCATGAAAGTGATGTGAATAATTAGATGTATAACTGGAAAAGTTCGTACAGTAACATTTTCCTAACAAGTATTTTGTATTTCAGAGGTGAAGTAGCCTGGACTGGAAATTCTTCACAGTTCCAGTACCAAGCTAGAAGTTGTTGTGTTCTTAGTTCAGAGACATGCTATTTCACTAGCAGCTTACTGTGTATGTCTTAGGTTTTCCTTTTATTCTGGTTTTAAACAGCTTACCTACTTCAGATTTTACTCTAAAGTCATATTCCCAAACATGTTTAATAAAAATTTTTAGACCAATACAGATTTTTTTCTGTTTATAGCTGAATTAATTTTTAATATTAACTTTGATTCCAAGTTACTAGTAGGTAGACAGTATATGAGATCAAAAATGGAATGGAGGCTTGTAATATATTAGTCATGTGTTATGTTATTCATTTACACTCCTAGTCATGAAATGATTGATTTTGAAACTTCACTATCAACTTAGGTTAAAATTTCTCAAGAGACCTTGAGGAAGAAAGCTTAAATCTTGGTATTCGGTTTAGTATTTTACTACTTACTGAGTTGAATGAAATATAGTAAAACCTTAGCTTGAAAGAGTGACAGTAAATCAGCAGTGCTGTATATTTAACAGTTGTATCAGAAATAAAGAACCAGGAAAACTTTTTCAAGATCCCCAAGTCTGTGTCTACATTTTTTCCATGTCCAAATTTTTCTAAAGACCTAAGCTAACAGCTTACAGGTAAATCAATCATACACATAATTGTTGGCCCATATGCCTTTTGGCTTGTGCAAGACTTGAATAGCAGAGGGAAAAGGAGATGGCCCTAGAAAAGTCCAGAGAAGTCAATTTTGTTTTCATTCTCTTTGGAGGCCCTGTGATGTTCTGCACTATATGCAGATCTATGCTAAAATACTGATATTCAGTCTTGGTTTCAACTATTTTATTACACATCAATTGAAATTATATTTTCTGCTTGACAAGGGAACCACTTGGCTTATCCCAGCAATCTCAAAGTCTTGAAGGTGGAAAAAACACCATTTCAGTGTCCTTAAAAGAGAAGTGGTTTCCACAGAGGAAGATGTATTTAATTGTTACTCTCTAGCCTCTGGGCTAAAGACATCTTGCTGTAAAGTTGTGACGTTTATGACGTTGACAATAAAGCTAAGTCAGGGATCCTGAAGACTAGGTTGGCACAGAAAAGCAGGTCAGAACACAAAATGATGCACAAGCAAAGCCATGCTGGCCACAGGATTTCAAACATTCTCAGTGGCTGTCAATGGAACAAATAGGCTTCCCTCGCACCCTACCAAAGGGCAAGATTTTGGTGTGTGATAACTACTTTAAGGAGAAAACCAGTTACCTTACACTACTGACCCTTCATCTACACACCAGAAAGTTAAGCGGTGCCAGGAACTTTCCTGGATGCCATGGTAGTCTGTGTACTTGGACTGTGAGAACAGTCCCTTGGACTCTTTTGGATCTGATACAAATGATGGTAACCCAAAAAATCCCTGGGCATGGTAAGGATTTAGCATAGACTAGGGGCTGTTCCCAGTAAGTAGTTTAC
Organism: Ptilonorhynchus violaceus; assembly: GCA_013397565.1. NCBI lineage: Eukaryota > Metazoa > Chordata > Aves > Passeriformes > Ptilonorhynchidae > Ptilonorhynchus > Ptilonorhynchus violaceus. Next base: position 666,626 of record VZRJ01005455.1, read on the forward strand.
ACGAGGGCATGCTGTTTTAGAAGTGGATTGGCATTACAGACACAGTTCCACGCCAGTTTGTCTCAGTGCCAGAGATGACATCCTGGTCCCTTTTACTTCCCTAATACAGACATAGCTCTCATGCTCATAAGTTATACCCACTTGCTATGACCATAAGCTGTTCTGTGGTGTGTCCTAACTTGGAAACAATAACAGCCCTCAATAAAGATGTAGAATGTCAATGGCTTTTATATTATGAACTAACATAATTTTTTTCTCTTATTCTCATGTAAAAAATGGAAGTGGCACAGCTTTGTCCTTATTTGTTAAATTGACTTCTTTAGAATAAATTTTCTAGTGTAAGTCTATTCACTCCCCTAACTTGTTAGGAAACGTTATGACTTTCTCAAATTTAATTAAGTATACCTGTAAAAAGTAACTGGTAATTTCTGTTAATACTATTTAGATCACTTCTCCTAAATGCCAGAAAGATTCTGATTTCTGAAATTCAGATATATCAAGTCAGATAAGAATAATAGTAATAGTAATAATAATTATTAATAATAATAATAACTGTATTGGAAACAAACAAAAACACACACGAAACCGCAAAACACCACAACAATCCAAATCAACATAGGAATTAGAAAATATTAGCCAAAATCTTGCTTTTGCACTGAAGTTGCTTAAGCTTAAGCTGCAGACAACTCTTTCCTCACTAATATGAAACCATTATTATAGTGCTGGAGATACTTAGCACTTCTTGTTCTAGCACTGAAAAAACTTGGTTTCACAGCTAACAGCTGTCTCTGCATCAGAATCAAATGTGACGAAGACAGGAAAAAAGGGTTTCAAAGTGTTCAATACGAAAATTGTTTCTTTCTGGACTTGGTGAACCTC